>OY856410.1:428750705-428953205 GCA_963693085.1 Alisma plantago-aquatica | reverse complement strand
GGGTCACCAGACTCAAATTAGAGTGGAAGGGTTACTAAAGCAACTCCGTTCCGGGCACTCTCGTACTCCAGAATTGGACCAAACACTAGAGCCACAACACAACTCTCAAAGTTGTTGCGACAGGAAAACACGATTCGGTAGCTAAGCGAAGCGCAATCCAAAACATGCAAGCTAGAGTTTAGATATCAAACATAGCATTCATCCAACATATTGCACCAAGCATAGAGTAGCAAGTAATTAAGATTTTCTATTTCTATAAGCATTAAAGGTCTTAATTACAATGCATAAGTAAAAAAATTTAAATAACAGAATTAAATATGTGTTTCCTTCTTGATGTAGAAGGACGACAAGCTACAGTAACCATCCTGGCCGATATCGGACAGCGGCCTAGCCCGATACAGCCGTGTCGGGCGGCACACTCTTTCAAGCGGCACACCATGATAGGCGACTACATCGCTCAAGGGCCTGTCCGATACGCTCAAGTCGGGCGGCACGCATGACGGGCGGAGCGTATCAGGTTCGATATTGTGTCAGGCATGGAGCTGCGTATCCTACTGTCGGGCTCTGGTGTCGGGCACTCATGTCGCGTATCTACATCGGCCGATATCAGCTCTCAGTGTCGCCCGGTACAGTCCTAGGTGAACCAGTCCCCTCCCTCTCGGGATGAGGAAGAGCTCACCTAGTGTCGCCCGGTACGAACACTGGAGCACGATACGCCTACTCTCGCAGTCTCCTCTGAAGATCACTTGACTATCTGTAACCTGAAGTGACCAAAGGTTGTCCGATGCGTCTTTTCGGCTCCCTGTAGATGCTATTTATAGGCAGCTGGTCGGGAGAAGATATGGTGCGTGAAGCGCCACGTGTACTCGTTACCGCCGCTCAGCTGGTGTCGGCTGATGCAAGTATCGCCCAACACAAGGGGGTCGGCCGTCGGGCGTTGTGGCGAGAGGCGCCTGTCGGTGGGTGGCCGATAGCACGCGTTAGAGGGAGTAGTCGCGGTGTGCTCGACTCCCTGTCGGGTAAGGAGGCGTGTCACCCATCGGTGCCCTCTCGCACGGCATCCTTGCGTCGCACGTCATCGTATCGCGCAGCCCTACCGGTAAGCGTGCGTAACAGGTGTTAGGGGGCCAAAACAGACTTGGACTTATTTGTGGGCCGAGATGGCCTTATTAGTGCTGAATGGGCCAAAATAGGAGGAAAACTCTGCAAAAGAAGGAAATATTGGATTGAGAGCATTGCTTGGATAATTATTGCGAAAAATGCATATAAAAGAGAGGAAAATAGCAGAAAAGGGCAGTTTTGATAACAGAATAAAGGCCAAAAACATCACAAAATTTGGTGTTATCAGTCAGCCCCCCTTTGGTTATCTTCTAGGACAAGCCACTTCCACTCACATTATTATATTCACAATTCAATGCAACCTTTCCCAAGGAAAGTTGCAAGCTGATATCCATTGCTTTATTGAGGTTCTTAGCTCGTTTTTTGCAAAGTAAAAGAGTTAAAAAAATGATATGGGGGTCTCCTCTTTGGCTCATTGGCCGATAGGGACTCCCATTTAACACTACAATTTGATACACTCAATACAGGCTCCAATTAGGGTTTCCATTCAACCCCTTTACTTGGTCGTTTCATCACCAAGAATACTACCACTCATAAATGATACAAACATGGTGTATCATTCATTATCTATCCTCTAAATGATACACAGAGGAAGTAGGAACACTCTAGAGGTGGTAATTTGAATATCAACCCTACATTTTTGGTAAATTACAATTTGTACCAAAATTGGTGCAGAAGGTACTAGCATTATTCAAACAAGTTCAAACTTTGTATTTAGTCTTTCCACAAGCCCCCATTAGCATCATTCTCTTTCTTATGATGCTAAAACACATAAGGCACGTTCAACATGTGACATATTGCAAAATAACCCCTCATCTTGGGTAAATTGCACTTTGGTCCAAAATAAATGAACATTGCTCAAAAAACATTCAATCAGGACCAAACTGACCGGCCTAAATCGCGCGTCCTAAAGTTGGAGGCGGATTTGAGGTAGTCGAGCTTTTACATTTATAAACTCGAATCCTTCTAGGCCCCCGCAACTTTGTTTATGGGGTCGAAGTAGATATACTGGGTCGAACACAGGGACAAGGGGGTAGTGTTGAGAATCCAGAATCGACACGCTACACTCCGGCAGGTATGAAGAGATTATAAATTCCCCAGAAGGGAAGCATAAAGATGTCACGAACAAAACAAGAAAACTATCTCCAAGTGGAGTTACTAGAAATATTTAAGGTTTTAAGCATTTAGCAGTTTTTTAGGGGTTTTCATGCAACAGAAATAGAAGGATATTGCTCGAGCTAAGGCGAGGTACGAAGGATAGAACTGTGGTAAACAAGCAGCGGTAGAACCAATCCTGTACCCCTCCTCTCGAAGCGGGTACCTCTAACAAGGCATCGGCTCCACTCTCAGGGTCACCAGACTCAAATTAGAGTGGAAGGGTTACTAAAGCAACTCTGTTCTGGGCACTCTTGTACTCCAGAATCGGACCAAACAATAGAGCCACAACACAACTCTCGAAGTTGTTGCGACGGGAAAACACGATTCGGTAGCTAAGCGAAGCGCGGTCCAAAACATGCAAGCTAGAGTTCAGATATCAAACATAGCAGTCATCCAACATATTGCACCAAGCATAGAGCAGCAAGTAATTAATATTTTCTATTTCTATAAGCATTAAAGGTCTTAATTACAATGCATAAGTAAAGAAATTTAAATAACAGAATTAAAGATATGTGTCGCCTTCTTGATGTAGAAGGATGATAGGCTACAGTAACCATCCCGCCCGATATTGGACAGGGGCCTAGCCCGATACAGCCGTGTCGGGCGGCACACTCTTTCAAGCGGCACACCGCGACAGGCGACTGCATCGCTCAAGGGCCTGTCCGATACACTCAATTTGGGCGGCACACCCTCTCAAGCGACACGCATGATGGGCGGAGCGTATCGGGTTCGATATTGTGTCGGGCATGGAGCTGTGTATCCTACTGTCGGGCTCTGGTGTCGGGCACTCGTGTCGCGTATCTACATCAGCTGATATCGGCCCTCAGTGTCGCCCGGTACAGTCCTAGGTGAACCAGTCCCCTCCCTCTCGGGATGAGGAAGAGTCACCTAGTGTCGCCCGGTACGAACACTGGAGCACGATACACCTGCTCTCGCAGTCTCCTCCGAAGATCACTCAAGTATCTGAAACCTGAAGTGACCAAAGATTGTCCGATCCGTCTTTTCGGCTCCCTGTAGCTGCTATTTATAGGCAGCTGGTCGGGAGAAGATATGGTGCATGAAGCACCACGTGTCCTCCTTACCGCCGCTCAGCTGGTGTCGGCTGATGCAAGTATCACCCGACACAAGGGTGTCGGCCGTCGGGCGTTGTGGCGAGAGGTGCCTGACGGTGGGTGGCTGATATCATGCGTCAGAGGGAGTTGTCGCGGTGTGCTTGGCTCCCTGTCAGGTAAGGAGGTGTGTCGCCCATCGGTGCCCTCTCGTGCAGCATCCTTGCGTCGCGCATCGTCGTATCGTGCATCCCTGCCAATCAGCGTGCGTAACAGGCGTTAGGGGGGCGAAATAGAATTGGACTTATTTGCGGGCCGGGATGGCCTTATTGGTGCTGAATGGGCCAAAATAGGAGGAAAACTCTACAAAAGAAGGAAATATTGGATTGAGAGCATTTCTTGGCTAATTATTGCGAAAAATGCATATAAAAGAGAGGAAAATAGCAGAAAAGGGCAGTTTTGATAACAGAATAAAGGCCAAAAACATCACAAAATTCGGTGTTATCAACTCCCCCAAACTTAGCGTTTTGATTGTCCTCAATCAATATTTAAACTTTATTTAGTGATGCTTCTTCATGCGCAGGATAATTCTCAGGCCAAGATGTAAAACAAGTATCGTAATGCCTTTAGAGATAATGTTGTCTCATTACGAACAAAAGACTTTGTTTTTCCTGCCTTATTGTTTAAGTAAGATTCTTCTCTACAGCTTTGGCGAGACTTTGTTGTATGATTTCGAAGTTAGCTTACACACCAAACAGCTTTATTTTCGGGGCAGAAAGTTGTGTATAGGGTAGGCTAAGGCTTTTTGGGTTTTCTTCTTGTTTCCCATCGGTCCATCCAGGTAAGGGTCTGTTAATGGGCAAGTGGTCCTTGCAGTCCAAACCAGTTGGCTTTAGAGCAGTGATTTCACATCCTACGTACCACTACCCCAGATCTACCATGCCTAAAGATGGGTACTTTTGGAAAAAAAACATGTGTATATTTTTCTCTTTTTCTTTTATTGGGCACAACTCTCATGCTTTTAGTCACACTCATAAGGTTTCTCTCTCTTTTTAGGAGTTTTGTCGGGTAAGGGGAAACAAAGAGATTCTTGTTGTTTGGGCAGCTTTTGCCTTCTCCATACTCGTCTCTTAGCTGTTTGTGAGATTATTATATTTTTCGAAATATTTGGCAAGACGAAACATATTCTTTTGTTCGTTTGAAGCAGCATTATCAAAAAGATATAACAGGACTTGCGTCACATTTAGCACAAAGAAAATAAATTTGGCAAGCAGTTGCATCGAGTTTTTTACTAATATAGCGACTTTGTACATATGCATGGGAAAAAAATAAGCAAAATTTTCGAAATTTTTATATGAGCAAGGGTGCAAGTACATTATATAGGGGAAAAGCAAAATGGCACAAGAGAATTTTTATACCTCCTTCACTGGTACATGGGTACCCCTCCAAACTTATCCAATACTCTGTCCCAGAGTAGTGAATAAGAGGGTGAGTTCATGTTAGTCCAGTGAACGTTATTTAGTGGGTTCACTTGTGCCTTGTAGAAGCTGCAATATGCTTCTTTACTGCCGCCTCTTTCTTTCTCATTTGGAAACAGCTTCGACAAGTGCGGGCACTTGTGGCTGCTTCCTCTTTATTAAGTAGATGGAACCGGGATGCCCAGGTTCCCTCTGGAGGTCGTCAGAAAAGCACTTTCCAAGCTCAGCCTCCACTTTATTTCCCAGCTCAGCCGAAACACGTGCAATGGCTCTCGGTAGACAGAGAGCTCTTGTGCTATCCCGGAAGTCACCGGGGTTGTACTCGTGCTGTCTCTGTAGTTGGCCCCATGCTACTACAGAAGATAGACTATGATAAGGAAGTGCCCCTCTTCGGGGTGTTGACGTTTCTGACCTACAGTTTTTGCTTCAGCTGCGGCCTCCCTTCTGCCTGTTATCAAGTTCATTAACCATTATAAATCGTTAGATAGAAAAAGTTAAAGAAGCTCGATAATACTAGACTTATTTCAAAATTCGGGTATCGTCCGTCGAAGGAAAGCATAAGTCAATGCAAGATTGGGCGATACGAGGAGGGTTGTACGGTGCAACATACCTCCCGATACGGGTATATCGGGCGATAAGGTCGCCAAAGAGCAACTGCCCGACATGACGTCACAAAAGAAAAACGTGTCGCCCAATATGGTGTATCGGGCAAACACCATCGGTCGTTATGTCGTGCAAAACCACGTCGGGCGATACAAGATTCGACAAGGCTCGTAATCCCGATAGGCAGCGCGCGATCGGAAAAGCTCGTGTTGGGCGATAAGCCTGTCGGGGGATAGATTGCCGAGCGATAAGCGTGTCGGGCTATACCTTTGCTCATTGGAGCCATCGCCTGATACAAGGGTGAAGGCAAAAAGGCCAACACATGAGCAAAAGCGGGCTACTGCATGTGTTACAGGTGGCTGAAAAGAGTGGTGTTGTGCCCGACACGATGGTCCCTCCGCCATATATATAGCAAGCGTAGCTGGAGGTAAAATGGGCAGATCAGGGCTTCATGCTAGTCGGCGAGTTAGGCAATTCCCGAGACGACGGTCTCATCGGTCCATTAAGGGCAGTTATTCACATGCACGATAGGGGGCATGTTGTCCAGGAATGCCAACCGTCACAGCCGAGCCGCTGCCCGACGCGATTAAAACAGGCGGCCGAAAAACCGATGCTAGATGAAGGAAAAACATCATTGGTTTAGGGTTAAGCCCTCCATCCCAAAAATTATTACAGCGGTGGCCCATAAAATAGAGTCAGAGCATGTGGCGCATGCACTGACTCGGGCCTTATTACAGTCCATAATGTTTGTTTAACAAGGAATAAGAAGGAGTCCTATCCTAGGAAAGAAAGAAAGAATCGGGCTGCCTCCCGAAGAGTGCTGGAGTTTGCGTCACCAGCTCAACCGGTGCAGGATCATCTTGGTTAGCCACCTGTATCTTGTAGGTCGATCTCTACTCTCCTGACAAAAGCTTCATCCTCATAGAATCTTTTCACCTTGTGCCCATTCACTTGAAATACTTTGGTCGGATCGTCTTTGTCGTAGAGCTCCATCATCCCTGATGGATATATTTTTGACACTGTGAACGGCCCAGACCACCTCGTTTGCAACTTCCCAGGGAAAAGACGAATAGAGGACTTAAATAACAAGACCTTATCCCCTTCGCTTACATCTTTTCTCCTGAGATGGGCATCATGCCACAATTTTGTCCTCTGCTTGTAGATTTTTGCATTTTCATAGGCTTTCATCCTCAGCTCTTCGAGTTCTTGAAGCTGTAAAAACCTCTTTTCTCCTGCTTTGTCGAGGTCCATGTTTAGGAATTTGATTGCCCAGAGGGCCTTGTGTTCCAACTCCAAAGGCATGTGGCAGGATTTTCCGTAGATGAGTCGGTAGAGGGTGGTTCCGATGGGTGTTTTGTAGGCAGTCCGGTAGGCCCAAAGCGCGTCGTCAAGCTTCATGGACCAGTCTTTTCTCATCCGGCTGATAGTTTTCTCCAAGATCTATTTGATTTGTCTGTTGGAAACCTCTACCTGCCCTGACGTCTGTGGGTGGTAGGGTGTAGCGATCTTGTGCTTTACTCCGTACTTGCGCAGGAGTGCTTCAAACTGCCTTTCCCCGAAGTGTGACCCTCCGTCGCTTATAACCGTGCGCGGGACACCAAAACGAGGAAAGATGGTCTTCTCGAAGAGCTTGATAACCGACTTGGCGTCACAGGTTTGGGTGGCTATTGCTTCCACCCACTTTGATACATAGTCTATTGCCACGAGTATGTACTGGTACCCCCAGGATGGAGGGAACGGTCCCATGTCGTCGATCCCCCATACGTCAAATATTTCTACTTCGATCCAGCTTGCCATTGGCATTTCATTCCTCTGCCCTATGTTCCCCGTAAATTGGCATTCCTTGCAAACCTTCATGAATTGTGCGGCATCTTTAAATAAGGAAGGTCAGTAGAAACCTGACTGTAGCACCTTTGCTGCTGTTCTTTCGCTACCCAGGTGACCACTGTAGGGGGAGGCGTGGCATTGCTTCAGGATGTCCACGGTTTCTTCTTCAGGGTTGCACCTCCTGTATAAGTTGTCAGCACATCTTCTGAATAGAAGGGGGTCATCCTAGTAGTAATTTTTGGCATCCGAGAATAGATTCTTTCTTTGGTTGTATGTGATGTCAGGAGGCAGTTCTCCACAAGCAAGATAATTATAGATGTCTGCAAACCAGGGTAGACTTTCTTCTTGAGCTTCGGCCAACATGAGGGCCTCGTCGGCGTAGTCGTCTTTGATAGGTGGCCCTCCCCGTCTCTCAGCCACGATCCTTGATAGGTGGTCGGCGACCACATTATCTGCGCTCTTCTTGTCGATAATTTCGTGGTCGAACTCTTGTAGGAATAAGGCCCACCTCAACAGTCTGGGCTTCACGTCTTTCTTTTGCATCAAGTATTTTATTGCCCCATGATCTGTGTATACCTTGACCTTCACTCCAATGAGATACAACCTGAACTTATCAAACGCGAAGATGATCGCTAGCATCTCCTTCTCAGTTGTTGTGTAGTTTACCTGAGCCTCGTCTAACGTGCGACTGGCGTAGCAAATCACATGGTGCCTTTTGTTTTTCTTTTGCCCAGGACTGCTCCAACCATGTAGTCGCTAGTGTCACACATCAGCTCAAAAGGTAAACCCCATTCTGGCACTTAAAGGATAGGTGGTGATATTAAAGCATTTTTCAGGGCCTGAAAAGCACTGAGACAATCGTTAGAGAAAACTAATTCAGCATCTTTTACCAGAAGATAGACAGTGGTTTGGAAATCTTCGAGAAGTCCTTGATGAATCTTCAGTAATATCCGGCGTGCCCGAGGAAGCTTCTCACTCCCGTCACAGATTTTGGTGGAGGAAGTTTAGATATCGCCTCGACCTTGCTTACGTCCACCTCGATCCCACGCCTTGAGACCTTATGCCCTAGAACGATGCCCTCCCACACCATGAAGTGACATTTTTCCCAGTTCAGGACTAGGCTGTTCTCCTCGCACCTTTGAAGGACCGATGACAGATTCTTCAGACAGCTATCGAAGTCTTTCCCATAGACTAAGAAGTCGTCCATGAAGACTTCTACGATGTCTTCTAGAAAATCTAAGAACATCGATATCATGCATCTTTGAAAGGTGGCAGGGGCATTGCAGAGCCCGAATGGCATCCTTTGGAAGGCATAAGTCCCGTAAAGGCAGGTGAATGTTGTTTTCTCTTGATCGTCGGGCAAGATGGGGACCTGGTAAAAACTTGAAAATCCATCAAGAAAACAAAAGAAATCGTGATGTGCTAACCTTTCGAGAACTTGATCAATAAAAGGTAGCGGAAAATGATCCTTCTTTGTAGGCTGATTTAGCTTTCGGTAGTCAATACACATCTGCCATCCGGTGACGGTTCTTACCGCCACCTCGTCGCCCTTATCACCCCTAACCACTGTCATCCCGCCTTTCTTGGGTACTACGTGGATTGGACTTACCCAATTGCTATCGCTGATTGGGTAAATAATCCCCGCATCCCTAAGCCTTATTACCTCTTTCTTGACAACCTCCTTGAGCATCTGGTTCAACTTCCTCTGGGGTTGAGCCAGAGGTTTGGCAGATTCATCTAAGGTGATGTGATGCATGCACAGGGCGGGGCTAAGGCCCTTGATATCCTCTATTGAGTATCCTATAGCACCCCTATGGAGCCTTAACTCTTCAAGGAGTCGGTCTATCTGATTGCTCGAAAGATTGGCATTTATGATGACAGGGTTACTCTGCTCTTCATCCAAGAACTCGTACTTCAGGCCTTCAGGTAACGTTTTTAACTCTGGATTTGGTCTGGGTGCCTTCTCCTGAGGCTCCTCCTCGAGAGAGGCATACATCACATACTCCATCACCTCGTCACCTTCTTGCAAGTCTTCATCAAAAAGGTTGAAAAGGTTGAGATGCTTCGCGACCTCAGGATCTTCGAGGTCGGGATCTTGACAGTTTATTGCCCTCAAGAGGGGGTCTACTGTCTGGATATCTTCCTCTATTTCCTCGCATAATTTATTGTAGCTATCTGCAAAACATGATGATTCAGAGAGGGACGTGCTCTTCATGATCTCATTCAGCTTGAAGTCGATATGGTCATTTCCGACCCTTAAGGTGATCATCCCCTCGGAAACATCAATTAGCGCTCTCCCTGTCGCCAAGAAGGGGCGAACAAAGATGATCGGGCAACGGGGATCTTCAGTTGTGTCGATGATGACTATATCGCAAGGGATGAAGAAGTCACCCACCCGGATCGGCACATCGTCGACAATGCCGACAGGTCTCTCAAAGGTGTGGTCTGCCAGTTGGATCCGCATGTTGGTTCGAACCATGTCGGTCAAACCCACCCTTTGTGCGAAACTTAGGGGCATGAGGCTTATGCTAGCCCCCAAGTCTGCTAGACCCTTGCGCTCGACGTTGTCTCCGATGGCGAATGGGATTGTGAAAGCTCTGGGATCCCTTCTCTTATTTGGCATGTCGGGCTTCAAGAAGGTGGAGGAGGCGGAAGCTAGATACACTGTCTCTGTCCTTCCTCCCCTTCTCTTCTTTGTGATAAGGTCCTTGAGGAACTTGGCATACATAGGCATCTCTTCCAATGCATTAAGGAAGGGGACTTCAAGATGTAGTTTCCTGATCGAGTCCATGAACCTCTCATGACGCTCCTTCAGATTTTCCTTTATCAGCTTATACGGGAACGACGGCCTTGGAGCGTAAGGATTCCTCCCACCAGGTAGCTCATCGGAAGGCTTCTTTGCAGGCTCTTGAGCTTCTGCTTGTCCACCTTCACCCTCTGCTGGAATGGTGCTCTCAGACCTCGGTTCAGGTTCCAGTCCGGCTTCAGTTGTGCACTCCACCATCTTCCGAGACCTTAGTACCGCCATTCTGGCAGTTTTCGGGTAGGAGAGTGTCTTCCCCGCAGGGTTCTTCATCAGTGCTTCCATTTGGGCCAATCGTTGATCGACTTCCCATTGGTGCATCTGTAGACTCGCCATCTGGTGTTGCATGGAATGCTGAGCCCCAGGGCTGGGAAGCGCATCATGCACTAGTTTGCTGATAATGGTGTCCTGTCTTTTTATGTAGGTGGAAAGCTGACCAACCAAGCTGGGCTGGCTCACCCTCTCGCCTCGGCCCTGGCATTCACCTTCAAGAAGAGACTGCTCACAACGAGACATGGTATCAAAACTTGGTGGAGCAGATCAACTTTCAGGGTTCCTGCAAGAGCATATAAGATCAAGTTAGAAAATTGAATTATTTATTTTAGGCAAAGAATAAATAGCATCAAAAGGAAAGAAAAGAAAAAGGGTCCGGTCAAGCTCGTTTCTAAGCTTGAGGCATAGGAGTGTAGTTAGTGGATTCAGATTCGTCAACAGTGCCGTATTGCCTTGTCCCCGACAACGGCGCCAAAAAGTTGACCGGCCTAAATCGCGCGTCCTAAAGTTGGAGGCGGATTTGAGGTAGTCGAGCTTTTACATTTATAAACCTGAATCCTTCTAGGCCCCCACAACTTTTTTTACGGGGTTGAAGTAGATATACGGGGTCGAACACAGGGACACGGGGGTAGTGTTGAGAACCCAGAATCGACACGCTACACTCCGGCAGGTATGAAGAGATTATAAATTCCCCAGAAGGGAAGCATAAAGATGTCACGAACAAAACAAGAAAACTATCTCCAAGTGGAGTTACTAGAAAGATTTAAGGTTTTAAGCATTTAGCAGTTTCTTAGGGTTTTCATGCAACAGAAATAGAAGGATATTGCTCGAGCTAAGGCGAGGTATGAAGGATAGAACTGTGGTAAACAAGCGGCAGTAGAACCAATCTTGTACCCCTCCTCTCGAAGTGGGTACCTCTAACAAGGCATCGACTCCACTCCCGGGGTCACCAGACTCAAATTAGAGTGGAAGGGTTACTAAAGCAACTCCGTTCTGGGCACTCTCGTACTCCAGAATCGGACCAAACACTAGAGCCACAACACAACTCTCGAAGCTGTTGCGACGGGAAAACACGATTCGGTAGCTAAGCGAAGCGCGATCCAAAAAATGCAAGCTAGAGTTCAGATATCAAACATAGCAGTCATCCAACATATTGCACCAAGCATAGAGCAGCAAGTAATTAAGCTTTTCTATTTCTATAAGCATTAAAGGTCTTAATTACAATGCATAAGTAAAGAAATTTAAATAATAGAATTAAAGATATGTGTCGCCTTCTTGATGTAGAAGGACGACAGGCTATAGTAACCATCCCGCCCGATATCGGACAGGGGCCCAACCCGATACATCCGTGTCAGGCGGCACGCTCTTTCAAGCGGCACACTGCGACAGGTGACTGCATCGCTCAAGAGCCTGTCCGATACACTCAATTCAGGCGGCACGCATGACGGGCAGAGCGTATCGGGTTCAATATCGTGTCGGGCATGGAGCTGCATATCCTACTGTCGGGCTCTGGTGTCGAGCACTCGTGTCGCGTATCTACATCGGCCGATATCGGCTCTCAGTGTCGCCCGGTACAGTCCTAGGTGAACCAGTCCCCTCCCTCTCGGGATGAGGAAGAGCTCACCTAGTGTCACTCGGTACAAACACTGGAGCACGATACGCCTGCTCTCACAGTCTCCTCCGAAGATCACTCGACTATCTAAAACCTAAAGTGACCAAAGCTTGTCTGATCCGTCTTTTCGGCTCCCTGTAGCTGCTATTTATAGGTAGCTGGTCGGGAGAAGATATGGTGCGCGAAGCGCCACGTGTCCTCCTTACCGCCGCTCATCTAGTGTCGGCTGATGCAAGTATCGCCCGACACAAGGGTGTCGGCCGTCGGGCGTTCTGGCGAGAGGCGCCTGCCGGTGGGTGGCCGATAACGCGTGTCAGAGGGAGTAGTCGCGGTGTGCTCGGCTCCTGTCGGGTAAGGAGGTGTGTCGCCCATCGGTGCCCTCTCGCGCGGTATCCTTGCGTCGTGCGTCGTCGTATCGCGTAGCCCTGCCGGTCAGCGTGCGTAACAGGCGTTAGGGGGCCGAAACAGACTTGGACTTATTTGCGGGCCGGGATGGCCTTATTGGTGCTGAATGGGCCAAAATAGGAGGAAAACTCTGTAAAAGAAGGAAATATTGGATTGAGAGCATTGCTTGGCTAATTATTGCAAAAAATGCATATAAAAGAGATGAAAATAGCAGAAAAGGGCAGTTTTGATAACAGAATAAAGGCCAAAAACATCACAAAATTCGGTGTTATCACAAACTTGGAACATAAGTGTGTCACATGATAAAAAAACACCTTATAGGTTTATATTAAAGTTCTAAGCAACTTACTTAGCCAAAAAAATAGGGTTAACCCATAACCCAAGTCAGGGTCATTTCATTCCCATCATTTTTAGAGGTCATGTGCAAAAGTTATGAATTTTACAAAATAGACCAATCACAATCCAGGAAAACTTATGTGTGACATTCATTAAAATGAAAATTAAATCATTTGTAAATAAATGGTTGAATAATAGAAAACCATGGGCGCTTGTTACATTCAATTAAAACAACGAGGGAAAATTCTCCATTGAGCCCTAACTAACAATCACACACACATAAACAAATCAAAACCTGAATCCCATTAATGGCCTTATAATATCGATTAGTTGATCAATATCATGGGGCTACCAGGGTCATTACATGTCCTAAATTCTTTATTCCTGAGACATGCCACGAGGCACCGCTACTTGAGGTGCAACCTCTGATCGAAACCTAGGCAAAGACGGTTGTTCGCAGTAGATGATATCCCCAATGCTATCGCTAAACCAAGATGATGCCAACGATCCTAAGCTCAGGCCCATGGATGTGCTAAAGGACGAGTTGCCATGGTACAACCATGGGAATTGGGCTCAACCATGGTCCCAGAAGTCGAGAGCAAAAGCAAGGTGATCAAGACCAAAAGAAATCATCTCACAAGGTCAAACTATAATTGAGTGAACATTTGCATGAAGGAAAGGACCATTGTGTCCCTAGATCATTGGACAAAACTCAAAAGACAAAAAGAGTCATAGAAGTAGAAATAGTTCAAATCAAGACGATATGTGTAAACTATGTCTGAAAACCATCTTCAAAGCAAGAAGAGCCCTTAATCAGCATTTTCATGATAAAAATACATTGGTAAGACGCGATAGTGAGAGGCATCAAGGTGTTGAAAATCAGATATAGGACACGACAACTGGGGCCATCTAGGAAAAATGAGAAAAAGGAAAAGAACCACAAAAGTCCATGGATGCTTATAAGGGCACCAATCATATCAAAGGAGGTGGATGAGGTAGGGGCAAAGTCAAGGTCACTGAAAAAGGAATAGGAGTTGGCCAAGGAGTTTGAGAGTGTTGAACATTCAATTAAATGGTGAAGGAAGAAAATGTAATGACCCTAATATGGGTTATGAGGTAACCCTATTTTTTGGATAAGTAAGTTTCTTAGAAATTTAATATAATCCTCTAAGGTGTTTTGTTATCATATGACACACTTATGTTCCAAGTTTGGTCCTGATTGAATGTCGTTTGAGCAATGTTCCTTTATTTTGGACCAAAGTACAATTTAGTCAAAATGTTGGGTTATATTGTGATATGTCACATTTTGAACGTTCCCTAAGTGTTTTAGCATTATAAGAAAGAGAATGATGCTAAGTGGTGGCTTGTGGAAAGCCTAAAATCCAAGTTTGAACTTGTTTGAATAATGCTAGTGCCTTGTGTACCAATTTTTGTACAAGTTGTCATTTACCCAAAATGTAGGGTTGATATGAAAACTACCACCTCTAGAGTGTCCCTACTCCCTCCTAGTATCATCTATAGGATAGATAAATAAGGAGGCATCATGTTTTAATCATTTATGAGTAATGGTACTCTTGGCGATGAAAAGACAAAGAAAGGGTTGAATGTGAAACCCTAATTTGAGCTTGTATACAGTTGTAGAGTCCATATGGGAGTCCATATCAGCCAAGGAGCCATAGAGGGGATCCCATATCGGTTTTTGAACTCTTGGCCTTGTCCATGACGAGCTAAGAACCTCAAGGAGGTGATCCATGATGAGTTAGGTGCTCCTTGCAAAAGTTGTATCGGTTTGCATAATTTATGAAGATAAAGATAAGATATCTTATCAAACAAGATAACTAATGGCCAAAATATCATCTCTAGATTATCCTCAAGAGTTTTGCATGTCAACATAAATATGAGTGCATGAAAGTTCACGTGTCAATCTTGCATGGACACGTGGCACCTAGTAGCTTAAAAAGATGACACCTCATATACACACTTTTTCATGAACCTCAAGTATATATACCCTTCCTTTCACCCATAAGTGGAATTTTTCGAAATCTATCACCCCATTGATATTAGATATTGTGCTTAGAGTTTTTATATCATGAAAGGGTGAAGGAGTATTGTGCATAGAGCCTTGGTATCACCCATAGCAAAGTGATATCACCCATTGCAAAGTAATATCAGGCAAGTGAGGGATATCGACCATAAGTGAGGGATATCGGCCACAAGTGGTTAGGTATCGTGCATAGGGCTGAAGAGATCAAGTATTGGACCTTTGAGAAGCTCACCTTCAACCTTGTTAACGAGATGCTTTGGATCTTGGAGCTTTGAAGTTTCTCTTGAGGCGGGTTATATAACTTGAACCCAAACTTGTTATTATTCACCATCTTTCTTGGTATATTGATTATTTACTTTCAATTCCAAAATTTTCTCGAATAATTGATATATCTATGAGTTCTAGTAGTTTCTTAGACATGTTATCCTTGTACATAACAAGTATAATGAAGGTCTAGAGCTTGAAGATGATGGTATCACCTTATAAAGTGATATCATGTTCAAGCAAATAAACAAGCACCTCTAACCCGATATGGTGATGTACCTAAACCACTAAAACTATATGGATATGAGTATATACTTTCTTGTATGATAAGGTGATGTAGTATACACCTTTTTCACGATATGAGGTCAAGCATACACATGTTTTTCTGACAAGGTGTAAAGCACACACACACCTCTTTGCCCGATATGGTGTAAAGTGCACATACACCTCTAAAGTGATATGGTAATCACACATACACCTCTAAAGTGATATGGTAAGCACACATACACCTCTAAGGAAATATGGTGTGAATCATACACACACCTCTTTTCCCGATATGGTGTGAAGCACACACACACCTATTTGCCCGGTATGGTTTGAAGTACACACACACCTCTTTGCTCAATATGGTGTGAAGCACACACACACCCCTTTACCCGATATGGAAGTAAGAAAAAACCTCTTTTCTCGATAGGGTGGAAGCACCTCAATTCAAGATACTTGATTGAGTGACACATGTAGTGTGTTATGTCAAATGATACATTAAGACATACAAAGTTTAATGCACTTTGATAAGTGTAGGCTAACATACCTTTGAGAAAGGTTAAACCAAATTAATAAAGTATGATGTAATCAATATCCTAGTGAGAATGAGAGAGAAACTCATACTTTGCATTGATAATCATTTAATGATAAATGATGAGAATAAATAAGTATGATTGAATACTTATGATATCAATGTATGCTTCTAGATGTGTGGAGCAATGAATTAGGTGGATTGATAATATGAACTTGAAACCCTATTCAGCTATAGAGGGAAACCCTAACCCTAATATTGGGAAACTTGTATTTCTCTTATTGCATAAGCCATGTGAATAGTTGTTTCCTAGTGAGAGGTGACAAAATGTTTAATGCCCTTGTGAGCCATGTGAATAGTTGTTGCCTAGTGAGAGGTGACAAGATGTTTAATGGCCTGGTGAGCCATGTGAATAGTTGTTTCCTAGTGAGAGGTGACAAGAAGTTTAATGGCCCTGTAAGTCATGTGATTAGTTGTTGCATAGTGAGAGGTGACAAGATGTTTAATGGCCTTGTGAGCCATGTGAATAGTTGTTTCCTAGTGAGAGGTGACAAGATGTTTAATGGCCTTGTGAGCCATGTGATTTGTTGTTGCCTAGTGAGAGGTGACCATATGTTGATCTAGAGATTTATGTAAGAGATGGTAATGTTTAAAATAAACCAGTAAAATAGGAACCCCATAACATAATAATAAATGGTTACAAAGATAATAATGAAATCTTGGTCATACATACATTATGGTCATAGCCAAATAAGGGTTATACTGCTTTGAATAAGTTTAAATGAGATATGAGGAATACTTGTATCACATAAAGGATGTAAATGTGTATGATGGTTCGATTGAGGGATAATGCCAAGCAAAGGTGATGTGGTGTTCCATGATGAGTTTAAGGGATTCATATCCCATGATGAAAGTGAAAGGGAAACATAAAGGTAATCCAATTCTTATGGAATCCTTAGCAATATGGCCATGATCTTACATGGTTGGTATAATCCTATGCATGGTTGTACTCTCAAAATGATCTCATAGGGTTGTCATAGCCCAATGTCTGACTGAACTCACAAGATTGGTACAATCCAATACATGGTTGTGATCTCACATGGTTGGAATAATCCAAAACCTGACTAAACTCACAAGATTGGTACAATCCAATACCTGGTTGTGATCTCACAGGGTTGGTATAATCCAATACCTAGATGTACTCTCAAAATGATCTCATAGGGTTGGCATAGCCCAATGCCTGGTTGAACTCATAGGATTTCTACAATCCAATATCTGGTTGTGATCTCACAGGGTTGGTATAATCCAATGCCTGGCTATACTCTCAAAATGATCTCACAGGGTTGGCATAGCCCAATGCCTGGCTGAACTCATAGGATTGGTACAATCCAATACCTGGCTGTGAGCTCACAGGGTTGGTATAATCCAATGCCTGGTTGTACTCACAAAATGATCTCATAGGGTTGGCATAGTCCAATGCCTGGCTGAACTCTATTAGAATTGGTATAGTCCAATACCTGGCTGTGATCTATGGAATGGTACAATCCAATACCTGGCTGAACTCTTGTAAAATAAATACCTGGTTAGAAAATTGGCTGAGGCCAACAGATAGAAATGAGCATGATTCATGGTCATCATACCATGATAATATTATCACATGATAAGCTTGAGATGTTGGCATGATATGATGGGTAAATGATATACATGTTCTTTCATATTCCTTATAAAGTGAATAGATGATTTATTTCTCTATTATAGACAGTTACAATTCTTTGAAAAGATGAGATATATTTTAATTTGCTTATCCACAGTGATTAACCTTGTTTAGTAATATAGAAGAACCTCTACTCAGTTTAATACTATTTACATGTGATAATAATATTGTTAGCGGAGAGTTATATCTCTCGCTGGGACAATTGTCTCACCCCGTGGGATCCACATTTTTTTAGGTGGGCGTGCACGAGGGGGTTGAGACTGTACTGTAGAAGGACAACAACAATAGAAGGGAAGTAGTGACAACTCAGGTTGAGTGTACTATCAGTCATGTCTTGTAGATATAAGTCCTATGTGTCGTCTCTGTACTCTCATCAGGTCCTTGGATTTAGTATTTGATGGTTTTATGAACAATCTGAGGTTTTGGCTAGTATGCCTCAAGGTTTTATGTTGCTTCAATATATGTATTGACAAAGGAACTATTATATGCTATCTTTGAGATGAGATGGTACATTGTATGTACAATGTGAACCCTAATGTATATAAAGTCTTGATTCTTTCATTAAGAGTTTTCCAAGAAATGGGTATCTTTGCAAAATGATTTTAAATCTTAGTGATTTTTGTTAATCCGCTGCTTATGATTATTTCACAATAATTAGTAATGATTTGGTTGTTGGTTGAGTCTGTTCTAGTGTCCTTCAATATATCCTATAATGACTTCTGCTTATGCAGAAGAAAGGGTGAAGTTTAAAAATGGCTGGAGAACATGAGGAATATGTTGTTAAGAGCAATGTTGTTGCACCAGGAGAAAGTGCAAGGGATCAAGAAAGAGAAGTATGAGTGCCTGAGAATTCCCATCTCGATCCAATCAGGATAGAGAATCCTACTTTTTATACTCTTGTTGGGCAGATTAGGACAACAATGATGAATATAGTGGACTGGATACTTGCAATACAACCTAGGTTACTAGCCCTCAATGTAGAAACTTTGAGTTATGAAAGGGTTCCTGAATGACATAGTCATGTTGGAACAGTGGAAAATATGGGAAGAGTTAACATATAGTGAGAAAATAGACTCTTCCATAAGTATAGACAGATAGTACATATATGATGGTAGTGCCCAAGGAGGGGCAATAAGTTGAGAATTAAGGAAAAGTCTCTACAATTATAGAGACATTTTCCTAGTTGTTCTGAAAAGCCAAAGTTTTTGGTGCCACCAATGTAATAAATGCCTAATGCACCAGAGCAGTAGTCACTAAGTAAAGGCAAAGGTCCTAACCTTCCACCTGTAAGAAATTATGAATTAGCTTCTGCATCGATAATAAGACCGATAAGACCATGGTACGAGGACAAAACATGTTATAGATACAGACATGTTGAGTATAGTAAACTCTTTTGTTTAAAAAGAACAGAGGAAATAACCCAACAACTGAGGTAGACTCGGCAGGGCTTATGAAAGTTATAGCCCAATAGTGTAAAAAGGAACAAGAAACAACATGAAACAACTAGAATCTATGTGTTGAGTCAACCTGAAGCGGTAGATGACCGTGAGGGGTAATAGTCAGATAGAGCTTTTTCCATTTTGATATGCCTTCTGCTGATTTTATCTGATAATCATAAGAAGGATCACTGTTATTGACTTCCCTATTGATTGCCCTCTGGGAACATAGGGAAGAAATGATGAGGACTAGAATTTATATTCTATTCAGTATTCTTTTAAATGCTTTATAATTTCTCTTATGTGTGTGAAAATGGATGAGGTGTAGAAGTGATGACTAGAGAAAATCCAAGAATGCTAAGTCCTTTGTTTTTGATAATATGAAAAGTAAGGAATATGGTAGTAAACAAAGTGCATACTTCCTAATCTTAGTACTTGTATGCCCTGGACAGGTATTCAACTATTAATGATAAGTTAAGTATGGAACTCTTAGATTGTTATCTTTCTGATTACTTTGATCAAGTAGTCATTTTGAGAGAATCTAGTGAGCATAACGAAAATGAAAATATGGCATGGATATTTTTATCACATCCTAAGTGCAATAAAATGGAATCTGAGATGATCTCAGATCAATCTGTGTGTATGAGGAAGTAAAAAGTATAATCCTCGTGATAAGAGAAAGAGAACAAGGGAGATGATCCCTATCTGATAAAGTCTGTGTGAATAGTAAAGATCTTTTCCATAATGTGAAAATGGGAAATGTGATAAAATCACAAAATGTTCATACATGTTAGACAATAACAAAGAAAGGAATGATGATATGTAGTCATCCATATAATTCATATGCAGATGGCAAGGAACCGAGGATGAAACAAGAGTAAATCACTCATGAATAGTTGAAAGTTCATGCAATAATATTAGGAGATGATAATGTCTCCTCTTCGATGAACAACCCTGGGTAATGATGGGGTGATAAAAGGAATATGTTTCTTTGTGTTCTTTCCTTTCAGGGACATGACAATCAAGTGATCATCTTATGACACCTGATGTTCATGAGATAGAAGTGTTTTATTGATTGATACTTAGAAAAGTATCAGTTCGTCTTGGACTTTGGTTCCAAGATAAAGATATGTGTAATATATAATGTCCCAAGATAAAAGAAAGATCCATTCGTATATCTCACTTTGGTATTAACAACAGAGAGATGGAAATGGTGGGAATGTGATGTGATTTCAACACATGTGATGGATACCAAGTTAAGGAATTCTAGTATCCAAGAAGTGTCAGGTGGTATGGGAATGTGAGAACATGACTTATGATAAGATTATTAATGTTTGGCTACTTAAAAGGGTTGACTTTGGGATCAGTCTAGTTATGTACCTATAGTATGGATGTCATATGTTAGGGGTTTATGCTCCGCATAAACATGACATCAGCAAGGATGTATGAGTTGAAGAAACAGTTGTAAGATCATCTTGGGAAAATCTTATAAAGCTAAAAATAATTCCTTAGAATATTTCTATCTAGATTTGTTAAAGCAACTTATACATAACATCTAGAGATACCTCTGAGATAAGTTCTTCTTTAATAAGTGGCCTCTCCTTATTATAAGAGAATGTACAACTATGAAGATAGTTGGTACAAGTCATAATAAAGTTTAGTGTTGTGTAAGCAGATTGGATGGCACAACAAATACATGTTAAGACTTATAGTCCCAAGTGGGTGACATAAGTTAACTCTGGTTTTTCCTTGGAGGTGAAATACTAAACTAAGTGAGGAGTATGGAAGAATCCCAAGGTCAAGAATCTTATCACATAAAATATGTAAGTCAATAAGGTTTGACACCTAAATTATTCGAAGTATGAATAGTACTTCTCTAATTTAGAAAGTGTCACCTGACACAGAATTGACATTGTAGTCATTAATGAAAAAGATAGTTGGTTATGTGTCTTGACAAATTCTATGATGACTCTGAATGGAAGGACCTTGTGTTGGTCAAAGTTATATGGCATTTCCATGACATCCAGATGTAATATGGAGACTTGATGTAATGATGCATGAATGACAATTGTCTTTCTTCATCTGGGATTTTGGGAACAAAATCCTTGTTAAGGGTTTATAACTTGTAATGATCCTGATCTGGGTTATGAGGTAACCCTATTTTTTTTGGCTATGTAAGTTGCTTAGAAATTTAATATAATCCTCCAAGGTGTTTTGTTATTATATGACAGACTTATGTTCCAAGTTTGGTCCTGATTGAATGTCATTTGAGCAATGTTCCTTTGTTTTGGACCAAAGTGCAATTTACCCAAAATGAGGGGTTATATTGCAATATGTCACATGTTGAACGTTCCCTAAGTGTTTTAGCATTATAAGAAAGAGAATGATGCTAAGTGGTGGCTTGTGGAAAGCCTAAAATCCAAGTTTGAACTTGTTTGAATAATGCTAGTGCCTTGTGTACCAATTTTGGTACAAGTTGTAATTTACCCAATATGTAGGATTGATATGAAAACTTCCACCTCTAGAGTGTCCCTACTCCCTCCTAGTATCATATATAGGAGAGATAAAGAAGGAGGCATCATGTTTGAATCATTTATGAGTAATGGTACTCTTGGTGATGAAAAGACCAAGAAAGGGTTGACTGTGAAACCCTAATTTGAGCTTGTATCGGGTTGTAGAGTCCATATGGGAGTGCCTATCGGCCAAGGAGCTATAGAGGGGATCACATATAGGTTTTGGAACTCTTTGCCTTGTCCATGACAATCTAAGCACCTCAAGGAGGTGATCCATGACGAGTTAGGTTCTCCTTGCAAAAGTTGTATCGATTTGCATAATTTATGAAGATAAAGATAAGATATCTAATTAAACAAGATAACTAATGGCCTAAATATCATCTCTTGATAATACTCAAGTGTTTTGAATGTCAAGATAAATATGAGTTCATGCAAGGACATGTGTCAATCATGCATGGACATGTGGCACCTATTAGCTTAAAAAGATGACACCTCATATACACACTTTTTCATGAACCTCAAGTATATATACCATTCCTTTCACCCATAAGTGGAATTTTACAAAGTATATCACCTCCTTGCTATTATATATAATGCATAGAGTCTTGATATCATGCTAGGGTGTAGCAGGTATCGTGCATAGAGCCTTGGTATCACCCATATCAAAGTGATATCACAAATTGCAAAGTGATATCGACCAAGTGAGGGATATCGGCCATAAGTGAGGGATATCAGCCACAAGTGATGAGGTATCATGCATAGGGATCAGGAGCTAAAGTCTTGTACCTTTGAGAATCTCACCTTCAACCTTTATAATGTGAATCTTTGGAGCTTGGCACTTTGAATTTTCTCTTGAGGCGGGTTATATAACTTCAACCCAAACATGTTATTATTCACCATCTTTCTTACTATATTGATGGTCTACTTTCAATTCCAAAAGTTTCTTGAATAATTGATATATCTATGAGTTCTAGTAGTTTCTTAGAACTTTTATCCTTGTACTAGAACAAGTATAATGAAGGTCTAGAGCTTGAAGATGACGATATCACCTTATAAAGTGATATCGGGTTCAAGCACATATGCAAGCACCTCTAACTCGATATGGTGATGTACCTACACCACTAAAACGATATGGATATGAGTTTATACTTTATTGGACGATATGGTGATGTAGTTTTCACCTTTTTCATGATATGAGGTCAAGCATACACCTCTTTTCCCGACATGGTGTGAAACACACACACACCTCTTTGCCCGATATGGGGTAAAGCACACATACACCTCTAAAGTGATATGGTATGCACACATACACCTCTAAAGTGATATGGTAAGCACACATACACCTCTAAAGTGATATGGTAAGAACACATACACCTCTAAGGCGATATGGTGTGAAGCATACACACACCTCTTTGCCTGATATGGTGTGAAGCACACACACACCTCTTTGCCCGATATGGTGTGAAGTACACGCACACCTCTTTGCCCGATATGGTGTAAAGCACACACACACCTCTTTACTCGATATGGAACAAAGCACACACCTCTTTGACTGATATGGTGGAAGCACCGCAATTCAATATACTTCATTGAGTGACACATGTAGTGTGATATGTTAAATGATACATTAAGACATACAGAGTTTAATGCACTTTGATAAGTGTAGGCTAACATACCTTTGAGAAAGGGTTAAGCCAAGTTAAAAAAGTATGATGTAATCAATATCCTAGTGAGGATGAGAGAGAAACTCATACCTTGCATTGATAATCATTTAATGATAAATGATGAGAATAAATAAGTATGATTGAATACTTATGATATCAATGTATGCTCGTAGATGTGTGGAGAAATGAATTAGGTGGATTGATAATATGAACTTGAAACCCTATTCGGTTATTAAGGGAAACCCTAACCCTAATAATGGCAAGGTTGTATTTTTCTTATTGCATAAGCCATGTGAATAGTTGTTTCCTAGTGAGAGGTGACAAGATGTTTAATGGCCTTGTGAGCCATGTGAATAGTTGTTGCCTAATGAGAGGTGCCAAGATGTTTAATGGCCTTGTGAGCCATGTGAATAGTTGTTGCCTAGTGAGAGGTGACAAGATGTTTAATGGCCTTGTAAGTTATTTGATTAGTTGTTGCCTAGTTAGGGGTGATAAGATGTTTAATGGACTTGTGAGCCATGTGAATAGTTGTTACCTAGTGAGAGGTGACTAGATGTTTAATGGCCTTGTGAACCATGTGATTAGTTGTTTCCTAGTGAGAGGTGACAAGATGTTGATCTATAGATTGATGCAAGAGATGGTAATGTTTAAAATAAACCAGGAAAATAGGAACCTCGTAACATAATAATAGTAATAAATGATTACAAAGATAATAATGAAATCTTAGTCATACATACATTATGGTCATAGCCAAATAAGGGCTATAGAGCTTTGAATATGTTAAAATGAGATATGAGGAATACTTGTATCACATAAAGGATGTGAATTTGTATGATGGTTCGATTGAGGGATAATGCCTAGCAAAGGTGATTTGGTGTTCAATGATGAGTTTAAGGGATTGATATCCCATAATGAAAGTGAAAGGGAAACATAAATGTATTCCAACTCTTACAGAATCCTTAGGAATCTGGCCATGATCTCATAGGGCTGGTATAATCCAATCCCTAGCTGTACTCTCAAAATGATCTCACCGGGTTGGCATAGCCTAATGCTTGGCTGAACTCATAGGATTGGTACAATCAATACCTAGTTGTGATATCATAGGGTTGGTATAATCCAATGCCTGGATGAACTCACAATATTGGTATAATCCAATACCTGGTTGTGATCTCGCATGGTTGGTGTAATCCAATGTCTGGTTGTACTCTCAAAATGATCTCATAGGGTTGGCATAGCCCAATGCCTGGTTGAACTCACAAGATTGGTACAATCCAATACCTGGATGTGATCTCACAGGGTTGGTATAATCCAATGCCTGGATGTACTCTCAAAATGATCTCACAGGTTTGGCATAGCCCAATGCCTGGCTGAACTCATAGGATTGGTACAATCCAATACATGGCTATGATCTCAGAGGGTTGGTATAATCCAATGCTTGGTTGTACTCTAAAAATGATCTCACAGGGTTGGCATAGTCCAATGCCTAGTTGAACTCTATTAGGATTGGTATAGTCCAATACCTGGTTGTGATCTATGGAATGGTACAATCCAATACGTGGTTGAACTCTTATAAAATTAATACTTGGTTAGCAAATTGGTTGAGGCCAACAAATAGAAATGAGAATGATTCATGGTCATCATACCATGATAATATTATGACATGATAAGCTTGATATGTTGGCATGATATGATGGGTAAATGATATACATGTTCTTTCATATTCCTTATAAAGTGAATAGATGATTTACTTCTCTATTATAGACAATAACAATGCTTTGAAAAAACGAGATATATTTTAGTTTGCCTATCCATAGTGATTAACCTTATTTAGTTATATAGAAGAACCTTTGCTCAATTTAATACTATTAACCTGTGATAATAACATTGTTGGCAGAGAGTTACATCTCTCACTGGGACAATTGTCTCACTCCATCGGATCCACATTTTTTTAGGTGGACGTGCACGAGGGGGTTGAGATCGTACTGCAGAACAAAAAAAACAATAGTAGGGACAATAGTGATAGCTCAGGTTTATTATACTGTCTGTCATGTCTTGTAGATAGAAGTCTTATGTGTCGTCTATGTACTCTCAGGTCTTTGGATTTAGTATTTGATGGTTTTATGAACAGTCTGAGGTTTTGGCTAGTATGCCTTGAGGTTTTATGTCGCTTCAATATATGATTTGACAAATCAACTGTTATATGTTATCCTCGAGATGAGATGGTACAATGTATGTACAATGTGAACCCTAGTGTATATAAAGTTTTGATTCTTTCATTAAGAGTTTTCCGGGAAATGGATCTCTTTGCAAAATGGTTTTAAATCGTAGTGATTTTTGTTAATCTGCTACTTATGATTATTTCGCAATAATTAGTAATGATTTGGCTATCGGTTTGGGGGTGCTCATTATAGAAAACATGGGGTCTAGCGGTGCTTTTGGAATATCTATATAGGCAACAGGGGTTCTGGGGTGGCCTCTACAACTTGCTACAAAGAAGAGGGGAAACCCTAGACTAGGCATCCTCTCCACATACCAAAAGAGTGGCTTATCTCATCCAATTTGGGAAATTAAGGTGAAGATAAAGGAGAAGAAATTGTGAGATGAGGCAGAGAAAAAGAGAGAACGCGGTCATGGAAAGCAAGTGCAAGAATTGAGTTCAAACCCACAAAATAACCTGAGGTAGAAGATAATGATATGGTCGTTGGATCACTAATAAATAGTCTCTTGATGCATGTAGAAAAAGGAAATAAAAGTGAAAGGGGGTGTGAGAGGAAAAAAATTTGAAACTTTGCGATCATTGATGCGTTGATGATATTTTCTTTAAAATCTAATTGAGAACTATATGGAAACTTGGCTATTTAGTTTGATGGGTCTAATAAAGTCAAAAAGAGTCCAAATTTTCACCACAAATTAAATAAGTGGTCTACATCCTTCCTAAACAATTAGGTTTAGGGTTTTAGATATATTGTCCACAATTCCTTTATTTGTCCATGTACTAAATTTCAATGGATTATAGGTTGAGATAAAAGGAAAAGACTTTCTTTTGTTAGTAAATGAGTCAAACTTCTAGATTACAATTATTACCCACTCCACAGTTATGTCATCTATATTTTATTTCTTTTTGAGAAACTTTTCTAGGAGGAGAGAGAAAAAATAAGTTAATGCTATTTTTTATTTTTTTAGCAACATAGAGATTTGATTGTATTCATCCCACTCTCTACTGGGGGCCAAACATCTGAAAAGTTATCATCTAGGTTGATGATAAGCCATGGAGGCACATCAATTTGAAAAGTAAATATAAAACTAGCATGAATACAAGAATGAGCAATGCAACCAGCTACATTATTGTGCAGTCTAGGAATGTGCAAAATAGAAGGCTGGCTGACGTCGTCATAAAGCTTCTGAAGTGAACACAAATGAGGAAGGAACATTGTTGTTTTGGATGCATCCTAAGTGGTAATGGATACTGCTGAGGTAGCATCAGACAAAATGGTGGGAGCATGCCATCCTGTGATTTTGCAAAGCTCCAACGCACAGATGATGCCTTGGACCTTTGCTTCCAATGTCGAGCTGGCATGGATGGGAAAACTGTGACCCAGGAGGAACTTGCCCTGGTTGTCCACAACATGAATGCCAATCCCGATAGGGGAGGAGTTGGTATTATAGGATGCGTCAACAAACATGATGATATTCCTTAGCACAGGAGTGCTCCTGGTGGGAGTGTGCAAACTGGGAATCCTAGTGGGCTCCTTTGGAAGTGCTAGGATGGCACATGCTCTTTCCTTGATGAAGGATACACACATGGTGAGAGGTATCTACTTTCGGTTGTGGATGAACTCATTCCTTTGTGACCAGATTGCCCAACACACAACCACAGGTAGGATGGATGCCATGTTAGTGCACGTGGAAGACAAGATAACATTTGTCCAGTCATTCTCAGAAAGAAGGAAGAAGGAGGGGTCCATGTGACATGCGACCCACACCTCCTTGCTTGAAATGTAGTCTCGAAGAGAGTGAAACAGTGTATCACACGCATTAGAGCACACTGGGCAAGTTTCATCTACATGAATATGACAACGGGCCTTCTTGACATTGGTGAGCAGCACTCTATGCTGAAGCAGCCATAGGAATGTGCAAAGTCTTTGAGGGATGGGTAACTTCCAGATAGTAGTCCAGTTGCCAGGCATAGAGGGAGTAGTATCCTTGTGAATCCATTGGTAGGAATACTTAATAGTGAGATGGCCATGTGGTGACAAGGTCCATAGCCAAGAATCATGGTCGGACGATGAGTCGGGCATGAATATATGGTGAATATGTAGCCAAGAAGTGCTTGGTAAGTAGTTGTGTATGAAAGCCCAATCCCATCCATTATCGTCCATACCCATGGATGATACTTTGAGGTTGGTAACGTTCGCAGGTGGCACAAAACTAGGATCAAGATCCTTGATGGATAGGCCATGTAGCCATCTGCCAGTCCATACATTTGTGGACTCATCGTTGTTAATGGTAATTGCTAATGTGTGCTGAATGGATGTCATATGCTTTCTAATAAAGGCATGCACTGAGGTGCATGGTTTCCTTATTGGTGTATCATTGTGCATGTATTTGTCTCGCATAACACAGACCCATAGCAATTGTCTGTTGTTCATAAAGCGCCATACGTTGTTTAGTATGAGAGCTTGGTTTTGTGAGTGTGCATCTTTGATCCCCAAGCCACCATTTGCTTTAGGCATGGTGACTCTCTTCTACGATACTAAGGAGATACTGTGGTGTGACTAGATTCCAGACCATAGAAAGTTCTTTACATGATTGTTGATATCATCACATAAAGTAGGAGAAAGTTGCACCGACTGCATTGCATAACTGGGAATAGCCTGAAGAGTGGCTTTCACAAGAGTGATCCTCCCTATAAGGGACAGCTGCCGGGCTGACCAGCTCATCATACGATCCTTCATAGTGTCAACAATCAATGAATGAGTAGACCGGTTAACCCAGTGATGGAGGATTGGGACACCCAAGTAGCGGCCCAAGTCCATGGTATACTGGATGACCAGACGCCTATAGAACGCATCCCAGATCTGATGTGAGGTGTTGGGTGATAAGAAGTAGTGAGACTTAGCTGTGGAAACCTACTGACCAGATGCACATGCGAATGCTTGGAGGACGTTGTTAATAGTGTGAGCTTGTCCAACTGAGGCCTCGACCAATAGTAAGATGTCATCCACAAAGAAGACATGCGAGAGAAGAGGTCCATGCCATGAGAGTCATATAGGTTTCTAGTCCCCTTGGTCTATGGAGAGCAAGATGGCTTGGCTGAGACATTCCATACATAGGATGAAGATGTAAGGGCTGATGGGATCGCCTTGATGTACACCTTGTGAGATTTTGAAGGACTCTAGGGGACAACCCTCCCAGAGGATCAATGTGCGCCTCTTGGTAATAATTTTCATGATCAATCTAACCAGTAGCTCTGGAATGCCAATTTTCTTGATGGTGTCCTAGATAAATGCCCAACTCATCTTGTCAAAAGCCTTAGCAAGGTCTAACTTAATACAAGCTAGCGCCTTGGCACTATGCTTCATGTGCATGGTGTGAATGACCTCCTATACTAGTATGATATTATATGAGATACGCCTACCAGGAAGGAAGCTAGATTGTGTTTCAAAAATCTAGCCATGTAAGAGAGGTTTGATGCACTCCATAATAACCTTAGATATCAGCTGGAAGCACGTATTGTTAAGGGAGATAGGGCAAAGGTCGTTGTAGGTTTGAGGTTGCCTAGTCTTTGGAATCATACATAAATAGGAATCATCAATGTGCTCATCAATGACTCTGGAGGAGAAGGTGTCTTGAACAGTGTGGATAAAAGAAGGTCCAACCTTGACCGAATTCTTCTGGACAAAAGAGTTACAGATGTCTTCAGGCCCAGGTGCTTTATTGGGTGCCATCTTGAATATGGTACGCCTGATCTCTTCAGCAGAAGGGACCACATTAAGAGCAGAATGAATATCATCGACTGGGTGGTTGAAAGTACCGCTGAAACCTCCAATGGCAGCTCTGGTATGTGCATTGGGGCACTGTCTAGACATCAGGTCAAGGAAAAAACTCCTCACTAGCTTCTTTAACGATGTTGGGTCCTCCACCCAAATTCTGGCCTCGTTCTTTAGATGTGTGATCTTATTGAACATGCGGCGAGCTTTGACATAGGTGTGGAAAAAATTTGTGTTCGCATCACCAAGGCTAAGCCAATTAATGTTATCCCGCTGTCACCAATCAACCTGTTCTTGTAGGAGAATGCTGCTATACTCATCTTGCAAACGTTCACAGGTGAGGTCAGAGTTAACATTAGGTGAATTACAAGCAAATACTTGAATATTGTTAATTTGATGCAAGATCTTATTCTTGTGTCTGTTGTTGGATGTCTGACGCTTAGAATCCCAAGCGATAGCTGCAGTGCGGAAGGCAGAAAGAGCGTCTAGAAAGCTCTTCGACGAATCCTAGGATGTAAGAATATATTCTTTGAAGGTTGGAGTTAGCGACCAGCTGTCCTTAGTACGAAAGGACATGGGACAATTGCGTTGATGCGAGGAATCATGAATTAGGATAGGGTTGTGGTCACTATAGAGGAAAGAAAACACAATGACAGAGGTATTGTTGGCTATATCAAGCCAGCTATCATTTGCAATGACCCTATCAAGCCTCTGCAGAAGTTGTAGTCGTTTGAAAGTGAAGAAGGGACCATTAGCCTTGATGTCTGCAAAACCAGTGTGCATGAGAAGAGAGTTGAATTTTATGCTAGATGGACAATCAAAGCAGCACCCATTATGCTTTTTAGAAGTATCCAGCATGGGGTTGAAGTCCCCGAGAACTGCCCATGTGCCATAGATGGAGGTAGATATGTCTTGTAGGTGACTCCAAAGAAGATCACGTCTACAAGGATTGGGAGCACCATAGACGAAGGTCAGGTGCCAAGTATCGTCAATGCAGCAGTGAATGAGTTGCCAGTGGTTAAGGACGAAGTTGATGGAGCAGCGAGCATCATCCCACAACACCCAAATGCCTCCAAAAAAACCAATAGCCTCAACATGGTGGGATGAAGGGAAACCCATTTGTTTGATGACATTATCCACCTTGAACCCACTAATACGTGGCTCAACAATGGCCATAATATGAATCTTGTGTCTCCTTTTGAGATCTTTAAGAAGATGAATTTTTTTCTTTAAACATGCACCTTTTATGTTCCAACAGAGGATGTTCAACATTAAATCAACTAGAGGGGGTAAGGGTGTGGGAAACTAGGCAATTTCCGCACATCGGCCGACGGATTGATCATCGCCAACCATGGCCTCATCTTGTGGTGTCACTACTTCGTTGCTGAAATCAATGGCATGTTTAGCATCTGAACCTTGGTTAAGGTTGCCAACAAGTTGATCAAGCCTTCCTTTTTCCGTTCTCTACCAGGGCTGACGGTTTGGTAGACAACCCTCTTGTTCCTTAGAAGGACACCACTGCCTCCTCCTTTCTCGCCCCATTGGAATAGGCATTGGAATTCGACATGACTGGTCTCTATGGCTCCAAAGCGGGAGAGAGTCAACCTCCATGTCCTTTGATCTTCCCGCACAAGGGTCATCATTCAGTAGCATGATGTCTGTGTTGTTGGGGTTGGTGCCAGTTCCGCCCATCGCGGCTTGCTTGGGTAGCGCGACATTCCTTGCACTCAACTGTGCTTGGGCATTGGATTTTGCCATCCTCTTCTGTTTCCGGGATTGGACAATTTTCCAGTCCTCTTCTGACGTTTCTTGGATGTCTTGTGTGGTCGAAGGGGGTTGCTTCTTAGAAGTTTTATCCTGCTCATGAGAGGGCGCCTCCTCTTTGGTCTTGGTGCCTGTCTGCGGTTTCGTTCCATTCTTTTTGGCAGGTGCATGTTTCTCTGGCTTCTTCACATGGATTTGAGATGTGTATTGGACCTCCTTCAGAAAAGAGGGGCCTGCCGATGATGAAGGATTAGTGGGAGAAAAGGGAGTGGCAAAGGTGCACTCTTTGTCATCATGTCCAACTCTACCACACTTCATACATACGAAGGAGAGATTCTCATACTCTAGTCTGTAGTGTTCACCATTAAGGTAAATGGCCGGAAGAAGGGGTTTTAGGGTGTCGACTTCTATTGCGAGCCGTGCAAACTTGCCATGATTCTCGGATAGCGTGGTGGTGTCAACCTTGATCGTTTTTCCCACAATGTCACCAATACTGGTTAGGATTTGATTCTGGTAAAGATAGACCGGGAGCTTGGGGTTTCAGAGCCAAACCACTAGTTTCCTGGGGATGTGATTGACTGGTCGAAACTCCGTCGACCAAGATTGGACTGACAGGTAGTTTCCAAAGATCATCTAGGGCCCTTCAGTCATGGCTCGCTTGAAGTCCTCCTTGTTGCTGAGTTGGATGATGAAGTAGCCCATCTACAAGTCGATCACCCAGAATTGCTCATTAAGCTTCCACATGGACATGATACGGTTGATGAGTGCGGTGAAGTTGACGTTGATGTCGACTGCCTTCACTACAACCACGAACCACCAGGGTTACAGGAGCGACGGTAGTGCACTTGGATCAATACGGAAGTTTGGGAGGGCTCTTCTATGGTCAATATGGATGTTCAAAGCTTTTAGGGCGTCAGGGGATATGGACTTGAGCGTCGCTGGCTTGGCCCCTCCGATGATGATGTCCTAAAAGGAGACTGAGTTAGGGTTGTCTTCCAGAATGTTGCCGTCGTCGTCCATGGCGTTGGCGGCGTCCAGATCCTCCACACCTTCCAGTAGTGGCAGGATGTCGATCTCAGAGCTAGCCCACCCTTGGTTCGCATGTGGGTGAGGGTAGTTGAAGAACCCGTGACCTACGCTGCGGCCTCCACGGCCGCCGACACCTCCACCTTGCATGTACACATCGATTGCCCTGAGCCCTAGTCCAGAGCGGTCGCCGTGTTGATTTTTTTAGTTTTTGCTTTTTTGTTTTAAAAAGAATGTTAATGCTATTTTATTTATATATATATATATATATATATATATATATATATATATATATATATAAGAAAATAGGAATTCATTTATTGTTTGTCCAAGTAAGAAAATTATTTCATATTTTTGGAATTAGTGCATAGGGGCACCTCTCATTCCCTTTTTGTAATCTGAGGAGGAGAGGAAAAGAGGTTACTGATACTTTCTTTTATGTGAAAAATTATAAAAAGGAAAATTCTTCTTTATGTTAACTTATTCAATATTTTCAAATTCTTCTTGTTTTATCTTCCTCTTTTATTTTTTTTTTTTTACATTTTCAAGGATAAGAGAGAGAAAAAAATGTATTCCTCTTTTATTTCTTTTAAACATTTTCAAATTCTACTTGGCTTATCTTCCTCTTTTATTTCTTTTAAACATTCTCAAGAAGTAGGCACGAAATGCATTCAAAGTTGTATCACTCACCTCAAGCTTAAAGAAAATTTTCTAAACAGCAGGTAACCATGAAAAAGAAAAGAAAAGATCCAAGCTTTATCCTCTGAAAGCTCCAAGAAATCTGATGTTATCTAGGTATATTGTGTATCTTGAGCTAATAGAGAAGAAAGGAGGATTCCTTAACCATATGCATAAGTTTCCAACTTTTTCTAACACTCATCTCGACCATGGTGGAGGATAGAAGGGGAAAACAACAAGAACATAGACTAGGAGAGAATATCTTACATGTTGGCATCAAGAAATTATGCTAGAAGGCTTAGATCCGTCCTAAGAGAACTGGTTCTTAAATGTGTTGGCTAAATTGGACATTAACATACCCTTTGTTTTGTTGATGACAAACATTTCATTCTTGTGGATCTAACATGCTACTTGAATATTTTAGGGTTCACGGAAATAGGGAGATCATACTAAGTGGAGAATTGAAGATAAATATAAATTGAAGATCAATGCATATAAATATTTACATTTTCATGATTGTACTCAATGTAAATACTTGTACAAAGATATAATGTAGATAAATACAAATTGAAGAGTTTTGATTCTTTCATTAAGAGTTTTCCTGGAAATGGATCTCTTTGCAAAATGGTTTTAAATCGTAGTGATTTTTGTTAATCTGCTACTTATGATTATTTCGCAATAATTAGTAATGATTTGGCTATCGGTTTGGGGGTGCTCATTACAGAAAACATGGGGTCTAGCGGTGCTTTTGGAATATCTATATAGGCAACAGGGGTTCTGGGGTGGCCTCTACAACTTGCTACAAAGAAGAGGGGAAACCCTAGACTAGGCATCCTCTCCACATACCAAAAGAGTGGCTTATCTCATCCAATTTGGGAAATTAAGGTGAAGATAAAGGAGAAGAAATTGTGAGATGAGGCAGAGAAAAAGAGAGAACGCGGTCATGGAAAGCAAGTGCAAGAATTGAGTTCAAACCCACAAAATAACCTGAGGTAGAAGACAATGATATGGTCGTTGGATCACTAATAAATAGTCTCTTGATGCATGTAGAAAAAGGAAATAAAAGTGAAAGGGGGTGTGAGAGGAAAAAAATTTGAAACTTTGCGATCATTGATGCGTTGATGATATTTTCTTTAAAATCTAATTGAGAACTATATGGAAACTTGGCTATTTAGTTTGATGGGTCTAATAAAGTCAAAAAGAGTCCAAATTTTCACCACAAATTAAATAAGTGGTCTACATCCTTCCTAAACAATTAGGTTTAGGGTTTTAGATATATTGTCCACAATTCCTTTATTTGTCCATGTACTAAATTTCAATGGATTATAGGTTGAGATAAAAGGAAAAGACTTTCTTTTGTTAGTAAATGAGTCAAACTTCTAGATTACAATTATTACCCACTCCACAGTTATGTCATCTATATTTTATTTCTTTTTGAGAAACTTTTCTAGGAGGAGAGAGAAAAAATAACTTAATGCTATTTTTTATTTTTTTAGCAACATAGAGATTTGATTGTATTCATCCCACTCTCTACTGGGGGCCTAACATCTGAAAAGTTATCATCTAGGTTGATGATAAGCCATGGAGGCACATCAATTTGAAAAGTAAATATAAAACTAGCATGAATACAAGAATGAGCAATGCAACCAGCTACATTATTGTGCAGTCTAGGAATGTGCAAAATAGAAGGCTGGCTGACGTCGTCATAAAGCTTCTGAAGTGAACACAAATGAGGAAGGAACATTGTTGTTTTGGATGCATCCTAAGTGGTAATGGATACTGCTGAGGTAGCATCAGACAAAATGGTGGGAGCATGCCATCCTGTGATTTTGCAAAGCTCCAACGCACAGATGATGCCTTGGACCTTTGCTTCCAATGTCGAGCTGGCATGGATGGGAAAACTATGACCCAGGAGGAACTTGCCCTGGTTGTCAACAACATGAATGCCAATCCCGATAGGGGAGGAGTTGGTATTATAGGATGCGTCAACAAACATGATGATATTCCTTAGCACAGGAGTGCTCCTGGTGGGAGTGTGCAAACTGGGAATCCTAGCGGGCTCCTTTGGAAGTGCTAGGATGGCACATGCTCTTTCCTTGATGAAGGATACACACATGGTGAGAGGTATCTGCTTTCGGTTGTGGATGAACTCATTCCTTTGTGACCAGATTGCCCAACACGCAACCACAGGTAGGATGGATGCCATGTTAGTGCACGTGGAAGACAAGATAACATTTGTCCAGTCATTCTCAGAAAGAAGGAAGAAGGAGGGGTCCATGTGACATGCGACCCACACCTCCTTGCTTGAAATGTAGTCTCGAAGAGAGTGAAACAGTGTATCACACGCATTAGAGCACACTGGGCAAGTTTCATCTACATGAATATGACAACGGGCCTTCTTGACATTGGTGAGCAGCACTCTATGCTGAAGCAGCCATAGGAATGTGCAAAGTCTTTGAGGGATGGGTAACTTCCAGATAGTAGTCCAGTTGCCAGGCATAGAGGGAGTAGTATCCTTGTGAATCCATTGGTAGGAATACTTAATAGTGAGATGGCCATGTGGTGACAAGGTCCATAGCCAAGAATCATGGTCAGACGATGAGTCGGGCATGAATATATGGTGAATATGTAGCCAAGAAGTGCTTGGTAAGTAGTTGTGTATGAAAGCCCAATCCCATCCATTATCGTCCATACCCATGGATGATACTTTGAGGTTGGTAAGGTTCGCAGGTGGCACAAAACTAGGATCAAGATCCTTGATGGATAGGCCATGTAGCCATCTGCCAGTCCATACATTTGTGGACTCACCGTTGTTAATGGTAATTGCTAATGTGTGCTGAATGGATGTCATATGCTTTCTAATAAAGGCATGCACTGAGGTGCATGGTTTCCTTATTGGTGTATCATTGTGCATGTATTTGTCTCGCATAACACAGACCCATAGCAATTGTCTGTTGTTCATAAAGCGCCATACGTTGTTTAGTATGAGAGCTTGGTTTTGTGAGTGTGCATCTTTGATCCCCAAGCCACCATTTGCTTTAGGCATGGTGACTCTCTTCTACGATACTAAGGAGATACTATGGTGTGACTAGATTCCAGACCATAGAAAGTTCTTTACATGATTGTTGATATCATCACATAAAGTAGGAGAAAGTTGCACCGACTGCATTGCATAACTGGGAATAGCCTGAAGAGTGGCTTTCACAAGAGTGATCCTCCCTATAAGGGACAGCTGCCGGGCTGACCAGCTCATCATACGATCCTTCATAGTGTCAACAATCAATGAATGAGTAGACCGGTTAACCCAGTGATGGAGGATTGGGACACCCAAGTAGCGGCCCAAGTCCATGGTATACTGGATGACCAGACGCCTATAGAACGCATCCCAGATCTGATGTGAGGTGTTGGGTGATAAGAAGTAGTGAGACTTAGCTGTGGAAACCTACTGACCAGATGCACATGCGAATTCTTGGAGGACGTTGTTAATAGTGTGAGCTTGTCCAACTGAGGCCTCGACCAATAGTAAGATGTCAACCACAAAGAAGACATGCGAGAGAAGAGGTCCATGCCATGAGAGTCATATAGGTTTCTAGTCCCCTTGGTCTATGGAGAGCAAGATGGCTTGGCTGAGACATTCCATACATAGGATGAAGATGTAAGGGCTGATGGGATCGCCTTGATGTACACCTTGTGAGATTTTGAAGGACTCTAGGGGACAACCCTCCCAGAGGATCAATGTGCGCCTCTTGGTAATAATTTTCATGATCAATCTAACCAGTAGCTCTGGAATGCCAATTTTCTTGATGGTGTCCTAGATAAATGCCCAACTCATCTTGTCAAAAGCCTTAGCAAGGTCTAACTTAATACAAGCTAGCGCCTTGGCACTATGCTTCATGTGCATGGTGTGAATGACCTCCTATACTAGTATGATATTATATGAGATACGCCTACCAGGAAGGAAGCTAGATTGTGTTTCAAAAATCTAGCCATGTAAGAGAGGTTTGATGCACTCCATAATAACCTTAGATATCAGCTGGAAGCACGTATTGTTAAGGGAGATAGGGCAAAGGTCGTTGTAGGTTTGAGGTTGCCTAGTCTTTGGAATCATACATAAATAGGAATCATCAATGTGCTCATCAATGACTCTGGAGGAGAAGGTGTCTTGAACAGTGTGGATAAAAGAAGGTCCAACCTTGACCGAATTCTTCTGGACAAAAGAGTTACAGATGTCTTCAGGCCCAGGTGCTTTATTGGGTGCCATCATGAATGTGGTACGCCTGATCTCTTCAGCAGAAGGGACCACATTAAGAGCAGAACGAATATCATCGACTGGGTGGTTGAAAGTACCGCTGAAACCTCCAATGGCAGCTCTGGTATGTGCATTGGGGCACTGTCTAGACATCAGGTCAAGGAAAAAACTCCTCACTAGCTTCTTTAACGATGTTGGGTCCTCCACCCAAATTCTGGCCTCGTTCTTTAGATGTGTGATCTTATTGAACATGCGGCGAGCTTTGACATAGGTGTGGAAAAAATTTGTGTTCGCATCACCAAGGCTAAGCCAATTAATGTTATCCTGCTGTCACCAGTCAACCTGTTCTTGTAGGAGAATGCTGCTATACTCATCTTGCAAACGTTCACAGGTGAGGTCAGAGTTAACATTAGGTGAATTACAAGCAAATACTTGAATATTGTTAATTTGATGCAAGATCTTATTCTTGTGTCTGTTGTTGGATGTCTGACGCTTAGAATCCCAAGCGATAGCTGCAGTGCGGAAGGCAGAAAGAGCGTCTAGAAAGCTCTTCGACGAATCCTAGGATGTAAGAATATATTCTTTGAAGGTTGGAGTTAGCGACCAGCTGTCCTTAGTACGAAAGGACATGGGACAATTGCGTTGATGCGAGGAATCATGAATTAGGATAGGGTTGTGGTCACTATAGAGGAAAGAAAACACAATGACAGAGGTATTGTTGGCTATATCAAGCCAGCTATCATTTGCAATGACCCTATCAAGCCTCTGCAGAAGTTGTAGTCGTTTGAAAGTGAAGAAGGGACCATTAGCCTTGATGTCTGCAAAACCAGTGTGCATGAGAAGAGAGTTGAATTTTATGCTAGATGGACAATCAAAGCAGCACCCATTATGCTTTTTAGAAGTATCCAGCATGGGGTTGAAGTCCCCGAGAACTGCCCATGTGCCATAGATGGAGGTAGATATGTCTTGTAGGTGACTCCAAAGAAGATCACGTCTACAAGGATTGGGAGCACCATAGACGAAGGTCAGGTGCCAAGTATCGTCAATGCAGCAGTGAATGAGTTGCCAGTGGTTAAGGACGAAGTTGATGGAGCAGCGAGCATCATCCCACAACACCCAAATGCCTCCAAAAAAACCAATAGCCTCAACATGGTGGGATGAAGGGAAACCCATTTGTTTGATGACATTATCCACCTTGAACCCACTAATACGTGGCTCAACAATGGCCATAATATGAATCTTGTGTCTCCTTTTGAGATCTTTAAGAAGATGAATTTTTTTCTTTAAACATGCACCTTTTATGTTCCAACAGAGGATGTTCAACATTAAATCAACTAGAGGGGGTAAGGGTGTGGGAAACTAGGCAATTTCCGCACATCGGCCGACGGATTGATCATCGCCAACCATGGCCTCATCTTGTGGTGTCACTACTTCGTTGCTGAAATCAATGGCATGTTTAGCATCTGAACCTTGGTTAAGGTTGCCAACAAGTTGATCAAGCCTTCCTTTTTCCGTTCTCTACCAGGGCTGACGGTTTGGTAGACAACCCTCTTGTTCCTTAGAAGGACACCACTGCCTCCTCCTTTCTCGCCCCATTGGAATAGGCATTGGAATTCGACATGACTGGTCTCTATGGCTCCAAAGCGGGAGAGAGTCAACCTCCATGTCCTTTGATCTTCCCGCACAAGGGTCATCATTCAGTAGCATGATGTCTGTGTTGTTGGGGTTGGTGCCAGTTCCGCCCATCGCGGCTTGCTTGGGTAGCGCGACATTCCTTGCACTCAACTGTGCTTGGGCATTGGATTTTGCCATCCTCTTCTGTTTCCGGGATTGGACAATTTTCCAGTCCTCTTCTGACGTTTCTTGGATGTCTTGTGTGGTCGAAGGGGGTTGCTTCTTAGAAGTTTTATCCTGCTCATGAGAGGGCGCCTCCTCTTTGGTCTTGGTGCCTGTCTGCGGTTTCGTTCCATTCTTTTTGGCAGGTGCATGTTTCTCTGGCTTCTTCACATGGATTTGAGATGTGTATTGGACCTCCTTCAGAAAAGAGGGGCCTGCCGATGATGAAGGATTAGTGGGAGAGAAGGGAGTGGCAAAGGTGCACTCTTTGTCATCATGTCCAACTCTACCACACTTCATACAGACGAAGGAGAGATTCTCATACTCTAGTCTGTAGTGTTCACCATTAAGGTAAATGGCCGGAAGAAGGGGTTTTAGGGTGTCGACTTCTATTGCGAGCCGTGCAAACTTGCCATGATTCTCGGATAGCGTGGTGGTGTCAACCTTGATCGTTTTTCCCACAATGTCACCAATACTGGTTAGGATTTGATTCTGGTAAAGATAGACTGGGAGCTTGGGGTTTCAGAGCCAAACCACTAGTTTCCTGGGGATGTGATTGACTGGTCGGAACTCCGTCGACCAAGATTGGACTGACAGGTAGTTTCCAAAGATCATCTAGGGCCCTTCAGTCATGGCTCGCTTGAAGTCCTCCTTGTTGCTGAGTTGGATGATGAAGTAGCCCATCTACAAGTCGATCACCCAGAATTGCTCATTAAGCTTCCACATGGACATGATACGGTTGATGAGTGCGGTGATGTTGACGTTGATGTCGACTGCCTTCACTACAACCACGAACCACCAGGGTTACAGGAGCGACGGTAGTGCACTTGGATCAATACGGAAGTTTGGGAGGGCTCTTCTATGGTCAATATGGATGTTCAAAGCTTTTAGGGCATCAGGGGATATGGACTTGAGCGTCGCTGGCTTGGCCCCTCCGATGATGATGTCCTAAAAGGAGACTGAGTTAGGGTTGTCTTCCAGAATGTTGTCGTCGTCGTCCATGGCGTTGGTGGCGTCCAGATCCTCCACACCTTCCAGTAGTGGCAGGATGTCGATCTCAGAGCTAGCCCACCCTTGGTTCGCATGTGGGTGAGGGTAGTTGAAGAACCCGTGACCTACGCTGCAGCCTCCACGGCCGCCGACACCTCCACCTTGCATGTACACATCGATTGCCCTGAGCCCTAGTCGAGAGCGGTCGCCGTGTTGATTTTTTTAGTTTTTGCTTTTTTGTTTTAAAAAGAATGTTAATGCTATTATATATATATATATATATATATATATAAGAAAATAGGAAGTCATTTATTGTTTGTCCAAGTAAGAAAATTATTTCATATTTTTGGAATTAGTGCATAGGGGCACCTCTCATTCCCTTTTTGTAATCTGAGGAGGAGAGGAAAAGAGGTTACTGATACTTTCTTTTATGTGAAAAATTATAAAAAGGAAAATTCTTCTTTATGTTAACTTATTCAATATTTTCAAATTCTTCTTGTTTTATCTTCCTCTTTTATTTATTTTTTTTTACATTTTCAAGGATAAGAGAGAGAAAAAAATGTATTCCTCTTTTATTTCTTTTAAACATTTTCAAATTCTACTTGTCTTATCTTCCTCTTTTATTTCTTTTAAACATTCTCAAGAAGTAGGAACGAAATGCATTCAAAGTTGTATCACTCACCTCAAGCTTAAAGAAAATTTTCTAAACAGCAGGTAACCATGAAAAAGAAAAGAAAAGATCCAAGCTTTATCCTCTGAAAGCTCCAAGAAATCTGATGTTATCTAGGTATATTGTGTATCTTGAGCTAATAGAGAAGAAAGGAGGATTCCTTAACCATATGCATAAGTTTCCAACTTTTTCTAACACTCATCTCGACCATGGTGGAGGATAGAAGGGGAAAACAACAAGAACATAGACTAGGAGAGAATATCTTACATGTTGGCATCAAGAAATTATGCTAGAAGGCTTAGATCCGTCCTAAGAGAACTGGTTCTTAAATGTGTTGGCTAAATTGGACATTAACATACCCTTTGTTTTGTTGATGACAAACATTTCATTCTTGTGGATCTAACATGCTACTTGAATATTTTAGGGTTCACAGAAATAGGGAGATCATACTAAGTGGAGAATTGAAGATAAATATAAATTGAAGATCAATGCATATAAATATTTACATTTTCATGATTGTACTCAATGTAAATACTTGTACAAAGATATAATGTAGATAAATACAAATTGAAGATCAATGCATATAAATATTTACATTTTCATGATTGTACTCAATGTAAATACTTGTACAAAGAAATAATGTACAAGTACTTAAATACCATGTAAATCAAGTGTTAGAGTTCTCTATCCACTCATAACCCTTATTTAGGATCCCCCCAAGAAATTAGAGTCATTATCATCCATTAGGACATACATTTAATAGGTGGATCAAAAACCTAAAATAGGAACACCCTCAGTCGAGAAACTAGTCGACCGAGACACCCTCGATCGAAGTTTTCGTCGATCAAGAACCACCCCAGTCTATTACTTGAAGCACTAGTTGAAAACTTACATATTTGCACTCTAAAATGTGTTTCGGTTGAGAATACGATTGACCGACCCAACCTTGGTCCAAAGTATATGACCATTAGACTAAGTGGTTGGGAGTTGGGAGTTGAAAATATATGTTTGTACACATTTGCAATCAACCTTGTCTCAGTCAAATTAAATCTCGACCGAGAAATGGTTGGTTAACAAACTTGTCGACTGAGCAGGATTCTGGATTGCTCTGCCAATCTCGATTTAATTAGACATTGCTAGCCGACTAGTTTTGTAAGGTCCCTAAACTTGCTTAATGAGTTGAATAAGCTTATTTACCATAATTGAATGCTTATAAACCTAATATAACCTTGTGATAAGCTTTGAAATCATAATACAAGCTTAAGTTTCAAATTTGGTCAAATTTGTACACTAGTTGAGCAAGTTATGCAATTTAATGCACATTTTGGACTTTTCTACAATTTACCCAATTGAGAGGTGTTCTTTGCAATTTATCACTTGAATCATGTTCCTTAGATATTCTTTAATCATTCTTGATCTTGTTGAGACATGGGGCACCTATTTAAACCTTTGTTTGAAGGTGTTTTCTCCAAGGGTATTTTAGGGTTTACCCCTTCATGGATTAGCTACCTTTAGTATCTATCAACTAATGAATTATTTGATTTCCTGGGAAATTCGACAAAGAAAAGCTAAGTAGGTATATACATATGGTTTGGGAGCTTCTTGTGTGTGTGTTTGTATATTCTTAAAAAATTAAGGCCATGGACACTTGGATAGATACTAGAACTTCCAACTTTTTCTTTTTCTTTATCTTAAAGTTTCATATACTTATCCCGAAGCACCAGAATGAGCCATTTTCTCTCCACCATTTAACTCCTTCTCCCAACCTCGTTCTCCCTCTGTGCTTCTATGAATTTTTCTATCCAAGGAAGAAGAAAGTGGGGACCTTCTTGGAAAAAGAATCTAGGGTTGCAATTGACTTCATTTTAAGGTTGAAAAAGCTTCCTTCTAGTGATCTTGAATTAAAAGAGTAAGAATCCCCTTCTTTCCTCCGTTTATTTCTTTGTTATCCTTCCTCCTTCCTTTCTCCAGGTTGGAACCTTGATGTTCCATGGTAGAAATTTCTCTAAAGCTCTAAAACCCTACCTTTCTATCTCCTTATGCTTAGGGTTTGCTCATTTGATGAAGAAAGGTTCTAGATGGACGAATTCATAGCTTATTCTTGGATTTTCTACCCTACCTACTCGAGTTTTCTTCTATGTGGGGTTTCATCTTCTCATTACATGCAAGTTTTATAACTTGCTACACATTTATTGCTTACCATATTCTTTCTAGATCATGTTCTTCCTTGAAAATGATGATCCATGCACTAAAAAGTGATGCTTGACTTGGATTTCGATTTTTATAATGTTCCCTGTTCTAATTTCAGTTATAGATGAACATGTGATCATGTGTACATTATTACGAAGGTATAATATGACTTGGATCTGGTTGGTTTGACAACCTATGGTGCTAGCACCTATCAACCAATGGTCAATTTTAGGGTTTTAAGCTGATTTCTTCTATAAACCCATGACCCGATGATGGTACCATTGCAACAACCCTATGGTGTTGTCTTCATGACAATGGATGGTGGTAACCAATGGTTTCAACTGAAGTTCACCCCATTAGGTCATGTTTTGGCCTAATTAGAAGCCTAGTGATTAACAACTAAGTACCTTAATGATTCTATCATTCAATGGTGATATTAGTCTGATATTTGATGATGATTAACAAATATAGTGTTGATCTAACAACCTATGGTGACTTAATGGTCACTAATGATGGTGGATCAGGTCTCCAAAACCTATGATGAGTTAATTATATAGTTGTATAATCAATTAAGCCTTATACCGATGGTTTCTTGGGTAACTTGATGCAATGGTTGGACCTATACTGTAATTGGTGGTTTTAATATATGAACTTGACCCAATGGTCAAGATATAATGTTTATTCCTCCAATATAGATAATGTAATATGTTGGTCCTAATAATGTGATTTAGATGGTTTCCTTTAAATGATCAACTTAAGGAGCTTACTTGTTGACAATGGATGGCTTGTTTTAAATGAACAGTCGATTGTGGGCTTTACCCTACTTTCAATGGAACTTTTAGTGTTGTTAGTCAAGGGATGTCTAGTATTAGATGTTGACTCTTTCTAGAGAACAAATCAAGGACTTCATAGGTGTTTTATCCAAGGTGTTTACTTATGTAAACAACCAGTGGTCTTAACTTTTAAACATTCAATGGTTCTGGGTGACATTGTGGTATGGTGATATGGGTTGAATGATGATGGAACAAATGTAGGGTTACCCTTAAAAAGGTAGTCTTACCTATCCAGTCATATGAATAGAAGGGATGATAATCATATTGTGTTGATATGTAACCCTAATGAGGTATAACTTGTTATACCTAGCTTGAATATAACTAAATTATGGTAATTGGGTATGAATAGTCCTTGAATGACTAATACAATCATGAAGTACTATGTTAATGTTGTTGAAACCCTGGTATTCTATAACCCAATGGTTCCACCTTGATTTATGTATGGGTTCATAATTGAGAATTAGTATGGAATGTGATGGTGATGTTTCACCTTATGCATCCATGATCCAATGGGGATGTCGTGAGTTAGGATTTGGGTATAAGTGTTGATTAGTAACATTAATATAATTTATCTTGTTGAACCTAAATCTAATGCAAATAGATAAAGATGAGTATTCATGTTTAACATTCTTATATGATGGCATGATGGTTAAATAACCTCCTTAATATGTTAATTGGTGGTTATCATAGCCACATAGTTGATACTTTCTTATGCTAAACATGTGCATTATTTATATGATGAGGGTTAATCATATCTAGATTCCTTGCATGTTGATGTAATAATGGAATGTTCTTAATGTTAATATAACTCTGCTATGATTGTTTATGAATATATCCTAGCTCATTAATGCAATGTTGTGTTGATATGGTGTATTATATGTAAGTGATGTTGTTGAGCCTTGTTATAAGGCATGCAAAGATAATTATGATCTTGTAGGGAATAGTATGATGGTCTTAATGACCTTTGGCCATAGTTGAGCCCTGAATGAGGTGTAATCCTATTATGTTGATAAGGTTTGATACCCTGTGATATTGTGAAAAGGATTTATATCTTGTGATAGTATGATGACTAGTGTGGTCTGATGAATGGAAAGTGAATAGTACCATGTGATGATTAGATGAGAAATTATATTTCACACGTTTTATATCTTTTAAAAGTTATGATATATATGCTTGCTAGAAGTGAATTAGGGTTTGTATCTCCACTTGTTTGATGCAGACTTAATTCACCCAATTGGTATAACTAATCAAGTGCAACTCTAATCATGTAGTGCCTTATGTCGAAGAACCATCTTCAGTGTCAGAACTTGTTGGATGGTGAAATGAGTATTCCTAAGGGAAACTCAGAGCGCATACTATTGAGTATGTGGGGGTGGTAGGTTGAGGATATATCCTTGTCATCCACAATGCAGATTGTGGAGGTTGGCTATGGTCATGCCTCATACATCTGATGTGATTGAGAGTGGTTGTGGTCGTGTCTCTGTGATTATGACATGATGTGATTAGAGGACAACTGCGGTTGTACCTCAGTGATTGGCTTTGTATACCCTGGTTTTTAGTGTCGTGGCCTGTACCAAGGGCGAACTAGTGGTTATAAGCTTGACTATATGTCACTGTGGTGGAAGATTTGACTGATATGTCATTGCCTTTTTACTCATACTGACTGAGGGGAAGAGATCTTAGGATACCGACACTCCTAGATCTTGTACGGAACCAAATAGCCCTTCACAGGGGTCGGTTGGACTTTGAATGGTATGATTCAAATTCCCAAGGGCATAATAAAAGATGTAATACAACTTTGTAGCATATTTGTTTAGGGTTATACACGACGATTCACATTGGATGATAAACCTTGTTTGTTATCTTTACATAAAAATGATGCTTAGTGCAATTAAGAGATAGTAGATATACTTATGTTGTGGATATGCTTAAGATTGTAGATGCGTACATACAGTAGCCATGATTATGTTGATAACTATATTGTTATTGTTGATTATAATCATGATGCTAGCTATCTCATGTTGTTAGTTATGTTTAGCATGCTAGCCATGCCTTTTTAACTAGAGATCCATATACTGCTAATCATGTTTATCCAAATAGTTCTGTGTATGTTTTCAGCTCTTCTTATGATGTTGATATGTTCAACTAATTAGACATGCTCATGTTGTTAGCTATGCTATGTTACTAGACTTGCTCATGATGCTAGATATGCATATGCTACGGAATTGTTTATATTGTCAACAAGATAAATGATGATAGTTTGGCTAATGAAGATAGTTATTATCTTCTCCTTTATGTATTTTGTTAATCATTAGTGTTGCTGAGCCTATTTGTTAGATCGTATTAAACTAATTAACTATTTAATTACTTAAAAATGTTTTAATCAATAAATGTTGTTGGAGGTTGTATCTCTTGTTGGGACATGGGTCTCACCCTTGTGGTTCACCACATTTTTTTCAAGTAATCAAAAGTGACAAAAAAACATGTGGCAGCAAAGAGGAGCTATAGTAATGAATATTTGATAAAGTTGATTAGATGTCTAGTGTGTCCTAGAGTCATCCTTGTACTCTCAGGTCTGGGAAGGAAAAGTTTGTATATGGTGTTTCAAATAAATTAGTCTTTTGTTAGCAAATTAATTCTTATTTGTGTGGCATATACGTTTATTGTTCTCATGTATATATATGTTGTGGCTAAGATAATAGAACATATCGTATCAAATTCTTGGCATAGTATGGATACAAGAAAGATGTTGGGCTCTTATGCAAATGGTTTTGAGTGGGTGTTGATGTTGAAATCAGTTAGAATTTACCCATATTTTTGGGTATGTGATTAATTAGTGATTGATTGTGTTTTATGTTTTGAGTAATCTTGTTTAGTGTAATGGGTTCTCACAAGTTTCTGCCTAATGTCTAGTTAAGCACTAAGAACACTTTAGATACTCCCTAAAACATTCCTAAACCCTTGTAAACCATTCCTATAAATAGTAGAGGCCTTCGAAACCTAAAATACCTAAGCGAAACCTGAGAATCCATTCTCGTGAGCAACAAAGTTGAGCCACACTTGCCACCTTGCTCTTAAAGCTCTAAGTTCATGCCCTATAGGCATATCCTCTTAGCCATCATCCAAGTAACATCCATCTTAAGTGGTTTGAGAGGTCTAATGCTTGATATAGGATCAAAGCACAATACTCCATTGGTGTACTTACTTTGTTCCAATCTCCATTCATAGGTTATGCTAATTGGGCTTCTTGGATACTCCAAGTTGTGGAGGATGCCTGAGGGAGCTTGATTGGAGCTAATTCATGCAGGTGAAGTTTGCTCCATGGTGTGATTGAGATTACTTCAAGAAGGTTGCTTCAAAGGAGGTTGGAGCTACTTCTAGGTGAAGGTCATATCAAGGTGGTGGAGCTACTTCAAGGAAGTGAAGGTTGCTCCAAGGGATTGAGGTTACTGCAAGAAGGTTGAGGCTACTTCTAGGTGAAGGCTAATTCAAGTAAGGTGATTGTATTTTATTGTAACATCCTTGAGAAGTAAATAAAATTAATCACTTTCAAAATCCCAATTAGAGATAATTGGGTAGTGGACTGACAACCTTTGATTCAAAGGTTGGAACTACTTTACATCGAAGTTGTTGGGTTTTAGGGGAGGCAGAGAAGGCAGTGGAAACAAAATATTTCTCCCCCAAACCCAGCACGAGGAAATGCGTCAACGTCTATATAATAGGAAAGGATGGTTTGTGGAATCATACCTTGTCCCGAGGCTTGCTCGGCAACAATACATCGCGCCTTGTGCGGTCTTCACCTCCGGTCTTGGACGGTATCTGTGCAGCTCCTAGTCGCACCAGGACTGACTCCTCCTCCTCCTACCAGACTGTCGGATGACAGTTGTCCTCCTAAGCAGCAGTGACCTCCCGCCTCTGTAGTAGTCCACACAGACCACCTGGAATTCCACACTCCTTGTCCCACAAGGAAGTGGAAGGAGTCACACCCTCCTGTTGACGTACTAATCGCCAACACACTCTCCTGTCTCCAGTTGCAACTGCAGTTGTCCTTCCCTTGCTGCACCTCCCTTTGCGGGAAGCACTTGCTCGGGCTCTCTCTCAGTTACCAAAACCAGAGAGAACGACAACTTTGCAGAGCAACTGGTTGCACATAGTTGTCCTTTAAGAAGCCCCCAATACCCCTATATATAGGCAGGTCATGGGACAGGGTTCTCTCTCCCCGGTAATATGGGACTAAATCAGGAGTAGAAGGGTTCGATATTTTCCACCAAAAACAACCAACTCGCAACCTGAACCGATTGGTTCACAAGTGAACCGGTCGGTTGGGGACCTGAACCGGTCGGTTGGGACCCATGAGCTGATCGGTTCACTTCTAAACCGGTCGGTTCGTGGTCCTGATCAGTTCCCGATTGACTTTCCTTCTTTTGTTTATAATTGGTATCGAATACCAATCCTTGTTCCAATCAAATTGGGCAAGTGAAATGCAAGGAAAATTCTCACCGACTTGACTTTCCCAACTTGCTCGGTTGCACCAGTTGAACCGATCGTTTGAACACTTGAACCGATCATTTCACTCTGACCATGAGCCAATCGACTCAACACTTGATCCGACCGGTTCAGCAACCTCAGCCGACCGGTTCAACACTTGAACTGATCGGTTGGGAATGTAGGTTGTGCAGAATCAGTCAATTGCGATTTCAATCAATCTGATACTCCAATCAATGCGTCCAACACCTTGAACAATATGATATTGAGCTATCGATTAATTGAGTGTTTAATTGAACTACTAAACTCCTTTAGTAATCAATCTAAACATTGCTTGTGGACAAAACTCCTCTTCCAGGTTAAATCCTATGTGTGTGACCCTGCAGGTCCATTTCACATTGGCAGTGAAAGTCCATAACACTTATGACTTCACAAGCAAAGAGCGGTGCCTAGTCACACATCATTTCTACCCAAGTGAAAGTAGAAAGTTGGAGAAAAACATTCATCCTACAATCCGTGAATGGTGTTACAGTGAATGCATAATTCCTTTGTCACTAATATCCTGAATGAACTCAAGGCATGGAATAGTCATCCTGTCAACGTTCATTCACTTTCTTGATCTCAGAGTAGATTGAACGAGATATGTATGACATCAATATCACATACTGATTCACACATGTGTGCGCACGCCTATCTCAATCCTACTCATCAAGTGACCATGGACATCAAACTCCCTCAGGAGGGACAAATCCCATATCTATCACTCACCCCTCAAAAGCCCCATGTGTCAAAGCCACCCAATCATCACCTTTATAACAACCCATGTTTCAGGACTGCATTTGATGATGTCAAAGTGTGCCCAACGACATGTGTTGAGTGTAGTGATTTTAGGTCAAAGAATCACACTCACCACCATCACTGTGAGTATTGACTGTGACTACCATGTCATGGTTCCATGTGTCAAACTCACGGTGGTTCTGTCCGGTACCTTGTTCTCTAGCAAGTAACTATGTGTTTGGTTTGATATCTCTATATCATGACTAATGAGATTCTGTCATCAACCAACACCACAATCTAGTCTTGTGTGTCATTGCTGTCTATCTACCTTCCACAATGACATCCGACTAGGGACATAACAAGAATGTACAGACTCTTAGCATCCGTATGATCTCATCGTTCAGGTCATGAACCTGAAGGCATACGTCATTGAGTACTGTCATTCTCTAGAAATTCAATCTGTTCTATCACTATCTCATATGACTGAACCAGAAAGAATTGGAAGCTTTCCTTTGATGTTTATCAAATCAATCTTAATGTATCCCACCAATCATCCCATGATTGGCTCTCAGGGCATACATACCAATAGACTCCCACTTGCACTGCGAGCCAATCACCCTTGAATCATATTCATAGTGATCTTCAAACATGTCCTACATGTTACTGTGCTCTAGTGCTTAACACAGTGAGTAATGGAAACACCTTCCCAAGGTCAGTATAAATTGCATGTCTCTCATCTCTTCACTGTACGTCACACGTATGAGATGGAGTTGCCATAATATGCAATCTAGTATTCCATTGCTAACCTTTAGCCACATTGCATGATCAAGGATTCCAGACTTGTCATCAATGAGCGGAATATAAATTCATCTCATGAACTTCCAGATCCATATAGTATCCACTGCTGTTCTCTAACACATAGATACTCGGCATTTCCTTTTAAATGGTTTTAATGGAACACTTCCAATTATCAACAAATTTTCACTTTTATACATCCTATGTATATTTTGCGATTAATTTTCTATCCTTTCGGAAGTTCGCATCAATGTAACTCTTTACATTGAACTCTTCCTTATCTCCATAGAACTAGTACTTCACAAGTACTTATCAAGTTCTTGTGGTATTCCAACAACCCTTACTGGAAGTAGACAGACATCCACTCGTCATGTCTCACATACGAGTTATCAGGATGAGCACATCATATTGTCATGTTCTACATACAAGATGATGAATGCATTTTATTCTTGCAATGTCCATACATGCAAGATAATGGGATGATTACATACATGATAGATCCATATATATTCTTAGTGTTCCCATTCTTCATAAGAATTGGACATTTGGCCCTTGGGATACTAACTCCATTTAGCATGGACAAGTTTTCTTCCACTGAATATGTGAATACTGAACCCTTCAGTACAGATTGCCAATGTATGCTTTCTCTTTTCAGGTCAAGAGGTTTTTCGAGAACTATCTCTATAGATCTCTATTCCTATCACATAGGAAACATCTCTATCTTCCTTAAAGATAATTTCCACTTTTGGATTTCCATTCTAGAACATATCCATTTCACATCAACATGTGGAATGTGAACACGCTCCCACTAAATCACAGATCCCTTCTTTATCTTTGACATATCAGTCAAACCCTTTGACTATATCATCAAAGTAAAGGTCCAATTCTGAGTTGCTTGTACTCAATCAATCACATTGATTAGTCCATTGTAACTTATAGACTTCATTTACATTAGTGGATTCATAAACCTTATAGGTTGTGTCACGTACACATCCTTGATTTATTCCTCATAGGAATGCAGCTTTAGTATCCATATGCCAAATGTCTTAGTCATTAAGTTGCAATCAACAAGCATCATCCTTCTCAAAATGTTATCCATGTGTCTTAACATTTAAGACTTACTTGCACTTATGGATATGATCCAATGAGTGCTACCATCAAGGTCATACCTTATGGTTCACATGGAAGTCATTTAGGATGTAATGGTATTATACCATAACTCAAAATTTTGGTTCCTCATATTCATCTAGATAGTTGACTCATCACATGAACAACTCATCACACAGATAATTGAGGTGCATCTGTCAAGGAAATAAGAACTCACAACTCCTTGTGATTCTTAATGTCCTTTATTAGTGTGGGTTATTCTTTTATTAAGAAGAATTATGTTATTTGATAATCATTCTCTAACTCCTTAGAGTATGATTCCTTCTTGATTTAGACATCATCATGCCTTAATCATGAGTTCACCATGATACACTATCATAATCACTCATAAGGATGTCAAACATTTTGTCCAAGTATTTCATTCATTGATCTCTTCAAGAATTAATACTTTACCAAATTTGTACTTCATCTATGATAATCTTGAACACTTCAAGATATTCATATTGGTATTTCTCTAAACACCATTTGAAGTATTAGCATTTGTTCCAATAGGTATGTAAATACATCGCATGTATTATACCTTATAGGACAATCATTCTCCCACTACCTGTAGTGAAGATTGATTAATCATGTCTAAGATATTCTTGTCTCTTACCGGTTCTCTAACCAAAAGAGTCTAGATTTATCCATCACAAGGAAACTAGAAATGAATGTCTCATGATTGATGCTAATTTGATTGTTTGAGTTATCTATAACCTTTAGGTATCATTTTATCTTATGCATACCATGTATCACAAGATAAACAAGGCATGGCCACAAAGATCATATCTTTAAGATTGAAACATAAACTTTATTAATTGCCATCATTGTCATACAATATGCAAAAATAAAGTGTTTCTATCTATTGGCAATATATGAAATAGCAGTTCTCAACTCTATTTCATGCCCTTTAGGCTGAAATAAACTGAAAGATACTCCTATCTATGGCAGCAACACTTGCTCCAATGATGGGTATTGCTTTCTTGGTCCTTTCACAAAGGCCCTCACTTCTTTTTGGATCTTGCATATCATATATGATAGATCCATATCTTGGTATCATATACCTCAGATAAAGAAGCAGTTCATTTCATGATACCTTAGGTGGAGATCTCCATCCCCTCCTTCATCTTCTTTTGTTCTTCTAGATATAGAGGGCAATTCCCTCATACACCCTTTCCCCATGTGCCTTGAAGCTGAAGATGGCTTGGATTGTTGGCTAGCATCAGAACACTTCTTTGCTTTGCCCTTATCCTTGCCCTTAAGAATTACCTTTCTCTTTGATCACATCAAAGATTATGGTTTGTCTTTCTTCATCTTTGCCTCTACTATCCTCAACATGTCCAACAACTCTATCAACGCTTGTCAAAGTTGTTCATGTTGTAGCTTATCATGAATTGTATGATTCTCACAACATTTGCAGTATCATACCAATATCCAACTCTTGGCTCAGAAGGAATCCTTCTTAGTTAGGTTTTCCACTTACCCAATCACATTGAGTGTGTGAATACCTTACTGGATCTCCTTCTGTCATGACATACTAGGACAGTATCTTGGAGACATCATATGTCTCATGTTGTCAGTGCAACTCATAGTTCAGAGAACACAACATCAAGCACTCCTCATCAATGTCTTCCTCAGTATGCTTCCATAAGCATACTTTCAGCCATTGATGTGGTGGGATTGAGTTTATCTGGTCTTGGTATAACTAGGACTTAGAGCTTTTGCTCTTTGATAACACTTCTCATCATCTCAACCAGTCGTGGAATTATTCCCATTTAATTTGTTGGTCAAAGACCGATCGCAAATAAAGTGATTATTGTTGATTAACCATTTATTTTAACAAAAGGAAATATATGCAATTTTAGTCCAAAACTCTTTTGACTTATTTGATTGATTTGAAAGTTTGACGATATAATTAGGCCTTTAATTAATTATCACTCCCACTATTTTAGTTCAAATTGATATCCCTCACCATCAATTCGGAAGATTACAACGTACAACCTTCTAGTGGGCAAGATCCTGAAATCCTCTAAGTCATGAGTCAGCTAGGGCTGATCACCCACAACATAGATCTCTCAGGTAGGCAACTTTTGCCAATTGCATCATATGCAACTCTTGATAAGATGTCATATACAACTCCTTGCAATGATCATCTGCATGCCTTAAGGCGTTAGATCCTATCTATGTCACCTTGTTAAGTCCGACCCAAAGCAAACACGATGAACATGCACCCTGCTAGGGCGGACCCACACATTCATCCTTCACGCTTCCATAGATAGACGGTGCACCACGCTAGGGCATCCCCACACTTGGTCAATCAAGCTTTTCACATGTGTTGCATTTGGAAGGCATCTAAAACTTAATATTTTAATGAGGGATTTGGTTTTTATATACATATACATATCCAATCATCACAATACATAGTACGTATCATATACATGCTATATCCCACAGAAAACATGCACAAATGATAAAAGCGATGATTATGGCCATCCTAATGTGATTCCTCGAGCCAAGAAGAATTACGGTCATCTAGTTCTACATCACATGCAACTTGTACAAGATGAACATTTGTGCCTTGCCATCTGAGTTGATCAACTCATCACATGAATGATCTGTACTCTCCAACCGGTCGTCTGGGTTCCACCAGCCGATCGGTTGGCTCCTCCAACCGATCGGTTTGCCTGGACGTCGTGCATCTCATCATGTCCGCCACCTGGTCATCTCGCTCCTCGAGCGGTCATCAACCGATCAGTTCACTCCTTCAATCGATCAGTTCACTCATTGAACCGACCATCTGGAACGTCAACCGATCGGTTCACGCCTTGAACCGATCGTTTCAGGTATTGTCTTGATGTCCGCCGGTCTTCGACATAACAGGAAATAAAAAATCTATCCTATTTATTACATTGCTTTAAAAGGGGAAACCCCGAGTTATATTCGGGGGGAGCAAAGGTAGGAAAGAATCTCGAATTATTTTGAGTTACATCAGGAATAAGAGAGGGAAGATCGGTGCACAGACCGAGATGCAAGCAACCAAAAACAACCACACACAGATAGGGGTTTATAGGCCATAATCATGCTACACACATCCACCACAAAACTCATTTAAGGGCGACGCGTATCGAGTGCATTAATAATACATATCATATATGTAATTTGGGATTTGTGGATTTAGGATTGGACATGCATAAAGCCGATATTATTCACATCGTATGCAATAAATAAAGGCAAAAAACCAAAATCGATCATATTTATATTCCTAAAATATAGAGTAGTTGACGTGGCTCTTATACCACTATTGGGTTTTAGGGGAGACAGAGAAGGCAGCGGAAACAAAAAATTTCTCCCCCAAACCCAGCACGAGCAAATGTGTCAACGTCTATATAATAGGAAAGGATGGTTTGTGGAATCATACCTTGTCCTGAGGCTTGCTCGGAGACAATACATCGTGCCTTGCATGGTCTTCACCTCCGGTCTTGGACGGTGTCTGTGCAGCTCTTGGTCGCACCGGGACTGACGACTCCTCCTCCTACCAGACTGTCGGATGACAGTTGTCCTCCTAAGGGGCAGTGACCTCCCGCCTCTATAGTAGTCCACACGGACCACCTGTAACTCCACACTCCTTGCCCCACAAGGAAGTGGAAGGAGTCGCACCCTCCTGTTGACATACTAGTCACCAACACACTCTCCTGCCTCCAGTTGCAACTGCAGTTGTCCTTCCCTTGCTGCACCTCCCTTTGCAGGAAGCACTTGCTCGGGCTCTCTCTCTCGGTTACCAAAACCAGAGAGAACGACAACTTTGTAGAGCAACTGGTTGCACTGAGTTGTCCTTTGAGAAGCCCCCAATACCCCTATATATATAGGCGGGTCATGGGACAAGGTTCTCTATCCCCGACAATATGGGACTAAAGCAGGAGTAGAAGGGTTCGAGATTTTCCACCAAAAACAACCAACTCGCAACCTGAACCGATCGATTCACAAGTGAATTGGTCGGTTGGGGACCTAAACCGGTCGTTTGGGACCCATGAGCCGATCAGTTCACTTCTGAACCGGTGAGTTCGTGGTCCTGATCAGTTCCCGATTGACTTTCCTTCTTTTGTTTCTAATTGGTATTGAATACCAATCCTTGTTCCAATCAAATTGGGCAAGTGAAACACAAGGAAAATTCTCACCAACCTGACTTTCCCAACTTGCTCGGTTGCACCCGTTGAACTGATTGTTTGAACACTTGAACCGATCATTTCACTCTGACCATGAGCCGATCGACTCAACACTTGAGCCAACCGGTTCATCAACCTCAGCCGACCGGTTCAACACTTGAACCGATCGGTTGGGAATGCAGGTTGTGCAGAATCAGTCAATTGCGATTTCAATCAATTCGATACTCCAATCAATGCATCCAACACCTTGAACAATATGATACTGAGCTATCGATTAATTGAGTGTTTAATTGAACTACTAAACTCCTTTAGTATTCAATCTAAACCTTGCTTGTGGACAAAACTCCTCTTCCAGGTTAAATCCTATGTGTGTGACCCTGCAGGTCCATTTCAGGTTAGCAGTGAAAGTCCATAACACTTATGACTTCACAAGCAAAGAGCGGTGCCTAGTCACACATCATTGCTACCCAAGTAAAAGTAGAAAGTTGGAGAACAACTTTCATCCTACAATCTGTGAATGGTGTTATAGTGAATGTATAATTCCTTTGTCACTGATATCTCAAATGAACTCAAGGCATGGAACAGTCATCCTGTCAACGTTCATTCACTTTCTTGATCTCAGAGTAGATTGAATGAGATATGTATGACATCAATATCACATACTGATTCACACATGCGTGCACACGCCTATCTCAATCCTACTCATCAAGTGGCCATGGACATCAAACTCCCTCAGGAGGGACAAATCCCATATCTATCACTCACCCCTCAAAAGCCCCATGTGTCAAAGCCACCCAATCATCACCTTTATAACAACCCATGTTTCAGGACTGCGTTTGATGATGTCAAAGTGTGCCCAACGACATGTGTTGAGTGTAGTGATTTTAGGTCAAAGAATCACACTCACCACCATCACTGTGAGTACTAATTGTGACTACCATGTCATGGTTCCATGTGTCAAACTCACGGTGGGTCTGTCCGGTACCTTGTTCTCTAACAAGTACCTATGTGTTTGGTTTGATATCTCTATATCATGACTAATGAGATTCTGTCATCAACCAACACCACAATCTAGTCTTGTGTGTCATTGCTGTCTATCTACCTTCCATAATGACATCTGACTAGGGACATAACAAGAATGTACAAACTCTTAGCATCTGTATGATCTCATCGTTCAGGTCATGAACCTGAAGGCATACGTCATTGAGTACTATCATTCTCTAGACATTCAATATGTTCTATCACTATCTCATATGATTGAACCAGAAAGAATTGGAAGCTTGCCTTTGATGTTTATCAAATCAATCTTAATGTATCCCACCAATCATCCCATGATTGTCTCTCAGGGCATACATACCAACAGACTCCCACTTGCACTGCGAGCCAATCACCCTTGAATCATATTCATAGTGATCTTCAAACATGTCCTACATGTTACTGTGCTCTAGTGCTTAACACAGTGAGTAATGGCAACACCTTGCCAAAGTCAGTATAAATTGCATGTCTCTCATCTCTTTGCTGTACGTCACACGTATGAGATGGAGTTGCCATAATATGCAATCTATTATTCCATTACTAACCTTTAGCCGCATTGCATGATCAAGGATTCCAGACTTGTCATCAATGAGCGGAATATAAGTTCATCTCATGAACTTCCAGATCCATATAGTATCCACTGTTGTTCTCTAACACATAGATACTCAGCATTTCCTTTTAAATGGTTTTATTGGAACACTTCCAATTATCAACAAATTTTCACTTGTATACATCCTATGTATATTTTGCGATTAATTTTCTGTCCTTTCGGAAGTTTGCATCAATGTAACTCTTTACATTGAACTCTTCCTTATCTCCATAGAACTAGTACTTCACAAGTACTTATCAAGTTCTCATGGTATTCCAGTAACCCTTACTGGAAGTCGACAGACATCCACTCGTCATGTCTCACATACGAGTTATCAGGATGAGCACATCATATTGTCATGTTCTACATACAAGATGATGAATGTATTTTATTCTTGCCATGTCCATACATGCAAGATAATGGGATGATTACATACATGATAGATCCATATCTATTCTTAGTGTTCCCATTCTTCATAAGAATTGGACACTTGACCCTTGGGATACTAACTCCATGTAACATGGACAAGTTTTCTCCCACTGAATCTGTGCATACTGAACCCTTCAGTACAGATTGCCAATGTATGCTTTCTCTTTTCAGGTCAAGAGGTTTTTCGAGAACTATCTCTATAGATCTCTATTCCTATCACATAGGAAACATCTCTATCTTCCTTAAAGATAATTTCCACTTTTGGATTTCCATTGTAGAACATATCCATTTCACATCAACATGTGGAATGTGAACACACTCCCACTAAATCACAGATCCCTTCTTTATCTTTGACATATCAGTCAAACCCTTTGACTATATCATCAAAGTAAAGGTCCAATTCTGAGTTTCTTGTACTCAATCAATCACATTGATTAGTCCATTGTAACTTATAGACTTCATTTGCATTAGTCGATTCATAAACCTTATAGGTTGTGTCACGTACACATCCTTGATTTATTCCTCATAGGAATGCGGTTTTAGTATCCATATGCCAAATGTCTTAGTCATTAAGTTGCAATCAACAAGCATCATCCTTCTCAAAATGTTATCCATGTGTCTTAACATTTAAGACTTACTTGCACTTATGGATATGATCCAATGAGTGTTACCATCAAGGTCATACCGTATGGTTCACATGGAAGTCATTTAGGATGTAATGGTCTTATACCATAACTCAAAATTTTGGTTCCTCAAATTCATCGAGATAGTTGACTCATCAGATGAACAACTCATCACACAGATAATTGAGGTGCATCTTTCAAGGAAATAAGAACTCACAACTCCTTCTGATTCTTAATGTCCTTTATTAGTGTGGGGTATTCTTTTATTAAGAAGAATTCAGTTATTTAATAATCATTCTCTAACTCCTTAGAGTATGATTCCTTCTTGATTTAGACATCATCATGCCTTAATCATGAGTTCACTATGATACACTATCATAATCACTCATAAGGATCTCAAACATTTGGTTCAAGTATTTCATTCATTGATCTCTTCAAGAATTAATACTTTACCAAATTTGTACTTCATCTATGATAATCTTGAACACTTCAAGATATTCATATTGGTATTTCTCTAAACACCATTTGAAGTATTAGCATTTGTTCCAATAGGTATGTAAATACATCACATGTATTATACCTTATAGGACAATCATTCTCCCACTACCTGTAGTGAAGATTGATTAATCATGTCTAAGATATTCATGTCTCTTACTGGTTCTCTAACCAAAAGAATCTAGATTTATCCATCACATGGAAACTAGAAATGAATGTCTCATGATTGATGCTAATTTGATTGTTTGAGTTATCTATAACCTTTAGGTATCATTTTATCTTATGCATACCATGTATTACAAGATAAACAAGGCATTGCCACAAAGATCATATCTTTAAGATTGAAACATCAACTTTATTAATTGCCATCATTGTCATACAATATGCAAAAATAAAGTGTTTCTATCTATTGGCAATATATGAAATAGCAGTTCTCAACTCTATTTCATGCCCTTTAGGTTGAAATAAACAAAAAGATACTCCTATATATGGCAGCAACACTTGCTCCAATGATGGGTACTCCTTTCTTGGTCCTTTCACAAAGGCCCTCACTTCTTTGCGGATCTTGCATATCATATATGATAGATCCATATCTTGGTATCATGTACCTCAGATAAAGAAGCGGTTCATTTCATGATACCTTAGGTGGAGATCTCCATCCCCTTCTTCATCTTCTTTTGTTCTTCCAGATATAGAGGGCAATTCCCTCATACACCCTTTCCCCATGTTCCTTGAAGCTGAAGACGGCTTGGATTGCTGGCTAGCATCAGAACACTTCTTTGCTTTGCCCTTATCCTTTCCCTTAAGAATTACCTTTCTCTTTGATCACATCAAAGATTATGGTTTGTCTTTCTTCATATTTGCCTCTACTATCCTCAACATGTCCAACAACTCTGTCAACGCTTGTCAAAGTTGTTCATGTTGTAGCTTATCATGAATTGTATGATTCTCGCAACATTTGCAGTATCATACCAATAGCCAACTCTTGGCTAAGAAGGAATCCTTCTTAGTTAGGTTTTCCACATACCCAATCACATTGAGTGTGTGTATACCTTACTGGATCTCCTTCTGTCATGACATACAACCAAGGCTCATTCTAAAGCCATCACTCAAGAAAGTGATGAAACTAGAGAAGGAGATGATGAAGAAGATGAACTCATTGTAATTGGTAAGAAATATTAAAGGTAATATCTTCTTCCCTTAGGTGCTTGAATGTGGTAATAAAGGACATGTAAAGAATAAATATCCTAAGACCAATAAAGGGAAGAAATCTTCATTCAAGAAGAAAGATAAGGGAGAGAAAGCTTGCAAAGAAGCTTGGGATGAATCAAGCGATGATAGAAGAAGTGGAGAGGAAGAAGTTGAATGTCTGATGGATAAGGAAGATGAAAATGAAGACTCAAGTGAGGTAACCATTCTTGATTTATCTGAAGAGGATTTAGTTACTAGTCTTAAAGAACTACATGATAAATATGTTGATTTTAAGAAGAATTTGAAGAAGAATTAAAAAACAAATGATGATATGCATGCTGAATTGTATGTGCTTTCTTCTAAAAATGTAAGTCTTTTATCTAAAAAAAATACCTTGAAATCATCTATCAATGAGCACAATATCAAGTTGCTTGCTCTGGAAACTAACTATAATCTTCTTTCTCAAGAAAAGGTTGAATTGCTTGCTAAGATAAATAATCTTCAAACTCAAGCTATTCTATACAGTCATTTAGATTATGATATTATTATCAAAGAAGGAGATAGCTTGTTATCTAGCTGAAATCAAGCAAAATTAGACATAAAAAGGAAAATGGATGAAATTGTTAAGTTGCAAAAAGATATTAATATCTTGAAAAATATTGATATTCTGCATAAAATCCTAGAAGGCTTAGTTGGTCAAATTGGAAGCAGAGGCCTAGGTTATGCACCTAAAGATAAATCCTATCAAAAACATAGAGCTAGAAAGACACAAGTACCTATGATCAAAGTCATGTATGTACCTAAAACAATCTAGCTCATGGTCACAATGCTGAGAAGAGATATGGAATTGATTTCATTTTCTGTCATTATTGTTTATGTCTTGGACATTATTTATTTTTGTGAAATAACAATAAGATAAGGACAAAGACTTGGTTCGGGTTCCGAAACCAAAAACTTAAAAGTATAGGAAATTTAATTGAGATTTTACCTAAACTTCATTTTAAAATCCACAATGTCTTATCTCAACTAAAATATGCTTTAATTTGTATACTCTTGTATGATGTGATTGCATAATTGTGATATCCAAAAATAATAACATGTATTGTTTACATTGGATATGATAAACTTTTTGAAAATACACAGAACTTAATCTCGATCGACAAAGATCTCAATTGAGACCTCTTCTAGACAAATAAATAATCCACCAAAGGGAGTTTTATCAAAACTTGTATCTACTGACAAATCTTCCCTATCGATAAATAGTTTGATCAAGGATAGTTTTGTCGAGTATTCTGTATTGAAATTAAAAACATTTTCTTACATTTAACTTTTGATCTTTAAAACTATAAATAACTCTTCATATTAAGCTGTTCTAAATACTCGTAACCAAAAGGACCACCACATGGGTACCAAAATCTACATATTTTGCAAGATTGGGTGGTTGGTAGTGGTTGTTCCAAAAATATGACTGGATACAAGGAGGTTTTCCATACACTTGAAGAAAAGAAGAGCGGAATAGTCACATTTAGAAATAACGCCAAAGGTAAAATTATCGGGATAGGTAATGTTGGAAAAAATCTTCAAATAAAAAATGTGTTACATGTAGATGGATTTCATCACAAATTGAATAGTGCTAGTCAATTGTGTGATTGTGGATATGATGTTCTATTTAAAAAATCTTATTGTAAGTTACTCATAGGAAACACTAATAATGTTCTTTATGAAGGAAAAAGAATAGGAAATATGTATATACTTATACCTAACTCTATGCAAGCCATTGTTGGAAAGTGTCTTATTGCAAATGATGAATCTTTACAATTATGCATAGAAAGATAGGTCATGCAAGCTCACATGTTATCAAAAAGTTGATTAAGTATGATCTTATCTGTGGTTTACATAAACTTTCGTTTGATAAACTTGAAAATTGTGAACCACATACTCTAGGCAAGCAAAATAAAACTTCAAATCAAAATCCTTGCGTTGTACTACTAGATCATTCAAACTTGTTCACATGGATTTGTTTGGTCCTATGAGAACTCAATCTATTGGTGGTAAAATATATTGTTTAGTCATTGTTGATGATTATATTAGATATACTTGGGTTAATTTTCTCTCAGCAAAAGATGACACTATTAGAATGTTCATTCAATTTTTCTCTAAGATTGATAATCAACTACAAAACAAAATATACACCATTAGGAGTGATCATGGTGGGGAGTTTGAAAATCTCATCTTTGAAGAATGTTTTACATCCCAAGGGTATAATCATAATTTTTTAGCTCCACGTACCCCACAACAAAAAGGGATAGCAAAAAGGAAAATCAGTCCTTACAAGAAATGGCTAGAATAATGTTACTAGAACATAATGTACCTAAAACCTTTTGGGCTAAAGTAGTAAATACACCATGCTATGTATTAAACTAGGAGTTAATTCACTGTCATCTTAAGAAATCTCCTTATGAACTCATTTTTAACAAGAAACCTAGAGTTGACTACTTTCATACCTCCAATACACATTCTACATCTTGAACACAAAGGATGATAGTGACAAATTTGACCCTAAATCACATAAAGGATTCTTCTTGGGTTGTATGACTTCTAGTAAGGCATTTAGAATCTCCAACACTATTTCTAGAAAAGTTGAGGAATCAATTTGTATCACATTTCATGAAATAACAACACAAAATGCTTAAAATGAAAATTGAAAATGAAAACTTGAATGATATTGCACATCAAATTGGGGATTCAGCTATATCAACAAAAGATGATGAAAATTTAGAAATTGAACAACATAATGATGAGAGACAACAACCAATTCCTAGAATAATTAAAAATATCCTCAAGACTTAATCATAGGAAATCCTTGAACCCAATAAGATAAATGAGACTCTAAAATATGAGTATTGGATAATGGCTATGAAAGAAGAGCTAAATCAATTCACAAAAAATAATGTATGGGTCTTACTGCCTCCAAAATAAGAAAAAATTATCATTGGAACCAAATGAATTTTTCAAAAAAACTTAATGAAATTAGGGAAGTGGTTAGAAACAACGCTACGTCGGCTTATCAAGTATACAATCAACAAGAAGGGATATACTATGATGAAATGTATGCACATGTATCTAGACTTGAAGCCATGACAATGTTATTACCACTATTTGTCCATAATGACATCAAATTATTTCAAATTGATGTAAAAAGTGCTTTCTTAAATGGAATCATAGAAGAAGAAGTTTATGTTGCTCAATCACCTAGTTTTGAAATTCCTAACAAACTTGACCATGTTTATAAACTAAAGAAAGATATTTATGGTATAAAACAACCACCCCGAAATTGGTATGAACGACTTAAAAATTATCTCTTTGATAATGGCTTCTCTATTGGAAAATCAAATTCCACATTATTTTTCAAAACATATGAATCATATTTTCTTGTTGTTCAAATATATGTTGATTACATTATATTTGGTGCTTCAAATGATTATTTATGTAATCAATTCAGTGATATCATGAAAAAGGAATTTGATATGAGTCTTATGGGTGAATTAAAAAAAATTCCTTGTTTATCAAATTAAATAAACACCCGCTGGAATTTTTCTAAGGAACTCTTAAAGTGATTTAAGATGGAAAATTGCAAACATGGTACTACACCTATGAATACTTCTGCTAAAATTGACAAGGATGAATATGGTGAGCCCATTGATGATCCCTTATCTAGAGCCATGATCAGTAGCTTTTTATACTTGACTACATCTAGACTAGATATTATGTTTGTCGTTGGACTTTGTGCTAGATTTCAAATAAAACCAATTCATTCTCACTTTCAATCTGTCAAAAGAATTTTAAGATATCTCATCGACACTATACATTATGGTTTGTGGTTCTATCATTGGATTTAAACGCTTACAGTAATATCGATTATGTTGGTTGTTGTATTAATTGAAAGACAATAAGTGGTGGTTGTTTCTTTCTAGGAATAGCCTTAGTATCTTGGTTTAGTAAGAAAAAAAATACAATTGCCTTATTTACCATTGAATACGAATATGTGGCTAAAGGCTCATGATATGCTCAAGTGCTTTTATGCAACAAGTTTTGAATGATTATGGCTTTGCATTTTCCTCTACGTCAATTTTCTACGATAATACTAGTTCTATAAACTTGTCTCATAATCCTATTTTGCACAATCACACCAAGTACGTTGTTATTAGGCGTCATTTCTTGGGAGATTACATTTCCAAGAATAATATCTCTCTCCATCATGTTGGTACATAGGAGAAATTGGTTGATATCTTTACCAAACTTGTTCCTTTGGATCAATTTCAATGTATTAGAAGGAAGTTACTTATTACTCCTCTAGAAGATGTTTTCTTTAATATATTTGCTCAAGGTTCTTGTAACATCTTTGTTTTAAAATTAAAATGATTCTATTGCATACAATAACAAAATTATTCCCTAAAAATATTTATCTACAATGATTTAGTATCATGAACAATCACTTAGTCTAGATCAATTCATTTCAATTCTGAAATACTACTCACAGGATCACAGTCGGTCGACAAAATAATGGATCGAGAATGTTTTCGATAGACAAAATTCTCGATCAAGTTTCACTCAATGGGACCCTTGGTCGACCATGCAAATCTTAGCTGAGAATATCTTAGATACTTCTTGGACCAAAACAATTTACACATAGGTCCCTCATTTGACAAAATTCTCGAACGAGTCCTCGACTGTTGTGACCAAATTTTCAAATTTAAACTTTGACCGACTAGCTATTAAACATTTGTTGGGGAACAAAGTTATTGGGATCTTGGTCGACAATTTTTTTCTATTGAGTAAAGTTCTTTTTTGCTACAAATAGAACCCCAATCTGGCCATTCTCTTCACAACTCAAGTTCTCTCTTCTCCATCACCTCTCTAGCATTTCATACAGCTATCTTTCAGCAACTTCATCCCCATATAATATCTAGCTCTTCTTCCACCACTCTTTGATAAATATGGATTCCTCTTCAACTCGTGGAGCCAAGACGCAAGTTGCTTCAAGGAAGGGACACAAGCCTACTCCAGCATTGAGCATCATTAACGACATCCCCTTCAATGATGTTACTGGTGGATAATGCTACTTGAGGCTCCCCTCAAAGTCTCCTCTTCTACACCGGATGATGGAATTGAATGACTTCATCACTCTTCTCGACCTCTCTGAACTTTCCATGGTGCAAAAAAAGAAGGAATTTATTATCCCCTCCTTTCATTTTTTGTCTTCCCAAGCTAGAAATGAATTTTATTTCAACCTCACTAGAGAATCCAATGGCCCCTATTCCTTCACCCTATCCTTCCAATATTTTTGAAAATGATTTAATAAAAATGGAAGACATAGATGTTGAAGAATAGGGGGAATTTCTAGACCTAAACATTGGCAATCCCATCTCAAAATTATCCACCTAAGAAAAATCATTAGCCTTAGTGATATCAAAAAGGTTATCTTTGTCCCCAACACCTCATCACATGAACATTGGGGAACCTATTATGCTACCTCCTTATCCCCTAAATCTAGGATAGTGAATCTCATTATTACCCATAACATTCATCCTAGATCCAACAAAACTAAAATTCTGCAATTTAGGATATGCCTTACCTATGCCACATTTTAAAGTACTCTTATGAACTTCATTCACATCATTCTTTCCAACATGTTTGATTTTTTTGGGAACCCACCATATGCTGATTTTGTTTTCCAAATAATCCTCCATTACCTTGGCAAATACTTAGAAGAATTAGGCTACAAATGTGATAGACGTCCCCACAGAAATACCCAAAACACAGTTGATAAAAAGGTAATTGATTTTGGATACAAAATAGCTAGGACTGAGGGAGAAACATCCATTGAATCCAATCCTCCACCTCCAACTCCTACTAGCTATTCCATAGAAAAACCTTTCTAGTGCTATTTCCTATCTTAAAGGAGACACTTATCAAATTGGGAGACATATAGACTACAACCACCATTCTATGACCTATCTAAACCAAAGGATGCAAGCCTTATCTCCTAATGTTCTCGACACATATCCTTATGCACAATATCCCAAGAGCATCCAACCCTTAAATCCTAACATCCAATACACTCAAGTTCCACCCCCACCAACAAATGATCTTACCCATACCCAATACTCACCAATGCAATTTCAAGACATAGTTGCTCATTTAAATTTTGATCAGGCACTTACATTGTCTGGAAGCATATACTCTCACAAAGTTGGGTGCACTTCACTGGAAGACACCAGTCAAGTATTATGGTGATAATCCATTCTATGGGAAAGATCTTGAATTTGATGTAATGTTGAACTCTTTCAAGTGATATTGTTATCTTATGTCGTAAGTAGTAAGATCTATGTAAGCACTTTCTTATCAATGAGCTTGTTTGTGTTCACTTGTTCATGAAAACAAAATCATTGAATATCTATATTTTGGGTCGTGGATTTCATTGGACATTTTCGTCACTTTGTTTTTAAAAATTGTGTATATTATTGAGAGGAAATATTTCATTTAGGGGGGGTAAGTTTAAAATGAAAATATGGCTCTCTTTTTGAAATCACAAAGGGGAGGAATAAAATAAAATATTTTCTTGAGTTTCATGATCTCCTGGCTTGACATTAATTGGTGCTACATCACCTTAAGAGATGGATATCATGTTCCATATCTATTTAGGTGTATTAGAACACATTTTATGAGAACAAGAGAATCTATTCATCTTAGGTATATCACAGGTATCAAACTGATCTCATTTCAATTATTTTACTTCTATATTAGGAATGTTTGTCATCTTCAAAAAGGGGGGAGATTGTTGAATAAATTGGACATTAATTTACCCTTTGTTTTGATGATGACAAACATTTCATTCTTTTTTATCTAACATTCTACTTGAGTATTTTAGGGTTCAAGGAAACATGGATATCATACTATGTGGATAATTAAAGATAAATACAAACTAAAGATCAATGCACTTAAATGTTTATATTTTCATGATTGTACTCAATGTAAATACTTGTACAAAGAAATAATGTACAAGTACTTAGATATCTTGTAAATCAAGTGTTAGATCTTCTCTATCCACTCATAACCCTTAGTTAGGACCCCCCATAAATTAGAGTCATTATCATCCATTAAAACATACATTTAATATGTAGATCAAAAACCTATAATAGGACACCCAAAATTAAGAAACTAGTCAACTGAGACACCCTCAGTTGAAGTTTTTGTCGACCGAGAACCACCTCAGTCGAGCACTTGAAGTATAACGACCCTACTTCCCAGTGACCCCCAATTAAGGGAGACCAAGAAGTCAAAGGTGTTATCCCAAAACATGATCAGTTGTTTTGCAAATAATAAAAAATAATTAATAAATTCTACCAAAGACTAAACTGAAAACTAGAATAGATTTTTCTTTTAGCATACCTTCAAAAATAGGTAATTGGGAATTCTACCAGAAGTAGGATTCTATCTACCTAAATCCTCCTTTATTAGTTTAACATTAATCTTCACAGGTTCCACTTTACTATTTTTCCAATTTCAGACATTACCTAAAATGCCGACAAACAAAATGTCGATCAGTATAAATGAATATACTGGTATGTGGGGACAAATAAAACATTGCAATTAGGCTCTAACAATCTATTCATATCAAGTAGTTGTTAACAATGCCAAATTTTCATTTTCAATGTATCTTCTCAACTGCTTTTACACATACTATGGATACCCTCTCTTATGGTTTAGTCCTTGCAAGGGACTTAAGGCCACCTTCTCCATCCTGATCTTGGTGCCTAGGGTCACCTCTCTGGATGTCCAATGGTCTTCCCTCTGGGGCTTGACCACTTCAGACCTTCCCTCTGGGGCTTGGTCTTGCATCATACATCAAGAGATGGTATGTAGGTTTGAGACAATCACACTTATACTTAATTGTTATACACATAGTCACTTTAAAGATTGCAGTAATGAAACATCCAAGCAGTTTACTTTTCATTGCAATCAATAGAATCCTCGAGAAACATCGAGAAACATAATGTGGGTATTCATAATTTAACCACATACCTATTTAGTAGAGTTCACAACCAATAAGCAATTCCAACCAAGTAAGCAATCCAAGCAAGCAATTCAACCAAACAATCACAAAATCCTAAAAAGCATATGTAACCTATTTACCACATTTTCAAGAATCTAGCTATTTGAATTGAAATTGCTTCCTAATCCAAAAAAGCATATGTAACCTATTTACTACATACTTTATCAAAAATCTAGCTATTCAACTTGAAATTGCTTCCTAGGGTTTCTAATCCAGTTTAGGGTTTTATTAGGGTTTATCTACAACTTTTCAGCATTATAACTACAAAACCCTAAAAACTATAAAATTGAGTGCAAACCCTAATTATCTCATTAACATCTTCCTAACAGGCTTAGGATCAACTTAGTATCACTTCCCTATTATGAATTTCGAATCAAACCACATAAGAAACCATTAACCTTCAATTAGGGTTTGTAAGTTCATTATTGCATATTCATGTGTACAAAACCCTAAAACTAACATATTATCATCTTAATCAGATTTAATTCTTCTTCTTATTCTCAACATGTCGCTATATCTCAAAATAACCTAATCAAGACATTAAATCTGATTTTCCATCACAATTAGGGTTTTATCATGCTTTAATACATAAACATGGGTAACTTAGTGCACTTTTAGAATTAGAAATGGTATCAGGCTTCGATATTATTTCTATAGGATTCTACCCATTTTTCTAATCAATTTTCATACATTATTGGTCTTAATCAGAGTTTCCAATCTTTTGTTTTGATTTTGCAAAATAATGAATATTGAACAGATTGAAAGAAGCCACGTCAATTCTTACTTTGAGCCCTTGGGTCCACGCCGATCTGGCTGGACCAGTGGCTGCGCGCCACCTAGAGCCATGTTGGGCGTGGCTCACTCATGGACCTGGCAGAAGGTTTGTTCTGCCCTTCTCTCTTGTTCACAACATCAGGGGCAAAGAAGTCCTTTTGCGTGAGGTTTTCTCCCTCTTTCCGCTTCTGCGAACAAGACTAACGACTGTAGGTTGTGGTCAACCCAGAAGTTGACCCGGAGCTATAGGGAGTCGGAGCATCAGGCTAGGGGCAAATTGTCGCACCGAACCCTCCCGAATTCGCAAGCCATCTTGATTTCTCCGGAGTTGGCTTACACGGAGAGGATGATCAAGAAGTTTTCCAGTCGAACTAGAGAAGAACAGAAGGAGAAAACAGAGATGGTGAGGTGGAATTGGGGTCCAATGTTGATGCTAACAACACAGCAAGACATCTAGAATAGATAGGCCATCCCTTAGAGGGTTCCTAAGCCCCCCATATATATATATATATATATATATATATATATATATATATATATATATATATATATATCCTTTAACCTAGCCAGTTTATTATTGGAGACCATATTGTGCAAAACTCCTATGTGTCCCAAAATCCTAGCAAACTTGGGATTCCTGAATCTGAAATCCCCTCCTGATCTCAATGGGACACTTTCCAAGAACTCTCACGGAGAGGCCATCGAGAAAACTGATCCTGAAAACTCACTTCCCTATTCCTTTTCTAATAGGAGACTGTGAAGAACAACCATCGTTGGATCCTAATCCAATGTCTATTGGCCACCCGCCAAGAACAATAATTTCTAATTAAATTGGATATTCAAGAAATTTAAATGATATCATATTCACTTTAGGAAACTTACAAAATTCATATCTCCCAAACAATTTATCATTTTAATCCCAAATTTTAGAGGAAAGTCCATAGTGACTTACACTACTTGTGTACCAAGTTTGGGACTCACATAAAAAAGTATGAGAGGCTTTTCTTTATATGCAAGTTATCTCTTAATAAAGCATATCTTATTCATGTTTTCTCTCTCCTATTCTTTTATATAATTTATTTGGACTCCTTTTACCTTTATAAACCATGTGGAGTCAAAATATCATCCATGATGATTCCATTATCCATATTTCCACATATTTCTTATCTTTTCCTCATTATCTCAAATTTCCTTTTTAATAAAGCAATATTTAATTTATTCTTTTTCTTTTAATCATATTGGACTCAATAACATATTATGATCCACGAAATCACATGCAAAAAGGAAATATTGCAAAGAAAATCCATTCAATACACATAAATCGTATAATTCCCATAATCATACATTTATTGGGAAAATTGCATTTCCAACCATATGAATCCCAAAATTGGGGTTGTAACATCCTTCCCCTCTTATAGTAATTTTTCCCTCAAAATTCCGCCAAACATACAAACAATTAGGATAAGACTTTCCTATGTCCATTACTAGCTCCCATGTGGCTTCATCCTCTCCATGGTGCTTCCGAAGAACCTTTATCATCTTATATTCTTACATCTGAGTTCTTTCACCTTGGTATCTCTAACCCTCATAGGTGACTCAAGAAATGGCATCCTTTCTTCAAGCTCAATAGGTTCATGGCTCAGCACATGGCTCAGGTACATCACATAGTGCTCTAGATCAGACTCATGTAATACATCATACATCATATTACCCTGAGGGGACTCAACTTCCTATTAATCCATATCAAATGGACCTATGTATCTCCATTAATCCATCTCAAATGGACCTATGTATCGGGGACTCAACTTCCTTTGCTATAGCTCAGAGGGGTCGGGTATTCATAACACACGTTCTCCCACAATAAACTACATGTTAGTCTGCTTCACATCAGGTCACGACTCTTGTCGCCCCTGGGCTTTCTTAGCCATTGACGATCAAAGTGACTTCATCTGCACACACTATGGTCTCTCTGACCTTCAAAAGGTCCTCTCGCCGACATCATCCTAAAGAATTGGTGACCAACACAACCTCCCTTATAGAGCTCCTTACATCCCGATATTGGCTATGGTGGCTATCATTACAAGCAAACTCTCTTAGGGAAGGAACTGCTCCCATGTATCACCCTGAATGAGCACACACACTCTCATCAAACCCTCAAGTCTGGATCATACTCTCTTAAATATCTATCAATCAGGGGTGATAAGATGTACTAAACTTCAATCTACCATCGAGTTCTTCTGGTACCTACTTCCACAACATGGAAGTGAATTTTAAGGTCATACTCAAGAACCCTTGAACTCAGATCACAGTGTAGTTGAACTATCTCTCTCTCATACATATAGTTCAACCAGATCTAACACACTAACAACACTCTCTCTTAGGTAAGGGATTAGGTCAACTTGGTAAGGCAATCTACCATAACCCATTTTATATCCTGACCTCTCTTGGTCCAGGGGAGACTCACCACAACGTCTATGGTGAACTACTCCTATTCCCTCTTGGGGACTCTTCACTATTCGTAGCAATATATTGGGTTACCTATGTTTGGCCTTCCCCCTCTATCATGTATGTAAACTATCCACATGCAACTCTATATCCTTCTTCATTATAGGTCTTGAAAGTACTACATGCAACCTTTAACTATCTTAGTAGTACCACGGTGTACGGAGTACTTAACATCACGAGCTCTTGCATGTCATGATTCCTCAGGGTTGACTCCTCAGAAACCCTAAAACACTCTAGTAGTGGGTTTCACCATGCACCTTCTTTCTTGACAGGTGTATCTGAGGTTCTTACAACCATCCTTCTATCTCATCAAGCTCTAGGCTCGCTAACTAAGTAACCACCTCGAACAATGGTTCTGGTTGTATCTGGGTGCTAGCCATGTAGGTCTCATCTTTTAATGATCATGGGGTTCACCCAACAACCTCTTCCAATCTTTGTACTGGCTAAACAAGACAGTTGTACACTTGAGCTATATTCAGCTGAGAACATTTCATTACCATGTAAGCTTCCTTATAGGTGAAGACATAAACCTTCCTATACTCCACTCATCATCCTCATCTCGGGTTTAGGTCTAACTGAGTCAAAAAAACTTCAAGCTCATCATCTCGGTTATCAAACCCAAACTTATAACTCATATATTCCAAACTACTCTCAACAAGTACATTCTCATATGTTAGTTACCTTAGTTCATATATGCTTTCATACCATTCATCTGAAGTACTTCCAAAAGGGTATGGCATTTCCTCTATTCTCAAGCATCATAGAAATGTTTCAACTCATATCACCTTGATCCTTAGTATATGGCATGTGTTTAGTCATGTCTCTCACCCCCATAACAAGATGAAATAAGCATTTGGATGCAGTCCAAATACATAGCTCATCTTGTTCCAAGAGTAGAGATGGTGCATCACACATTGCCATTACAGTTTCATTCTAAGTTGAAACGTACTTCACATGAATTCTCATCATGAACATCTCCATTATGGGTCTACACCCATGGGAATAATTTTCCCATCACTTCTGGTCTTAACATATCTCTTTTATGTACAATCCTTAGTCGCTACCTCAAGGTATCTAGGGTGTCAGTGCTTTTGGGGTGATCTAACCCTTATGCATCTAGGGAGTGCCTCTCACATTTATCCCTTAGGTCCCATGAACTCATGAATGTGGCCAACTTCATAACCCATGAGCCTCGGGCAAAGGTAGTTTTTACTTCCCGACACTATGGTCTCATGCATCCAGGGAACACTCTACTCCTACTTCCATCGGTCTTATCCCTCCCTGACCTTAGTATTGAATTAGGATTCCATTGTAGCACATCTCATCCTTGAATCCTCACCCAAAACTCCATCATCTCTCTGGGCACTCTTGGTCAAACTTACATCCCTTCATGGGAGTCATCATGACCTACCTATCTCAGTTTGGCCCCATATAGGTTGCCTCCATGGAAACATACCGTCCTGCCCTTAGAGATGGTCACACATAGGTTTATAGATTAATGATCATACTATGTGTTCTCCACTTAGCTCATCAAGCTCCTATGAGAGACCTCTTTAGGTTATCTCAAACCTAAACAAAAGCTGGTACTCATCCTACATGAAGGGTCCCATCCTAGGATGGGAGAAAACTATCTCTTGGTAGTAACAAAGGTCACCAACGCCCTTACTTCCAAGCTTTACATCAACTTGTGCAAGCTTAGCCCTATGATTCTACTTATACATGTAGCTAGCAAGTAGACAACCTACTAAGCCACTCTGAGTTCCTTGGTATATCATACTTGTTCCTTATTCCTCAAAGTTGGACAATCCCATACATATGTCACCAACATGTGTGAGGGGTTCATCAAACATATACCTTAGTCCAAGGGGGTTTCCTTTTCATCTAAACACGAGGGGTGCCATGCTTGATTTCCATGCACTCATGCATCCTTGTGAGCATCATGTGCACCGGGTACTACTACTTCCCCTCTTTGGTCTTGGAACCCCAAGTTCACCTCTTATGCATTAGTTGACTAACTGCATGCTGAATTATTCCAATATGAACTAAAACTTATACTCGATAGGGCATATAAATCATAACACTCTTCCACGTGAACAACCCTTCAAGCCTTACACAAGGACAAAAAATTGAGTTCGAGGCCTCAGAACTTGTTACCATACCTCATCAGGGTCTAAGGAACTATCCTTCCTACACCTAAAAGGTAGGCACTTATAACCTATGTACATTGGTTCAACAAGCCTCTTTCTCTTTCTAGGGTTTGGTTCCCCTATAGGGAACCAAGGTACAACAAGCCTCCAAGGATCATGCATGAGGCAACCACATACATCCTACTAAGGGTTGTCTAAACTAGGTCATATCATACCCAACTTCTCATGATTCCTCATGTCTCGGAGTCAAGGTCTCCAACCTTCTACATCGGGTCTCACCCTCTCTCTAGATCTAACCCTACAACTGCTCCTACCACTGGAGGTTCTCCCCAGAATATGGGTCAAGTTCTTAATAATACACTTTTATCCCTACTTGGATGAAACATACTATTACAACCTATGTCCGCCTAAGACCATCCAACGATATGCATGCTCAACTCATAAACTATCAGGCATAACCCTTCTGTCCTAGGTCTAAAACCTTCTACCATCCTTACTGTCATTCTCTTTCATGTAGGTGCATGCCTCTTTCTATAGATATAGATCTGTTAGGGTTCCTATATGGTCATCACTAACCTTCTCAAAGAGGGAGCTATCCCTCACCCTTAACATGCATGACCATACAAGGTCGGGTCACTATAAGGCACCAGGGTCAACCAACCACCCATAGTTCATGCTTCTCATGTGTACTCAAAATCTTTACATAAAGCATGCATGTCCAACCCACGTACTCACATGCACGGACAACTGAGGCATCCAACTCATTGTGTCTTCTCTTTCTCTATCCACTGCTTATATTATTGGGATGAGCATCATCCTTATAGGATGTGTTAGATCTCTTCCTCTTCCTGAAGTCTTTTACCTTCAGGGCTATCCCTCTCCTCCTCATCCTACAAGGAGGTCTAACATCAGAGCTCTCCTGAGGGCATGGCAACACTCGTCGTGCAACCTAAGCATGTAACTAATCCTTAGTTTATTCTTAAACTATTAAAACTTATGTCCATGACATCTTGTTTACATTCTTTCCATTATCTAGTGAAGGATTCCATAATCCTTATTAATCTTATCCCAAACAAAAGAGGGGTGTAGAGAGAGAGAAACCCTAAACACTTAGAATCCTATCTAAATTAGGGTTGAGAAAGGAAGAAGATAGATGAGAGGGTCCTTGAGGTATCTTACTTTGAGTCCAATCCTCCAATTTTAGCCAGGAAGTCACACAATATTCGGGAGTCCTCATAGACTGACTAGAGGGGCAGAGGAAAATATTGCCAACCTTTTGATCGTGATCCTTTTCTAGGCACCTCCTTCATTGGAAAATCCTCTAATAACTCCCTTGTGTTCTAAAGAGTTTGTAAAATATAATAATTATTAGAGATTAAATAGAAAACCTTCACTCTAATAACAAATGTAACTACCCCACTTCCCGGTAACCCCCAATTAAGGGAGACCAAGAAGTCAGAGGTGTTATCCAAAAACAGGATCAATGGTTTTGCAAATAATAAAAAATAATTAATAAATTCTACCAAAGACTAAACTAAAAATTAGAATAACTTTTTTTCTTTTAACTTACCTTTAAAATTAGGTAACTAGGACTTATACCCAAAGTAGGATTCTATCTACCTAAATCCTCCTTTATTATTTTAGCTTTAATCTTCACATGTGCCACTTTACTGTTTGTTCAATTTTAGACATTACCGAAAATGCCAAAAACAAAATGTTGGTCAGTATAAATGAATATACTGGTATGTGGTGACAAATAAAACATTGCAAATAGTCTCTAAAAATCTATTTATAGCGAGTAGTTGTTAACAATGCCAAATTTACATTTTCAATGTAACTTCTCAACCACTTTTATACATACTCTGGGATACCCTCTCTTCGGGTTTAGTCCTTGCAAGGGACTTAAGGCCACCTTCTCCATCCTGATCTTGGTGCCTGGGGTCACCTCGCTGGGTGCCCAATGGTCTTTGCTCCGGGGCTTGACCACTTTAGACCTTCCCTCCAGGGCTTGGTCATCCATCATACATCCAGAGATGGTATGTGGGTTTGAGACAGTCACACTTATACTTAATTGTTATATGCATAGTCACTTCAAAGATTTCAGTAATGAAACATCCAAGTAGTTTAGTTTTCATTGCAATTGATAGAATCCTTATGAAACACCGGGAAATATAGTGCAGGTATTCATAATTTAACCACATACCCATTCAATAGAGTTCACAAGCAATAAGCAATTCCATCCAAGCAAGCAATTCAACCACACACTCATAGAATCCTAAAAAGCATATGTAACCTATTTACTACATATGTTATCAAGAATCTAGCTATTTGACTTGAAATTGCTTCCTAGGGTTTCTAATCCAGTTTAGGGTTTCATTAGGGTTTATCTACAACTTTTCATCATTATAACTAAAAAACCCTAAATATAGTAAAATTTAGTGCCAACCCTAATTATCTCATTAAAATCTTCCTAACAAGCTTAGGATCAACTTAGTATCACTTCCCTAAGATGAATTTCGAATTAAACCACATAAGAAACCATTATTTAGGGTTTCATTAGGGTTTATCTACAACTTTTCATCATTATAACTACAAAACCCTAAATATAGTAAAATTTAGTGCCAACCCTAATTATCTCATTAAAATCTTCCTAACAAGCTTAGGATCAACTTAGTATCACTTCCCTAAGATGAATTTCGAATTAAACCACATAAGAAACCATTAACCTTCAATTAGGGTTCTAAGTTCATTATTGCATATTCAAGTGTATAAAACCCTAAAACAAACAAATTATCATCTTAATCAGATTTATTTCTTCTTCTTATTCTCAATAGGTTGCTATATCTCAAAATAACCTAATCAAGACATTAAATCTGATTTTCCATCACAATAAGGGTTTTATCATGGTTTAATACATAAACATGGGTAATGTAGTGCTATTTTAGTATTCCAAATGATATCAAGCTTCTATATTATTTTTATTAGATTCTACACGTTTTTCTGATCAATTTTTGTATATTATTGGTCTTAATTGGAGTTACCAATCTTTTGTTATGATTTTTGCAAAATAATGAATATTGAACCAATTGAAAGAAGCCACATCAGCACTTACCTTGAGCCCTTGGGTCCACGCCGATCTGGATGGACCAGTGGTTGTGCCCCACCTAGTGCCATGCTAGGCGTGGCTCACTCACTCCTGGGCCCAGAAGAAGGTCCCTTCTGCCCTTCTCTCTCGTTCACAAGGTCGGGGGAAAAGAAGTCTTTTTGTGCGAGGTTGTCTTCCTACTTCCGCTTCTGCAAACAAGACTCACGGCTTCAGGTTGTGGTCAACCCAGAAGTTGACCCAGAGCTATAGGGCACCAGAGAATCGGCCCAAGTGTAGATCGCCACACCGAACCCTCCCGAATTCACAGGCCACCCTAATTTCTCCGGAGTTGGCTCACACTAAGAGGACGATCAGGAAGTTGGCCGGAAAAACTAGAGAAGAATAGAAGGAAAGAACATAGATGGCGAGGTGAAATTGGGGTCCGATGTTGATGCTAACAACTTGGTGAGACATCTAGAACAGATAGGCCATCCCCCGGAGGGTCCCTAAGCCCCCCATATATATATATCCTTCAACCTGGCCAATTTGTTCTTGGACACCAGATTGGGAAAAACTCCTATGTGTCCCAAAATCTTAGCAAACTTGGGATCCCAGAATCTTAAATCCCCTCCCGACTCAATGGGACGATTTCCAAGAACTTTTGTGTAGAGGCCATCGAGAAAATTGATCCCAAAAACTCGCTTCTCTGTTCCTTTTCTAATAGAAGAGTGCAAAGAACAACCACCGTTCGATCCTAATCCAACGGCTATCAGCCACATGCTAAGAACAATAATTTCAGATTAAATTGGATATTTGCGACATTTAAATGATATCCTATTCACTTTAGGAAACTTACAATATTCATATCTCCCAAATTGTTTATCATTTTAGCCCCAAATTTTATAGGAAAGTCCATAATGACTTAAACTACTTGTGTAAAAAGTTTGGGACTTAAATATGAAAGTATGATAGACTTTTATTTATATGCAAATTATCTCTTAATAAAGCATATTTTATTCATATTTTCTATCTCCTATTCTTTTATATCATTTATTTGGATTCCTTTTACCAGTAGAAACCATGTGGAGTTGAAATCTCATCCATGATGATTCCATGATCCATATTTCCACATAGTTCTTATATTTTCCTCATTATCTCAAATTTCCCTTTTAATCAAGCAATATTCAATTTCTTCTTTTTCTTTTAATCATATTGGACTCATTAATATATTATGATCCACGAAATCACATGCAAAAAGGAAATATTTCAAAGAACATCCGCTCAATACACATAAAATAATTCCCATAATCATACATTTATTGGGAAAATTGCATTTGCAACCATATGAATCCAAAAATTGGGGTGGTAACATGAAGCACTAGTCCAAAACTTACATATTTCTGCTCTAAAATGTGTTTTGGTCGATATGGTTTAATAAACCAATCTTGATCCAAAGCATATGACAGTTAGACCAAGTGGCTGGGAGTTGGGAGTTGAAAATAGACATTAGTACACATTTACATTCAACCCAAGATCAATCATAGAAAAGCTCGACTGAGACATGGTTGGTCAACAAACTTGTCGACTGAGTAGGGTTTTGGATTGCTTTTCCATGCTCAAACCAATTAGCCATTGCTAGCCAACTACTCTATACCTAATGGCTAGTTAAGAACTAAGAACACTCTTGAAACTCACTAGGACGTTCCTAAACACTTGAAAATCATTCCTATAAATAGGAAAGGTTGTAGGACACCTAAAACAAATAAGATACACTTCAGAATGCATTATAGTGAGCAATAAAGTTGAGCAACACTTGCCATCTTGTTATTTAAGTTCTAAGTTCGTGTCCTATAGCCATAGCCTCTTGACATTCATCCAAGAAACGTCCATTTTAAGTGGTTTGAGAGTTCTAATGCTTGATATAGGATCAAATCACAATACCCCATTGGTGTACTTCCCTTCCTCCAATCTCCGTTCATAGGTTAAGCTACTTGTGATCCTTGGCTACTCCAAGTTGTGGAGGTTTCCTGAGGGATCTTGATTGGAGATACTTAAAGGAGGTGAAGGTTGCTCCAATGTGTGCTTGAGATTACTTCAAGAAGGCATCTTCAAAGGAGGTTGGAGCCATTTCAAGGTGAAGGCTATCTCAAGGTGGTGGATCTACTTCAAGGAGACGAAGGCTACTCTAAGGTCTTGAGGTTACTTCAAGAAGTTTGAGTCTACATCTAGGTGATGGATACTTCAAGGAAGCTGATTGTATTTTATTGCAACATCGTTGAGAGGTAAATAAATGAATCACTTTCAAAATCCCAATTGGAGACAATTGGGTAGTGGAATAACAACCTTTAATTCAAAGGTTAGAACCACACTACATCGAAGTGTCTTCCCTATTTCCTCCTCCTTCTTTGTTTTAAGTTTATAGTTAAATTTAAAGTTTCAAAAATCTCTATTCATCCACCCCCCTCTAGATCTTTCGAAATGTAGAAATATGCAATCATGATATTGTAAGATTTCATCTTGAAGAGGCCTTTATCGTCAACTGATGGCTTCTTTCTGGTCTCTAAAAGTGGAAAGGAGTTTGGTAAAAGATTTGTTAAATAGTAGTGGGCAGTGATATTTATATCTAGGATGGATGAGAGAGTAAGTCAAAGGGTTGAAAGTAGTATCTCCATTGGTCAGAGGACTAATTTTACCATTGTATTGTGTATCTAAAACCTTCATCAGTTAATAAATTATAAAAATTAGAGATTTCATTGGTTTACAACCACCCACAACTTTTATTGAATTGTGACCACCCAGAAATTCTACTAGTTTATAGCCACCTAGATCTTCTCTTGGTTTGCAACCTCCCACAAAAATTGATCAATTTATAACCTCCCAAAACTTCTTTCAGTTTGCAACCTACCACAACTTCAATCTTTTCATAATTTCCCAAAACATACAACAATTTGCAACCTCCCATAACTTCCATTAGTTTAAAACCTCCCACTACTTCCATCAGTTTGTAACCTTGAAAAACTTCCATCGGTGTGAAACCACCCAAACCTTCCAACAGAATGCAACCACTAACAACTTCCATCTATTTGCAACCTCCCAGAATTTCCATCAGTTTGCAACCACCCAAAATATACATCAGGTTCTGAGCATGCCAAATTTCCTTCAATTTATGACCCTGAAGTACTTCTATCATATTATGGAGCTCAACATGCATCGATGAGTGCACTTACCATCACCATTATAGTAGTCTATTAAAAGGGATTGGTACCTTATGCACTAAGGTCCATAACCATCTAAATAAGATAAAATTTTACAAGATTTCAATGAACATTATCTAAAAAAATATCTGGAGGTCAAAATTGTTGGTAGACCCCTTAAAATAGAAAACTTGCATATAAGACGAAAAATGTACAAAAAAATGGGAAATTAGAGAAAAAAATAGTCAAATTAGCTCAAATTTGAAACATAGCTCAATAAAGTGATATTAAAATTTAATTTTAAGTTTATTTATGAAACCAATCGCCCAATTAAGACATTTTTTTGATAAATTAAACTAGGTTAGGGGCCTTACAACCTAAAATCCAACATTTATATTAATGTTTCAATTATGAAATGTATACTTCTATGTGATAAAAATTATGTTTTGTGCACTTTCTTATTATTAATGGTGGTATGATTAGATATGATTCTAGTGTTCTAAAGCCTACTTTGAGTTTTAAATTTAGACCTAGGGTTGTATTAATAGACTTAGATATTATAAATTGAATTTTTTTATACTATGATTAGAACTGAAAAGTAGGGAAACACAAGAATTTTAGGGCACATGATTTGGAAGACATGGTGTATCCCAAAAAATTGAAAATCCTTGGATTATATGGAACATTGAATTAGGACACCTATTATGCTTATAAATAATAACCCATGGATCATTCCTTAATACCCTAGTTTTGTGGTCATGTTTAGCAAAATTCTAATATGTGGTGTTAAACAATTCTATTTAACTGTTGGGAATGTATGTCTTGCATGGAACATTGGTACACAAGTAACTTATTTGTATGCCTGATAATAAAGATTTTGGTTTAAATTCGAATTCTTGGCTTTTAAAATTTATTTCGTTGAATTTATTTGAATCTTAATGCAAATATAATTAGAAGATGCACATAAGTTATTTGAACCCTCATTACAAGAGAATGATGGTATTTTGGGAAAAATCAATTCTCACTCATCCTTAGACATTCACACAAGATTAATTAGCATTAATAAATCTTGTAATGAAATAGGAAATCCATAAATCACCACTAATCCAAATTTTAGGGTAGGTTACCCATAACTAGGTTATTATGTTGCAAGGGTCAAGGTTGAACATATCGATCTTGATTAATTAATTAAGTGGGCCAAGTGGGGTATTTAACATTGGAAAATATGTGAACTAAAGTTGATTCTTTCTTTATTAAAATAATAATTGGTATGCTCTTTAATTAGTTTCATCTATTGTGTTCCTAACATACTAACACATCTAGGGTGTTAATGTCTGGTTTTATGATTTTTTAGGTTAAAGTGAAATTATGGACAAAGGGAGATGAAATCAACATGAAGATGAAATACAAGAAATGAAGAAATTATATAGAACATTATCTAGTTTGGATTTCATATTGCGGTTTAATTTCTAAATATGGAACTTTTTTCCAATCATAATTAGGTAAATCCTTTTTGGGTACACATTTTTTATGTCTCTTGTATTCATATGTAATAAAATTATGTAGTATTTAGAAATTTTAATTGAATCCTATATTATTTAAATTAGATGATATCCTTCCTCATTTTCTTCATATTAAGGGGATCATATACGCACACACATATCATTGGGGTTTGGTTCATCACAATGGTACCAGAGTGTATGATTCATAATTCACCATATTATGACTCACAATTGAAAAATATATGTACTTGCATGTAGTTATTATTTATTATTAGAGGTGATTTCTTATGCCCTATGGTCAAGCCTTTAGTATTCCTACATTTTATAACAATAAGTCTATTCATCATATAAAATTAGTACTCTTCTAATCTATCCTTACACCTACATCTTAAAACCTCTCAATTAAACCCTTAGAGGGTCATTTATCCCCTCTTCTTAGAAAACATGAGGTTAAGGATTATTTCCTCACAAAAAGTGAACATGTATTACCAAATTAAGGTCTAAATAAGTAAAAGATATTTTGATATAATGGATCTTATAAATATATGCATACTCATCTTTAAAAAATGGTCCATTCCTAAAGGAGGAAACCTTGAATAATTAGGGGATATAGAAATTAAATTACACAATCTAGTGAGTCAAAAGAGCAAACTCGAAGTTAAGAAAAATGGTGCATCAAGATAATGAGGTCAAAATAGAACATGAAATCCTTAACAAAAAAAACCATTATTTTGGTGAGTGGGAGAAAGAATCAGGGATGATACTTGACTATGTGCAAACTCTAACATAAAGAGAAGTAAATCATAGTGCTTATCTTACCACATAAATCCTAATAAAGAGATCATTAACATTTTTATTAAAATCCAACCCCATACCTTTTTTGAGATATACTAGCAAGAAATGGTAGATAGAAAGTAGGCTTGGATACTATCAAAATAATGTTCTTGTAAAGTCCTTGTTGTAAATAATAACAAAAATTACCTTTGACACTCACATGTAATGTGAGAAAATACCTATGTTGTCAAGAAAATTCTTTTCAATCCTATCCCTGGGTAGATTTATGGAAATATTCACTCATATATTTATAAACACCTAGATAAATAGGAGAAATATAGACAAGTTAATGAGGTTAACTAGGGATTTACATCAATGGTAAACTCTACATGGTACTCTCGCCTTTTGGATTGGTTTGCCTAATAACTACAAGAATAAAGGAGGGTTGGAAAGTTCATAGATTGTGTTGTATAGACACTTAATTCATTGACAATGATTTGCAAGTCTCATAATTTTAGACAGAGTGTGACATTGCACTATAGTTGGGATACAATTCAAGATTACAAAAAGAATGTGTGATGGATTAATTAAGATTTGTTTAGGACTTCATTATGATGGAGGACCCAAAGTAGAGTGACAATCGTCATGCTCAATCCATGGGTAAATGGAATCCTCTGAAAACATGGATGAAAGGAACAAACAAGGATAGGAATACCAAAGTATTATAAGTGTGGATATTACCATATAGATCATGTAGATTAGACAACACGTACTACTACAACATCAAGAAAAAGAAGTCTTTGTAAAAAAATCATGATGTGTTAAAATATGACTCCAATTGAAGGCACATCTCTAATTTTGTGGTTCTTTACAAAATTTGAGTACTACCTTAGTGGATTCAAACATCAAAGTTTTCTTCAATATCCTTGTGATATTTCACAATATAGATAACATTCTTTGTTTCTCTCTCTTAGTCCTTTGGGATTGTGAAGAAAATGGTTGGACATACAAAATTGAATATCCCACACACAAAAATACCTTACCACTAGAGTAAAATTAGTCTAGGTGACTGATGCATAGATAATAGATGTAGAAATCTAGTAAAATTATAAAGGCTAGTCTAGGTTGAAGGCCTAAAAAATCATATTGGGATAATGATGACCTAAGATATAATTTGATGATCTATGTCTATTTTGATCAGTCCAGGCTAGCATATGATGATGATGCTGACAGGGTTGTTCACATGAAAATATTGCATTTCTGTGACACCATCAATGTTTGTATAACTCTATTTAGTTGTCAGCAACTATGTCTCATGCATTCAAATATGTATTATATAAGGACATGTTATATGATTACCGACATGAGAGTGAAACTCTATAAAAAATGTTAGTGTTAGGAAAGGATTTGGGTTATTCCAAATTAAGGTAACGAACCAAGTGAGGAAATATACTCTCAAGCCCAAATGTCCATTGAGTGTGGTTGGAGAGCTAACCTCCACATTCAAATGAGAAATGTGAGAATACATATCATTTAATTTAGTAAATTAGTAAGGTCTTAATTAGACGAGTTGAGACACCTTGTTTATGGTCATATTGAATGAGATAACCTTGAATTTCTTACACATATCTGAAGCTAAAGGTGATAGGTGTTGTTATTTAGTATTGAGGTTTTGGAAGTAGATTTCAATGTGGTGTATGATCTCTTAATTCTTCCACATCAAGAGTATATAAGGCATGAAATGATGATCAAATAATGAATCATTTTGTGACATAATGTATGGATAATGCAATCATGAATGTAAGTATATTTATAGAAGTCAAGAAGTACTTTGATACCACTATACATGTTAAAGACTTGGGAAAAATCTAAGGTAATGTGGAAAAAGATAAAGATACAAGTTAGGATATATGAGAATTAAGGGTTTGGATAAATTAAATTTTGTAACAACCTATTTAACCATAAGAACCTAAGGGATCGACTAGGAACTAAAGATACATATAAAATGAGTGATGCAAAACAATGAGACTTTTAGAATTGGCATTTTATAAGTTGACACAAGATATCAAGAAAATATTGAATTTAGGAAAAATAAGAGACATATAGTTACTTCAAATTTTTGGGTGCTAGCTATAGTATCTAGAGTTTGAGAAGCTGACCCCTGATATGTCATGAGGAAAAATATGAAACCTTATGGGAGGTTGTAAACCCATAACCTATAGTCAAAAATAAAAGAGAAACCCTCAACTCTCTTGGCTTTAAATTTCAATTTCATCAAGTCCAAGATGATAAAAAACTACACTTTTTGCTTATTACTAATATATCCTCTCCCTTTTGTATTAAAAATTTATATTACAATCACAACCTAACTTGATCTACAAGGAGTATTCATATGTGACAAATCTCTCATGTAATCTGACTACTTTAATTAGAAATATATTAGGTGTATGTCTACCCTTGGACATCCACTTTGTGTGGTCTTTATAAATCCTCATTTTACCTATTCTAAGATAATTTATCTAACAATGATGTATGTCTCTCCTTGGACGTCCACCCCTTATACAAAAGATTTGTGGGCATAGATTTCCCAAAAATTCAATCTCATTTATAAATGCTACTCAAAATAGAATCAAACTCAACATGCTACTAGAAATGTGTAGCAACTGACTTGCTTATGTAGTGAACCAAATGTGTTATTTGGTTAACTAAATGTGACTTCTTATGTCATCTATTCGACTGACCATGTTATCCAATCAACAAATTACACAATACATGTTCAGTTCCAGTTGACCTATTTGATTTCCAAACTAAATATCCCACATATTGCTTGTTATTTTCTGACTTCAACCTAGATGACCGACTAGGATACCTAGTCAACTAACAGTCTAGATTCTAAAACTAGTGATCCATTGATCAATTGATAATTAATAGACCAATTGATGCAAACCATCCACTTCTCAGGCAGCTTTCCAATCAACATATTAGATTATAAATCAAAATGTACATGATTTAGAAACATTCTAATCATATTTTTTACTGCAAACATCAATTGCATTTTGCACCCTTATCTGTGAGACCTCAAGGTTCCACATTATGCTGGTGGTGATGTTGAAAACATCACAAAAAAATTTTGGTGTGTAGAAACCCATCATTACTACCCATGTTATTCGAATACATTGAGAAGAACTTAAACCTATAAATTGAGCAATGTTACCATGATCATATAATACCTTTGTTATAGATATCCAAATCGAAACATTTTGCATGGTATATCCATAATATTAACATTTTGTATATGTTTCTTGAACTAGAGAAGACTATTGAGATTGTGTGAGCTCAATATCATATATTGACTCACATGAGCATGGCCATGCATTTAATAGCTTCCAATATTAAGTGTCTATGATATCACCCCATTGGAGTGACAAATTACCTCTATGTTACTTACAATAGTCCAAAAGTATCACAATGTACCCAATCATTATTTCGTATGGAAATCCTTTTTTGAAGTGGTTGGGACAATGTTAAAGTATACATAGGAACATGTGATTAGTGCAGTGACTTCAGATCTGATGATCATATCACCATTGTCACATTGAAGTATGAGTTTGTCTCATCATGAAATGGATTCCATGTGTCATTCTCAAGGTAGTTATGTCCAATACAACTTGTTCTCTAATAAGTACATATATATACAAGTTGATATCCCATATCATGACTAAAGAAACATAGTCATCCTTCAACATACATACTAGTCTATTATTATTGTTGTCATGTAATATACACAATGGTAACTAGATAGGGACATAAGAAAAATGATATTGTTAACAATGCATATGATATCATGCTTAGGTCATCAACCCAAACCTATTCCATAGAGTCAAAACATTCTTAGGACATCGTTACAATTTATTCATTATCCCAATACTTAATAAAACATAATAAATGAAATTTCCTATTTTAGGAGTAGTCATATGAGGGATTCAATGCTAGGGTTTAGCAGGGGTCGCGATAGAGAGGGCGGCCATGGTGTCGTTCACCCAAGTCATCATGTTGGTCACAACTCGATCTCAGTCTTGCCTGATCATGCACAAGGATATTCTGATTCATTCCATCCAGACCAAGTTCTGAATAAACCATCCTATATGGATGTAGCTGGGAAGAACATTACTGATGAACTTGCTAATCTAAGCATCCCTACAACTAACACCCTGAAGCTGGAAGACATCATGGTGGACATAAGTGGGGCAATCCCCTCATTCATAGTGAACCCTGCTGTGATGGCACCCTTGTTAAGCCCATGGTGATTTGTTGTGATCGTTAAAGCTATCAGCACCACTCTTAGGTATAAGGCCCTTGAGAACCGCATCTTGGTCCTGTGGCACCCTCACAATCCATACAAGATCATCGACTAGGAGCATGGCTATTATGTTATTCAATTAACTCGTAATGATGACTATATCTGTGTCATATCCAAAGGACCTTGGACAGTGTTCGAAAACTATTTATAGGTGTTGTCATGGTTTCCTGAGTTTATACCCTCCAGAGATCTTCCGAGGAAGTAGGGCATCTAAGCAAGGGTTCCAGACATTCCACTACATCTCTTCTAAACCACGTTACTTGAAGTGATCTGCAATGCAATCAAAAAGTTGATCAAAATTGATGCAAACACTATGCAAGGTCATCGTGGAAAGTTTGAAAGAATCATCATTGAGGTAGACACAACCAAGACACTCCTACTTGTTGTCCTCATCAATGGAGAACAATCCCATCTAGACTACAAGAACATCCCATCAATCTATATGAAGTTTGGATAGATTGGTCATCTTGAGGACAATTGTATGCATACAATCCCATTACCTCATGAGGAGGTCACTCCCAGCCAAGCCCCTCCAACCTCCTACATGATGAACATCCATGCAAAGAAACCTGAGAAAAGAACGATGAAACCCAAAGAAACCCCTTCCCAGGACAACCCTCCTGATAAACAAAATATAGGACAGGCATCCAATGATAAAGAAAAGTAGAATGAAGCCACTCAGGTTGCTGATGACGATGTCTTCAACAAGTCCTTAGCAGAAACCAAAGAAAGAAAAAGAAAGCTCAAGAGAAGACCTCTAGGACTGCTAATGGAGGGTATTCAACCAACTCGGGTAACCAATCAGCAACTGTGAATGACACCACCATTACCCTCATTGAAGATGAGAATTCTGAGGGTCGCTTCGTTCCTCCGGATTTAGAGAATCCATTTAGCTCTCTCAAAGACATTGCTACCTTTTGTGCAGGAAACTTCAACCAGGGGGTGTTCAACTGCATAACTGAAGAGTGGTATATCAACCCATCCAACTTAGCCTTGACTAGGTCTAGAATAAGGGTAAGAGAACAAATGATTACGAAAGTAAGAACAGTGCAAATGGTGATTCCACAACCAAGAAAGCACTTGAATTCAATGAGGATGGATTAGGGGCAATGGATGCCCAAGAAGATCAGAATCACGTCGATGAAAACCATGTCATCATGATATCTTGATCGGTTCGACCCTCCTTTCTTGGTTTTTAATGAACCTCGTATGTTGGAATATTCAGGGAGATGGCTCCCAAGATAAAATTAATTATCTAAGTTCATAAATGTTTTGAATAACCTTCACATTCTGGCGATCCTGGAACCCATGTGTAGTGAAGGAAATTATGAGGCCATTATTAAGAAACTCGACTTCTCCTCCTCTCATAGAGTGGAAGCACTGGGCTTCTCAGGTGGTATCTGGCTATTCTAGAAAGACCAACTATGCACTATTGATATCATTCTGAACTATCAACAATTCATACACTACAAAGTCAGCCGCAGTTGGTATCTCATGGTGGTCTACGCAAGCCCCTCACAAAAAAAAGAAACTTCCTCTAGCAATGTTTTGAAGATCTAGCCAATGGAGTCAATGCCCCTTGAGTAGCTGTTGGGGACTTCAATACAATGCTCAATACTATTGAGAAAAGGGGAGGAAAATATTTTGATCACAAATCTTGTAAAAAATTTAATAATATGCTCTTTGCTACTGGTCTAGATGATATACAAGTGGATGGACAATACTTCACCTTCAGAAGACGCTCCCTATATGAGCACCTTGACAAACATATTTCCAATTAATCGTGGCTTGATATGAACATAGATTCTTGTATCTTTATCCTACCATGTTACTTTTATGACCATCACTCTGTCTACCTTACTACTAGACAGAAGGTGAGGCACCAATTCCACCAACATTTTTGAACCAAGGCTAGTTGGAGCATACAACCTGACTTCAATGTGCACCTACGTTGCTACTCGGACCAGAATAAATCCTTCCTTGAAGGTTTGGAAGCTTTCAAGCCACGTGTGACCAAATGGGATGTATCCTCCTCCAAGAAGTCCCTTAAGATGAAGGCTAGACTCCTCGATGAATTAAATGTAGTAGAACACATTGCTTTGTCCGCAGGGCTTATTAGTGCTAAACTTAAGGCCATCCATCTCGAAGAAGAATTCCAAATTCTTTATGCTAGAGAGGAAGCATACCTCCACCAGAAAGCCCACATCAACTGGATGAATTTGGGGGACTGCAATTCAAAAAATTTCAATTCCTATATCAAGGCTAGATGACACAAGAACAAGATCACCCGATTGAAGAACAATGAGGGTGGTTGGATCACTTCAATCACAGACATACAACAAATGGTACATAATTATTTCATTCAATTACTTACTGCTACTAATGTTTGAGATCCCCAGGATATTGCACACTATCCAGGTGTCTTTTATGCCACACATACCCACTCTCTTCAACCCCTAGACAGTATACCCTCTAGTGAGGAGGTCAGGAAGGTGGTCTTCTCTATGGCCACTACTACGGCTCCTGGACCTGATGGTGTATACAATGAATTCCTCCACAACAACTGGTCTCATGTGGCATTATCGATCGTCATGATGGTAACTGAAACCATCCAGTTTGGTCAGATTGATGCCAAGCTGACAAACTCCAACATGGTGCTTATTCTAAAAGTGGAAGTACCAAAACGCTACTGCAACTTCAGGCCTATCTCCCTCAACAACTCTTGCTTTAAGATCATCTCCAAGATTCTAGTAGAGCAGCTTAAACCTTTTCTTAATGGGTGGGTTGCACCTATGCAATCGAGCTTCATACCTGAACGCAACATCAGTGATAATGCCCTCCTTGTTCAAGAAATGATACACTCGATGAGGTGAAAATCTTGCAATAAAAATGGATGGAAATCAAGATAGACCTATCAAAAGCCTTCAATCGGATGTATTGGAATTTCATTCAAGACACTCTGCATAAAGTTTGTCTGCCTATAAAAACTACAAAGCTTATTATGCAGATCATTTCGTAGGGTGAAACATCTATTCTTTCGGAGGGGAAACCACTTCCCCCCTTCAAATCTTCTCAAGGAGTCAGGCAAGGTGACCCCATCTGCCCATACATCTTTGTCCTTTGCATGGAAAGACTTAGTCAAGTGATTCAACTCAAAGAAAGCCATGTTAGATGGAAACCCATCATCCTTAGCAAAAATGGTCTGCATCTTACACATGTATACTTCTCTAATGACATCATTCTTATGGCGAAAGCTACCCCCGCTCAGGCTAAGGTCATCTGCAAGGTGATGGACTAGTTCTCTGTAGTTTCTGGCCATCAAATAGCATATGAAAAATCCAAGTGCTTCTTCGCAGCCAATGTCTCTGCCAGAGAATGCAGAGTCATCTTGAGGAAGTTGAATATACAACAAAACTCAGATATGGGACGTTATCTTGGTGTTCCTATTATACACCATCAAATCAACAAATCAACGCACTCTCATATTCTAGACTCTATCAAAAGTAGGATGAACAACTTGATGAGTAGACATTTGTCCCTAGCCAGATGCATCACTTTGACTAAATCTACCTTGTAGGCAATCCCAACCTATGCCATGGAAACAATATCTCTTTCTCATGCCCTCTGGGATGACATCAACATGCATATTAAAAATTTTATCTGGTCTGGAAATCGGGATGAGAAGAAGCTTTCCCTACTTTAATGGAAGAAGGTCTCGACCTATAAAGATAGAGGCGGGCTAGGCATCAAGGATGCACATGATTTCAATCAGGCATTGATGATGAAAAATGTGTGGACTTTCATCTCTAAACCACAAAAACCTTGGGTTCAGATAATGAGGGACAAGTACTATCACCATGGTAGACTCACCAAGATTCCACATTTTGTTATTTGGGGGTTTATCAAATGTAATCTACCATCTCTTCTTGTTGATTCCTACAGGGTGATCAGAAATGGCCTTTCCACGAATACCTGGTCTGACATATGGATGAGTAATCATACCTTGTCAGATATTAACCCCCCATGGACAGTCCCTCCCTCCCTATCTAACCTCTAGGTCAGTTCCATGACCAAGGATGACGAGTGGGACGGGTACTTCATCTACTCTTATTTTCTGCCTGAAACATGGCTATGTATTTCCTCTATTCCTCCTCTTGCACTCAAGTAGGTGGCGATCAATGGGCCACACGAGGTTGATGATACCTTGATGGATAGATCCACTTATAGATGGATTCACCACAACAAAGAAACTACTACTCTTGGAAATTGAAGTAGATTGTGGAAGAAGGCTCTCCCTGAACGAGTGAAAATCTTTCTATGGCTTTTCATGCATGGATCACTCTTGACTATTATGGAAAAATGTCGATGCCATATCAACTGCGTTGGTGTCTTCCCTCATTGTGATAATGCTGACAAAACTATTCTACAATATCTCTGAGACTATACCAGAGCTCATGAGGTCTAGATTACCAAGCAAACACCTGTTGACTTCTTCACTATCTCTGAAGAACCTTGGAAATAGCCGATTATCAATGAAGTTGAAGACCACCGAAAGACGTGATAACCTCCCATTTTGTGATGTTATCTTACTGGTTTTTTCTCAATTTTCCATACTCTTTCTTAGATAAATTAGATAGAATCTTTAACTTTCCACTTTATTGCAAATATATCATTAGGCTAACATTTCCCTTTCTTTTCCTACAGAAAAATACAAAAAAAATTACAAAAGCTCCAAACGGTCCCAAGACCGAATGGGCACCAAACGGTCCCAAGACCGAATGGAAACCAAACGGTCCCAAGACCGAATGGACACCAAACGGTCCCAAGACCGAATGGACACCAAACGATCCCAAGACCGGATGGGCACCAAATGGTCCCAAGACTGAATGGACGCCAAACGGTCCCATGACCGAATGGAGATCAACCGGTCCCAAGACCGCATAAAGATACACGGTCCCAAGACCGAATAAAAGTAAACGGTTTCAAGACCGCGAGGACTCAAACAGTTTCCAGACCGAGAGATTCCAAACGGTTTTGAAACTGAGAGAGTCCAAACAATCCCAAGACCGAATGGACACCATACGGTCCCAAGACCGAATGAAGACCATACGATCCCAAAACCGAATGGAGATTAACCGATCCTGATACCGCATAAAGTTACACGGTCCCAAGACCGAATAAAGGCAAATAGTTTCGAAACCACAAAGACTCAAACGGTTTCAAAACTGAGAGAGTCCAAATAGTTTCCAAACTGAGAGAGTCCAAACGGTCTCAGAACCCAAATGGTCTCCAAGACCGTTTGGGCCTAAAACTACCCAAACTATTTGGACTTCACTCAAAGTGTAACACCCCTGACCTGGGTTATGAACTAACCCTAGAAGTTTTGCCTAAATATGTAATTATTATACTTGCGAACACTCCCTGGCATGAAATTAAGTTCCTCAGGAACATTTACTTTCAATTTTGCTCCTTTTTGTATAAAGTTGTAGCATTGTGTTGTATGCAGGGACCTATGTGCAAATTACCCAGTTTAAGGGTTGAACTTGCAAATTTCACAAGATAAGATGTTCTTTTGATGTTAAGACATCATGAAGATGTCTATGATAAAGTTTGAGGGATTTCCCAAGCTTGAGCACCAAGGTGCAGCTGTGGAAGCAATCCCCATGCTCAGAAACCCTAATTTGGGGTAAAGTGCAATTTACCCAAATTGAGGGGTCCAACTTGTAATTTTCACCATCTAGAACATCTTTTATGACTCTTGTCATCATTTAGAGTAGAAATGATGAAGGAGATACATCATTCACTAATCAGATGAGAAAAATGATCTTTGTGATAGAAATCACCTAAAATGGGTACAAAACCCTTTCATGTATGTACCCTAGTTGAAGGTTGGATTCCTTTACCCTTAGATCTTGAGTTTTCTTGAGATTTGCATAAGATTAGATGGGCCTGGACGTGCCCTTGAGCAAGGAGGGACCTAGATGTGAATTTTGAGTTTGAAAGGTCCTTGTAATAGAAAATAGGCTAAAGACTATAAAAGCTCTTTCCCTTGCAAACGAGCAAACGACCTTGCTCCTGTTTCATTCACTCCCTCTCATTCTAAAACGGCCAAGCCTTGCTCTGGAGCTCAGGAGAAATGACCAAGGGTGCAAGGTAGGTTTGGATTCCCCTTCTTGCCCAAATTCCATGGTTAGAATTCGGATTCAAGGGCAAATTCATGGCTAGCTTACTTAATTCTATCTTTTTAGCCATCTTTTTTCAACCTTCCTTGGAGGATTAACCTTGGCCGACCTGTGGAGCTTCTAGGAAGCCATTAAAGGCTTGGAGCTCGAAATCTTGGAGCTCAAGGAGCAAGATTTAGGCGGGTTTTATAACTCTAAACTTTATGCTTTGATTATACATCTTTTCTATGCATATAGTTGATAGATCTTCTTCTTCCCTATCTTCCCTTGCATCCTTGCAAGCAAAAACGTGAAGAACTGCTACTGTTCTTAAGGTGGAAGATAAGGGCGTTAATTCCTATGCTTATCCACAGATTTTCACTTTATCAAACGACCTCCACCTATTGCTCAAAACGGTTTCAAACCGTTTGGTGGGCAAACGGTTTCAGGGTCGTTTGAGGGCAAACGGTCTTCAAGACCGTTTGGTCCCGTTGACCAAGCGAAGACCGTTTGGGAATCTTGTTCATAATTATGTAGGTTAATCACCCACAAAATTTGAGAGGTTAACTCCAAAGGAATCGTGATATATGAGAAAATCAATTAGCAAAACGAATTGAATTAAATTCTGATTTGCAATCTGTTTAATTTGCCCTTTTTGGGCAAACGGTCTCAAGACCGTTTAAGATGGTTGACTAAACGTTGACCGTTTGGTATTACTGTTCATAATGATGTTAATTAACGACTCACCAAATTTTATGGATTAATTCCAAACGAGTCATGAGTTGAAGGATGATTAATAGGGCAAACCCTAATTGAAATTAGTGCTGAATCTCCAATGAGTTAAGTTGAGATTTTGGGTTGCTTAGCCCAAACGGTTTCAAGACCGTTTGGGAATCACCCAAACGGTCTCCAGACCGTTTGGGGGTCACCCCAAGACCGTTTGGAGGTCTGGGGTCAAGTATAGTTGATCAATTGAAGGTCCAAAGGCACCAAATCATATTGCAATTAAGTATTGATGTGATGATCAACTCAATAGATCAAACCTTGATGAATTTTCACTAAAGTCCAAAGGATGGATGGTCAAACGGTCTCAAGACCGTTTGGAACTCATCCAAACGGTCTCAAGACCGTTTGGTGTCAACCCAAGACCGTTTGGAGGTCTAGGGTTAAGGTAATTGACCTATTGAGGGCCCAATTACAGTGGGTTAGCGAAACAATCAAATTGCTGTTTTCTAAGTATAGATCTTGTTGAGTTTTGAGTTGAAGGACCCAAACGGTCTCAAGACCGTTTGGGGATTCCACCAAACGGTCCCAAGACCGTTTGGGCACAACCCAAGACCGTTTGAAGGTCTAGGGTTGAGTTAATCTAATGGTTTGAGGGTCCAATTGTAGGAAATTGATGCATTGTTGAAAATTGCTGATTTTGACCTAATTGGATTTCAACCTTAGTCAAAACGACTTGGATTTTGGTCAAACTTTGGGCAAACGGTCTCAAGACCGTTTGGATGATGTCCAAAAGACCTCAAGACCGTTTGGGCCAAGTTTGAGCCCAATTGGAGGTCAATTGATAGGTTCAACCTTGAATTGATTCACATTGTTGAACATTGATGACCAATCCACTTGGAACCCTAATTGAGGACGATTGAACCCTAATTGGTTTACAATTGAGTGTCAATTTGATGTCTAAGTGGTTAAGGCTAACCCTAATTGGCTCAATTTATAAGTGGTTAGCATAGCTTTAGCTAATTGAGGGCTTCAACATACATATCCTTGAACTTTGGTGACCTTTGAACCCCTTTGGAGGTCCAAACGGTTTGAGCCCATTTGGACCAAACGGTCTCAAGACCGTTTGGGTCCAAACGGTCTCAAGACCGTTTGAGACCAAACGGTCTCAAGACCGTTTGGGGCCAAACGGTCTCAAGACCGTTTGGGCTCAAACGACCTCAAGACCGTTTTAGCTCAAACGACCTCAAGGTCGATTGGTCCAAACGACCTCAAACCGATTGAAGCTCCAAACGGTTTGGAAGTCAACCCTTCCAAATGGTCTTCACCTCCAAATGGTCTCAAGACCGTTTGGATCCAAACGGTCTCAAGACCGTTTGAGGGCCAAACGGTCTCAAGACCGTTTGGGTGGTTGAAACCGTTTGAAGGTTGAAACCGTTTGGAGATTGGTGATGGTTTGTACTTAACCATTTGATGATGTAATCAGTTCAATGGTGATTCAATCTAAACCCTAATGGTAACCTAGGTCATTAAGGGACTATGTGATTAGTAAGTTAACCCATGATGGTGATCATGTGGAAAATTACCAAAATACCCTTGAGGGGTCTAAAAGGGTAAAACCTTGTTCTAAGCAAACCCTAATCACATGATGCTGATGTTTCGGCTTATGCTAGCCAATGGAAACTTATCTCAACCTGATCTAGAGTGGTGTTGTCACCATCTACTAGTGAGAGGAGAGAGGAAGTATTTCTAGAGAGAGGAAGTATCCTAGAGAGAGAAAGTACCCTTTTTAGGAGGAAACTCTAGTAAGATACTTCATATACATATGAATGTGCATGATTAGGGAATGACCCACCTATGTGAGGTCATGGAAACCCTAATTATGATATCTAATGGATCTTAATCCTAAGTAAGAGCCTTAATGATGATGTTTCTCTTACATGACGATGTAATGAGTACAATTCACCATGGAGTGAATAGTAAACCCTAATTTTAGGGTGAAGACATGAAAAATGAATAGTAATCCCTAATTCAATTGAATAAAACCCTAGTTAATGACCAGTTGAGGGTTAACTAAGGGTCAAATCAGTTGAAGGTTGACCTATTTAACTCAATTGAAGTATGAGGGTAGGTCCAACTGATGAATGGTTCCATGAATTCAATGGTTGAAGGAACCAACATTGGAAACTCTAATTTATTTGGGTGCTTTATGTAAAGGAGGTCTAATGTGATTGAATATCTTGAGAATCAAGATGATAAATGATCCATCGACCCAGTGGTGAATAATAATGATAAACAAATAAGGTACAAAGGTTGGAACCCTAATAAGTATCTAAGGGACTAGTATCAATTAAGGAATGAATCCCTAATTGCTTACTGAACCAATGACCTGATACACTATGTTAAGCAGAGTTGTATACTCTTGATTAAAGGGTTGATATGACCTAATCAATTTGAGATGATGTTAACATGAATTCATATTTGAATATAATTCATGTGGTGTTTAAGGGTATGATCCTTAGGAAGAGAGAGATCATGAAACCCTAAACATGTATATAAACCCCTATTGTCAGGACTTTTGGGTTTTTAACCCTAGTTGAGGGTGATTCCTTGTGAATCCCTAGTTGAGGGTGATTCCATGTGAATCCCTAGTTGAGGGTGATTCCATGTGAATCCCTAGTTGAGGGTGATTCCTTGTGAATCCCTAGTTGAGGGTGATTCCATGTGAATCCCTAGTTGAGGTTAATTTCATGTGAAACCATAATTGAGAATGCATCCTTAATTGTTGAATTGTTTACTATTATCTGTTGAATGAACCATGCAGGTTGTTATGAGATGATATGCATATCCAGGTAGGGAATGCCATGTTATACTAATGAGCTTTGCATATTGTTATAAGATAATGGGCATATCCAGGTATGGAATGCCATGATATATTCATTGAAAGCATGTCTTAAGCTTTATGAATAAGTAACCCTTGTTGATGCACTGTGAGTGACATCTTTTATAATATATGGGCTGTAAGAGCCATAAATGTTATCAAAGTCATGCTTGACAGATGACTTGAGATGAAATAACTGATGATTGTGAAAAGTTAGGCCTGCTACATTTTAAGTATTCTCATATATAGTTGTGTTATTGAAAGATGATAAGAATACTGAATGTACCTAACTGATTAAGAGAATTAGTGAGAGGAATTGATGTAGATTCGTGTAGTCCGTCATTCCTTCACTAAAAGAGAAATGGTGAGAGGAGTTGATGTAGATTCATGTAGTCCATCATTCCCCACCGCATAGTCGAAGAGGTGAGATGCATCCCTGCACTCCCTTAAAAACATAATCAACAGCGTAGTATATCTGTTAGAGTTATCTACGAGTTATTTGATTGATGTTACTTTAAACAGCATAGAGGTTCTCATATTTTGATATTGATTGAACTCTGCTTATCATTAAAACTGCTAGTGAATATCTTGAAGGCTATTATTGCTTTAGTTATTCCCTGCTTTGTTTATAAAGCTTCTAGTGGAGAGTTATAACTCTCGCTGGGGCAATTACGTATAATTGTCTCACCCCGTAGACTTCTACTTTTTAGGTGGTCGTCGAAGACGGAGGGACAAGAACTCAGGTGACCAATCCCAGCAGCATCAGGGGCAGTAGTTATCTCAGGTGGAGATCCAACCTGCTTCATGATGTAGTATAGAGTTTGTCCTATGTGTCCTCTGTATTCTCAGGTCCTGGAGTGTTTTGAGTATGAACTCTTGAGAAGTTTTGTATCATGTTGTATATAATCACTCAAGAAGTTTTTGTTAGTGATGTAAACAGTTAAATCCTTTTTATAGAAAAAGTTTGTGGTTTCAAGCTCTTGTCTCAAAAAGTTTTAATTTCTCGTGATTTTTGGTCTTCCGCTGTTTACCGAATGCTTCCGCACATGTTTAAATCGAGATTAATTCGTGGTTTGGAGATCGGAGCCCACAATTAAGTGGTATCAGAGCTCTAGGTTCGCCGAGTCTACAGAGGCATAGGACATAGGAAGTCGAGTCTATCTTTAGTATTCCTTCCTTATCTAATAGAGTCTTCTACTCCTCAGGAGAAGAAGATACTTAAGATGTCAGAGCCACATAATGAGTATGTAGAAGGAAATAGTGCCAGTGCACCTCAAGGCGGTGCAAGAGTACCAGAGGTGGAACAGCCTGTACCAGGACAACTTAGAGAGCCACCCCAGTTTGACCCAGCTGATATGGGTAATCCAGCAGTCCCGACTGTGTTTGGGCAGTTTATGACTGCCATAACACATATAACCGACAGGTTGCCTATGCCTGCACCTAGGGCACCTGTCCAACCAGAGAGCCAAAGTATTGGGAAGACGTTCGAGCGACTACGTCGTGTCGGAGCTACCGAATACCATGGGACTGATGACCCCGCAGATGCTGATCTGTGGTTGACAGAGCTGGAGAAGGCTTTCAGGATCCTGAACATCCCTGAAGCTGAGAAGGTTAGACATGATGTCTATCTTCTCAAAGGAAGTGCTGGTCACTGGTGGACCATGGAAGAGCAGAAGAGACCTGGAATAGAAATCTCATGGGAAGACTTTCGATGGGAATTTGTCCAAAGATATTTCCCGAAGACCTTCCTAGATGAGAAAATATCTCAGTTTGAGAGACGAAGACAGGGTATGATGAACATTAGCGAGTATGAAGCTAAGTTCATGGAGCTATTGCGGTTTTGTCCGCACATGGCTTCCACAGAAGAAGAGAGAATCAAGAGATTCGAGAGGGGTTTGAATGCTGACATGTCTACCCCAGTGTCTGCCTTAGAGAACCGAGATAGATTCTCTACCTTCGTTGAATCAGTCCAAAGGATAGAGAGATCTGTGGTTGAGAAGAGGCAAACCCAGAAAAGATATCCACAATTCCAGGGTTCTTCATCTATGGACTTTAAGAAGTCTAGATCCTCTACACCTAACCCTCCACCATCCAGAACTAGTTCTCAAACTGAGTGGTCTCCAAGTAGGGATGGGGATCTTAGTTATATTCCAAATAAGGCCTCCATCATAGCATCAACATCGGTGTCTGGACCTCACCGACCTTATGCTATACCTAGAATCTGTTATCAATGCAGACAACTGGGACATCTGGTAAAAGATTGTCCAGACGGGAATCCAATGATGACCCAACCTCAGGGGCAGAGTCAGCAAGGATCACAAAGGAGGCAGTTTTCTAGTGACAATAGAGGACGTGGACAGACGTCCCGAGCAGGTCAGAGGAAATAAAGCCATTCTGATATTTCATTTTCATGTTTCTATGTGACTAAAAACGTGAAAATAGTTGTTTTTGAAATTATTTTGACTAGTTTTATAAGGACACAAAGGAGATGAGAACTTATATCTCACTCAATGTTCCTTAAAATGTTTAATAATCTCTCTTATCTGTATGTCAAAAGATGAGATTTATAAGTGATGCCCGAAGGAAATATAGAAATGGAAAATCTTGTGTGTATAAAGATATAAAAAGTGAGGAATGAGACAGTATGTAAGTGCATACTACTTGATCTCAGTATTTGTAAACCCTGGCCAGGTATACAGATATTGATGATAAAGTGAGTATGGAAACTCCTAGATGGATATCTTTTTGATTGCCCTGATCAAGCAATCATTCTGATACAATCTAATGAGTATCATGAAGAAAGAAATATGATTTAATCCAAAGGGAAGAGCTATGTGTCATTCCCAAACAACCAAAGGGAAGAGCTATGTGTCATTCCCAAAGGGAAGAGCTATGTGTCATTCCCAAACAAACAAAAAGGGAAGAGCTATGTGTCATTCCCAAAGGGAAAAGCTATGTGTCATTCCCAATCAAAAAGGGAAAAGCTATGTGTCATTCCCAATTAAAAAAAGGGAAAAGCTATGTGTCATTCCCAATTAATAAGGGGAAAGCTATGTGTCATCCCCAACAAAAAGGGAAAAGCTATGTGTCATTCCCAAACCGACAAAAAGGGAAAAGCTATGTGTCATTCCCAAACTGACAAAAAGGGAAAAGCTATGTGTCATTCCCAAACCAACAAAAAGGGAAGAGCTATGTGTCATTCCCAATTAAAAATGGAAGAGCTATGTGTCATTCCCAATCAAAAAGGGAAAAGCTATGTGGCATTTCCAATTAATAAGAAGAACTATGTGAACTATCCCAATTACATAGAGTTGTAAAGGATTACTGAGTAGATTATCCTTGTATGATATATATGTTGTTCCTTTTGATAAATATTCTTGGGTAATGATAGAAGTATGTTCTTTTATACTTCTTCTTCCCAATAATATGGACATCATATGTTAGGGGTTTATGCTCTGCATAAACATTGGTAAGGTTGAATTAGTGAAAAGAGCCTTGTGTGGAATGGAAGAATTCATGATACCTCCATGATATTAAGATAATATGTGGAGACTTGAGGGCATGATTAATGAATACTCTGTTCCTCCTTTTGTCTGAGATTTCGGGGACGAAATCCTTGTTAGGGGTTTATGATTTGTAACACCCCTGACCTGGGTTATGAACTAACCCTAGAAGTTTTGCCTAAATATGTAATTATTATACTTGCGAACACTCCCTGGCATGAAATTAAGTTCCTCAGGAACATTTACTTTCAATTTTGCTCCTTTTTGTATAAAGTTGTAGCATTGTGTTGTATGCAGGGACCTATGTGCAAATTATCCAGTTTAAGGGTTGAAATTGCAAATTTCACAAGATAAGATGTTCTTTTGATGTTAAGACATCATGAAGATGTCTATGATAAAGTTTGAGGGATTTCCCAAGCTTGAGCACCAAGGTGCAGCTGTGGAAGCAATCCCCATGCTCAGAAACCCTAATTTGGGGTAAAGTGCAATTTACCCAAATTGAGGGGTCCAACTTGTAATTTTCACCATCTAGAACATCTTTTATGACTCTTGTCATCATTTAGAGTAGAAATGATGAAGGAGATACATCATTCACTAATCAGATGAGAAAAATGATCTTTGTGATAGAAATCACCTAAAATGGGTACAAAACCCTTTCATGTATGTACCCTAGTTGAAGGTTGGATTCCTTTACCCTTAGATCTTGAGTTTTCTTGAGATTTGCATAAGATTAGATGGGCCTGGACGTGCCCTTGAGCAAGGAGGGACCTAGATGTGAATTTTGAGTTTGAAAGGTCCTTGTAATAGAAAATAGGCTAAAGACTATAAAAGCTCTTTCCCTTGCAAACGAGCAAACGACCTTGCTCCTGTTTCATTCACTCCCTCTCATTCTCAAACGGCCAAGCCTTGCTCTGGAGCTCAGGAGAAACGACCAAGGGTGCAAGGTAGGTTTGGATTCCCCTTCTTGCCCAAATTCCATGGTTAGAATTCGGATTCAAGGGCAAATTCATGGCTAGCTTACTTAATTCTATCTTTTTAGCCATCTTTTTTCAACCTTCCTTGGAGGATTAACCTTGGCCGACCTGTGGAGCTTCTAGGACGCCATTAAAGGCTTGGAGCTCGAAAGCTTGGAGCTCAAGGAGCAAGATTTAGGCAGGTTTTATAACTCTAAACTTTATGCTTTGATTATACATCTTTTCTATGCATATAGTTGATAGATCTTCTTCTTCCCTATCTTCCCTTGCATCCTTGCAAGCAAAAACGTGAAGAACTGCTACTGTTCTTAAGGTGGAAGATAAGGGCGTTAATTCCTATGCTTATCCACAGATTTTCACTTTATCAAACGACCTCCACCTATTGCTCAAAACGGTTTCAAACCGTTTGGTGGGCAAACGGTTTCAGGGTCGTTTGAGGGCAAACGGTCTTCAAGACCGTTTGGTCCCGTTGACCAAGCGAAGACCGTTTGGGAATCTTGTTCATAATTATGTAGGTTAATCACCCACAAAATTTGAGAGGTTAACTCCAAAGGAATCGTGAGATATGAGCAAATCAATTAGCAAAACGAATTGAATTAAATTCTGATTTGCAATCTGTTTAATTTGCCCTTTTTGGGCAAACGGTCTCAAGACCGTTTAAGATGGTTGACTAAACGTTGACCGTTTGGGATTACTGTTCATAATGATGTTAATTAACGACTCACCAAATTTTATGGATTAATTCCAAACGAGTCATGAGTTGAAGGATGATTAATAGGGCAAACCCTAATTGAAATTAGTGCTGAATCTCCAATGAGTTAAGTTGAGATTTTGGGTTGCTTAGCCCAAACGGTTTCAAGACCGTTTGGGAATCACCCAAACGGTCTCAATACCGTTTGGGGGTCACCCCAAGACCGTTTGGAGGTCTGGGGTCAAGTATAGTTGATCAATTGAATGTCCAAAGGCACCAAATCATATTGCAATTAAGTATTGATGTGATGATCAACTCAATAGATCAAACCTTGATGAATTTTCACTAAAGTCCAAAGGATGGATGGGAAAACGGTCTCAAGACCGTTTGGAACTCATCCAAACGGTCTCAAGACCGTTTGGTGTCAACCCAAGACCGTTTGGAGGTCTAGGGTTAAGGTAATTGACCTATTGAGGGCCCAATTACAGTGGGTTAGTGAAACAATCAAATTGCTGTTTTCTAAGTATAGATCTTGTTGAGTTTTGGGTTGAAGGACCCAAACGGTCTCAAGACCGTTTGGGGATTCCACCAAACGGTCCCAAGACCGTTTGGGCACAACCCAAGACCGTTTGAAGGTCTAGGGTTGAGTTAATCTAATGGTTTGAGGGTCCAATTGTAGGAAATTGATGCATTGTTGAAAATTGCTGATTTTGACCTAATTGGATTTCAACCTTAGTCAAAACGACTTGGATTTTGGTCAAACTTTGGGCAAACGGTCTCAAGACCGTTTGGATGATGTCCAAACGACCTCAAGACCGTTTGGGCCAAGTTTGAGCCCAATTGGAGGTCAATTGATAGGTTCAACCTTGAATTGATTCACATTGTTGAACATTGATGACCAATCCACTTGGAACCCTAATTGAGGACGATTGAACCCTAATTGGTTTACAATTGAGTGTCAATTTGATGTCTAAGTGGTTAAGGCTAACCCTAATTGGCTCAATTTATAAGTGGTTAGCATAGCTTTAGCTAATTGAGGGCCTCAACATACATATCCTTGAACTTTGGTGACCTTTGAACCCCTTTGGAGGTCCAAACGGTTTGAGCCCATTTGGACCAAACGGTCTCAAGACCGTTTGGGTCCAAACGGTCTCAAGACCGTTTGAGACCAAACGGTCTCAAGACCGTTTGGGGCCAAACGGTCTCAAGACCGTTTGGGCTCAAACGACCTCAAGACCGTTTTAGCTCAAACGACCTCAAGGTCGATTGGTCCAAACGACCTCAAACCGATTGAAGCTCCAAACGGTTTGGAAGTCAACCCTTCCAAACGGTCTTCACCTCCAAATGGTCTCAAGACCATTTGGATCCAAACGGTCTCAAGACCGTTTGAGGGCCAAACGGTCTCAAGACCGTTTGGGTGGTTGAAACTGTTTGAAGGTTGAAACCGTTTGGAGATTGGTGATGGTTTGTACTTAACCATTTGATGATGTAATCAGTTCAATGGTGATTCAATCTAAACCCTAATGGTAACCTAGGTCATTAAGGGACTATGTGATTAGTAAGTTAACCCATGATGGTGATCATGTCGCAAATTACCAAAATACCCTTGAGGGGTCTAAAAGGGTAAAACCTTGTTCTAAGCAAACCCTAATCACATGATGCTGATGTTTCGGCTTATGCTAGCCAATGGAAACTTATCTCAACCTGATCTAGAGTGGTGTTGTCACCATCTACTAGTGAGAGGAGAGAGGAAGTATTTCTAGAGAGAGGAAGTATCCTAGAGAGAGAAAGTACCCTTTTTAGGAGGAAACTCTAGTAAGATACTTCATATACATATGAATGTGCATGATTAGGGAATGACCCACCTATGTGAGGTCATGGAAACCCTAATTATGATATCTAATGGATCTTAATCCTAAGTAAGAGCCTTAATTATGATGTTTCTCTTACATGACGATGTAATGAGTACAATTCACCATGGAGTGAATAGTAAACCCTAAGTTTAGGGTGAAGACATGAAAAATGAATAGTAATCCCTAATTCAATTGAATAAAACCCTAGTTAATGACCAGTTGAGGGTTAACTAAGGGTCAAATCAGTTGAAGGTTGACCTATTTAACTCAATTGAAGTATGAGGGTAGGTCCAACTGATGAATGGTTCCATGAATTCAATGGTTGAAGGAACCAACATTGGAAACTCTAATTCATTTGGGTGCTTTATGTAAAGGAGGTCTAATGTGATTGAATATCTTGAGAATCAAGATGATAAATGATCCATCGACCCAGTGGTGAATAATAATGATAAACAAATAAGGTACAAAGGTTGGAACCCTAATAAGTATCTAAGGGACTAGTATCAATTAAGGAATGAATCCCTAATTGCTTATTGAACCAATGACCTGATACACTATGTTAAGCAGAGTTGTATACTCTTGATTAAAGGGTTGATATGACCTAATCAATTTGAGATGATGTTAACATGAATTCATATTTGAATATAATTCATGTGGTGTTTAAGGGTATGATCCTTAGGAAGAGAGAGATCATGAAACCCTAAACATGTATATAATCCCCTATTGTCAGGACTTTTGGGTTTTTAACCCTAGTTGAGGGTGATTCCTTGTGAATCCCTAGTTGAGGGTGATTCCATGTGAATCCCTAGTTGAGGGTGATTCCATGTGAATCCCTAGTTGAGGGTGATTCCTTGTGAATCCCTAGTTGAGGGTGATTCCATGTGAATCCCTAGTTGAGGTTAATTTCATGTGAAACCATAATTGAGAATGCATCCTTAATTGTTGAATTGTTTACTATTATCTGTTGAATGAACCATGCAGGTTGTTATGAGATGATATGCATATCCAGGTAGGGAATGCCATGTTATACTAATGAGCTTTGCATATTGTTATAAGATAATGGGCATATCCAGGTATGGAATGCCATGATATATTCATTGAAAGCATGTCTTAAGCTTTATGAATAAGTAACCCTTGTTGATGCACTGTGAGTGACATCTTTTATAATATATGGGCTGTAAGAGCCATAAATGTTATCAAAGTCATGCTTGACAGATGACTTGAGATGAAATAACTGATGATTGTGAAAAGTTAGGCCTGCTACATTTTAAGTATTCTCATATATAGCTGTGTTATTGAAAGATGATAAGAATACTGAATGTACCTAACTGATTAAGAGAATTAGTGAGAGGAATTGATGTAGATTCGTGTAGTCCGTCATTCCTTCACTAAAAGAGAAATGGTGAGAGGAGTTGATGTAGATTCATGTAGTCCATCATTCCCCACCGCATAGTCGAAGAGGTGAGATGCATCCCTGCACTCCCTTAAAAACATAATCAACAGCGTAGTATATCTGTTAGAGTTATCTACGAGTTATTTGATTGATGTTACTTTAAACAGCATAGAGGTTCTCATATTTTGATATTGATTGAACTCTGCTTATCATTAAAACTGCTAGTGAATATCTTGAAGGCTATTATTGCTTTAGTTATTCCCTGCTTTGTTTATAAAGCTTCTAGTGGAGAGTTATAACTCTCGCTGGGGCAATTACGTATAATTGTCTCACCCCGTAGACTTCTACTTTTTAGGTGGTCGTCGAAGACGGAGGGACAAGAACTCAGGTGACCAATCCCAGCAGCATCAGGGGCAGTAGTTATCTCAGGTGGAGATCCAACCTGCTTCATGATGTAGTATAGAGTTTGTCCTATGTGTCCTCTGTATTCTCAGGTCCTGGAGTGTTTTGAGTATGAACTCTTGAGAAGTTTTGTATCATGTTGTATATAATCACTCAAGAAGTTTTTGTTAGTGATGTAAACAGTTAAATCCTTTTTATAGAAAAAGTTTGTGGTTTCAAGCTCTTGTCTCAAAAAGTTTTAATTTCTCGTGATTTTTGGTCTTCCGCTGTTTACCGAATGCTTCCGCACATGTTTAAATCGAGATTAATTCGTGGTTTGGAGATCGGAGCCCACAATTAAGTGGTATCAGAGCTCTAGGTTCGCCGAGTCTACAGAGGCATAGGACATAGGAAGTCGAGTCTATCTTTAGTATTCCTTCCTTATCTAATAGAGTCTTCTACTCCTCAGGAGAAGAAGATACTTAAGATGTCAGAGCCACATAATGAGTATGTAGAAGGAAATAGTGCCAGTGCACCTCAAGGCGGTGCAAGAGTACCAGAGGTGGAACAGCCTGTACCAGGACAACTTAGAGAGCCACCCCAGTTTGACCCAGCTGATATGGGTAATCCAGCAGTCCCGACTGTGTTTGGGCAGTTTATGACTGCCATAACACATATAACCGACAGGTTGCCTATGCCTGCACCTAGGGCACCTGTCCAACCAGAGAGCCAAAGTATTGGGAAGACGTTCGAGCGACTACGTCGTGTCGGAGCTACCGAATACCATGGGACTGATGACCCCGCAGATGCTGATCTGTGGTTGACAGAGCTGGAGAAGGCTTTCAGGATCCTGAACATCCCTGAAGCTGAGAAGGTTAGACATGATGTCTATCTTCTCAAAGGAAGTGCTGGTCACTGGTGGACCATGGAAGAGCAGAAGAGACCTGGAATAGAAATCTCATGGGAAGACTTTCGATGGGAATTTGTCCAAAGATATTTCCCGAAGACCTTCCTAGATGAGAAAATATCTCAGTTTGAGAGACGAAGACAGGGTATGATGAACATTAGCGAGTATGAAGCTAAGTTCATGGAGCTATTGCGGTTTTGTCCGCACATGGCTTCCACAGAAGAAGAGAGAATCAAGAGATTCGAGAGGGGTTTGAATGCTGACATGTCTACCCCAGTGTCTGCCTTAGAGAACCGAGATAGATTCTCTACCTTCGTTGAATCAGTCCAAAGGATAGAGAGATCTGTGGTTGAGAAGAGGCAAACCCAGAAAAGATATCCACAATTCCAGGGTTCTTCATCTATGGACTTTAAGAAGTCTAGATCCTCTACACCTAACCCTCCACCATCCAGAACTAGTTCTCAAACTGAGTGGTCTCCAAGTAGGGATGGGGATCTTAGTTATATTCCAAATAAGGCCTCCATCATAGCATCAACATCGGTGTCTGGACCTCACCGACCTTATGCTATACCTAGAATCTGTTATCAATGCAGACAACCGGGACATCTGGTAAAAGATTGTCCAGACGGGAATCCAATGATGACCCAACCTCAGGGGCAGAGTCAGCAAGGATCACAAAGGAGGCAGTTTTCTAGTGACAATAGAGGACGTGGACAGACGTCCCGAGCAGGTCAGAGGAAATAAAGCCATTCTGATATTTCATTTTCATGTTTCTATGTGACTAAAAACGTGAAAATAGTTGTTTTTGAAATTATTTTGACTAGTTTTATAAGGACACAAAGGAGATGAGAACTTATATCTCACTCAATGTTCCTTAAAATGTTTAATAATCTCTCTTATCTGTATGTCAAAAGATGAGATTTATAAGTGATGCCCGAAGGAAATATAGAAATGGAAAATCTTGTGTGTATAAAGATATAAAAAGTGAGGAATGAGACAGTATGTAAGTGCATACTACTTGATCTCAGTATTTGTAAACCCTGGCCAGGTATACAGATATTGATGATAAAGTGAGTATGGAAACTCCTAGATGGATATCTTTTTGATTGCCCTGATCAAGCAATCATTCTGATACAATCTAATGAGTATCATGAAGAAAGAAATATGATTTAATCCAAAGGGAAGAGCTATGTGTCATTCCCAAACAACCAAAGGGAAGAGCTATGTGTCATTCCCAAAGGGAAGAGCTATGTGTCATTCCCAAACAAACAAAAAGGGAAGAGCTATGTGTCATTCCCAAAGGGAAAAGCTATGTGTCATTCCCAATCAAAAAGGGAAAAGCTATGTGTCATTCCCAATTAAAAAAAGGGAAAAGCTATGTGTCATTCCCAATTAATAAGGGGAAAGCTATGTGTCATCCCCAACAAAAAGGGAAAAGCTATGTGTCATTCCCAAACCGACAAAAAGGGAAAAGCTATGTGTCATTCCCAAACTGACAAAAAGGGAAAAGCTATGTGTCATTCCCAAACCAACAAAAAGGGAAGAGCTATGTGTCATTCCCAATTAAAAATGGAAGAGCTATGTGTCATTCCCAATCAAAAAGGGAAAAGCTATGTGGCATTTCCAATTAATAAGAAGAACTATGTGAACTATCCCAATTACATAGAGTTGTAAAGGATTACTGAGTAGATTATCCTTGTATGATATATATGTTGTTCCTTTTGATAAATATTCTTGGGTAATGATAGAAGTATGTTCTTTTATACTTCTTCTTCCCAATAATATGGACATCATATGTTAGGGGTTTATGCTCTGCATAAACATTGGTAAGGTTGAATTAGTGAAAAGAGCCTTGTGTGGAATGGAAGAATTCATGATACCTCCATGATATTAAGATAATATGTGGAGACTTGAGGGCATGATTAATGAATACTCTGTTCCTCCTTTTGTCTGAGATTTCGGGGACGAAATCCTTGTTAGGGGTTTATGATTTGTAACACCCCTGACCTGGGTTATGAACTAACCCTAGAAGTTTTGCCTAAATATGTAATTATTATACTTGCGAACACTCCCTGGCATGAAATTAAGTTCCTCAGGAACATTTACTTTCAATTTTGCTCCTTTTTGTATAAAGTTGTAGCATTGTGTTGTATGCAGGGACCTATGTGCAAATTATCCAGTTTAAGGGTTGAACTTGCAAATTTCACAAGATAAGATGTTCTTTTGATGTTAAGACATCATGAAGATGTCTATGATAAAGTTTGAGGGATTTCCCAAGCTTGAGCACCAAGGTGCAGCTGTGGAAGCAATCCCCATGCTCAGAAACCCTAATTTGGGGTAAAGTGCAATTTACCCAAATTGAGGGGTCCAACTTGTAATTTTCACCATCTAGAACATCTTTTATGACTCTTGTCATCATTTAGAGTAGAAATGATGAAGGAGATACATCATTCACTAATCAGATGAGAAAAATGATCTTTGTGATAGAAATCACCTAAAATGGGTACAAAACCCTTTCATGTATGTACCCTAGTTGAAGGTTGGATTCCTTTACCCTTAGATCTTGAGTTTTCTTGAGATTTGCATAAGATTAGATGGGCCTGGACGTGCCCTTGAGCAAGGAGGGACCTAGATGTGAATTTTGAGTTTGAAAGGTCCTTGTAATAGAAAATAGGCTAAAGACTATAAAAGCTCTTTCCCTTGCAAACGAGCAAACGACCTTGCTCCTGTTTCATTCACTCCCTCTCATTCTCAAACGGCCAAGCCTTGCTCTGGAGCTCAGGAGAAACGACCAAGGGTGCAAGGTAGGTTTGGATTCCCCTTCTTGCCCAAATTCCATGGTTAGAATTCGGATTCAAGGGCAAATTCATGGCTAGCTTACTTAATTCTATCTTTTTAGCCATCTTTTTTCAACCTTCCTTGGAGGATTAACCTTGGCCGACCTGTCGAGTAACACATTGAATGTTGGTTCCCTTTTATCTTTTAGTATGAATTGTCTATGTATGTACTATTAGATTTGAATCTCGATTGAATGTTGGTTCCCTATGCATGTATCCACCATGCATCTGTTTCGGTATCTAGGAGTGTTTTTCAAGAAGTGGAGTAAATTCACTTCCATCGTTGTACTTTCATACTATGAAATGGAATCAGTTTGCGTATGAAAGTACAACCTTCATAAGTCGAGTAACACACTTTGTGAACGGAATGATGTAAAGTATGTGACCATTCGTTCAGGGATGGATGGCACTGCAACATTCCCACACTTCTCGTAGTTAGTCCTCCGAAAGGAAAACTAAATCTACAAAGATACTAATTGTTTAGACTCTTATTGCAGGTTATGTTTTTATGTTGCGTGTTTTGATCCATGCGTAGTGGTGGTGAAAGCCGATCACATCCTAGTGGTTTCTTAGCATTGTTTACAACCCTAAATTTACTTTCTTACTTTTGTTTTGCTTGCACTTAGTTTAAAACAACCAAACAAACTCTTTGATCTAGATACCAACTATTAAGGAGTTAAGTGAAATTCCAACATTTTCTATCTTGTTAATCTCGACAAGACCGTTGTCCCATGGATTTGACCCTTAACTATATTACGATAAAACTTCCATGTATCCTAGCATATGTGGGTGGAGTTCTCAATCTAGTATAAGCAAGGCTAAACCTAAAGACTTACCATCTTCAGAATTTTTAGTGGTTCACGAAATTCCACGCGAGTGGAAGCTCAATCAAGACGATCTTCACTGTCACTTGTTGGTACCTATGGACAGCTCATAATGAGCTTATCCATGGTGGCAAGATACAACCCATGGAGTCCCTAAATACATTCATTACCAAGAGAACTAACACCATAGTCCACCTCCCCCATGGGGTTCCTTGTAGGTCATCTACACCTCTTCCTAAACCCTCTCTAACAGAGCAGTCCATACTAATTTACAATGATGCAACCTATCGTCTAGATTCCTACAGTGGAGTTGTGGGTGTCTATGTGACATCGAGCACATGCTCTTGTCTTCTAGGATAGGATACCCCTATTCAGGAAATGAGTGTCCTCAAGGCTGAACGTCTGGGCATTCGACACTCACTGCTCATTTCTAAAAAACACAGATGGGAGAATGTGAGCACCCTCTCAGATTCTAACACTGTAGTCACCCTTCTTCACCTGGGATACATAGTCCCCCACAAACTCAAGCCTCTAGTAGGGACTTGTACCGAGCTCTTAAAGCAGCTGAATACCACTCCTATCTTCATTCCTCATTATCTCAATTCCTTAGATGATAGCATAGACAAGTAGTCCTTGAAATGTAATGCCTCGGTCAGGTTTACCAACCACCCAACCTGGCTAACCAGGTCTTTATCATCTAATGACATATGTATGAGGGATCAGAATGAATAAAATATCCTTCACCTCGCAAAAATAAATAAATAAATGAAATTTCCTTTATTATTAATCAAATCATATGCAATATATCCCTAAAACAATCATCACATTTTGTCTCTCCAAGCATACAACAAAATCATGATTAGAGTAGTATTGTTTATCCTCAAAATTGTTTGTGTGACCATTTTGGACAAAATTGATGAATAATATAGGAATAAAATTTCATTTCAAATTATTTATGGAAGTGTCACAAACATTTAAATAAGTATACTAATGGTATTATACATGTTCCACACACTTGAAACTAGAGTTCAAAATGTGTTAGTACATACAATATAATTTAGATGATCCATGCTATATTAAGCAATGACCATCATCAACATCATGATACTTATGGAGACGGAGAAATAGGTTATGAGAAATATCATCTTTGTTAGTTCATTTCTAGATAAGGAGGATACTACAATAAGAAATCCTAAAGCCTCAATGATAGAGAAACTTCCATTTTACATCACCACTAGTCCATATATAGTTTCAGACAAGCTAGTATTATTTAGGGGACATTAATCCTTTATAGTTTTTATTTTCTCATCAGTGTATGACACTAGATTATTGAGGAAAAATTGATGTATGAAGAGAATCTAGAGATAGAATACAAGCATGATTGTAAACCGGGTAAGGAATCACCAAAGATCCTATAGTTGGAGGATGTTAGTTACTAAAACACCCTCAAATGTATGCATGTTCAATTTAATCATGTCAAATATAATAATGAAAGATGTGATAAAATATAATGCTAGATTCAACTCATTAACTTAGTTAGAACTTAGTTAGTCCTACCTTGAGTTTTTGGAGCTTAAAGAGCTCATCTTTAATAGCTCATGAAGTAAATCATATTTTAGATGAATGACATACATAAGCTACATTGATACATTAAGCGAGTTGGTGTACCGACCGTCATCAAACCAACAACCAAATCATGACTAATCAAGCAGAATTATCATAAACAATGTATTAACAAAAATCACTAAAATTTAAAACCATTTTTGCAAGGAGATCCTTTTCCAGAAAATTCTTACTGAAAGATCCAAATCTTATACATATCATGATTTACATTGTACAACACTATTTCATCTCATCTCGAGGACAACATATAATAGTTACTCTATCAACACATGTGTTGTAGCAACATTAAACCTCGAGGCTTACAAGACAAAACCTCAGATTGTTCATGAAATCATTATGAACCGACTCCAAGTACCTAAGAGTATAGATACGACACATAGGACTTCTATCTGCAAGACACGATTGACAATACACTCAACGTGAGTTGCACTGCTGCCTCAGCTGTTGTTCCTCCTCTGTAGAAATTTCACCACTGCCTCGTGCACGTCCACCTAAAAAAAATTGTGGATCCCATAGGGTGAGACAATTGTCCCAGTGAGAGATACAACTCTCTGCCGACCATATTAATATTGTAGATAAATATTTTAAAAAAATAAGCATGGGTTCCTTTTATATTAATAGGTAGGATTAATCATTGTATTAATAGAATAAGATAATCTCCTTTCTTGAGGAGAATATTGCATCTTCCCATGGTAGAGTTATAAATCATTTGTCTACTTTGCAAGGAATGTACAGGAACATAAATAATATCTATCATCTAAGATGTATAACTGAATTACGCATCAAACAATGTTTTCTAAAATCGATCTTTAAGAAAATATGCTACGTGGATGAACATATTTTACAATCACACTTATTCCCTTAGGAGAGGAAGTACACCCCATTCATCTCCAGCCGACCACAAACTTCTCACAAGTTGGTACCATACAAGGTCAATGGAAGATTCGGTTGCCATGACGTCCCTTGTCTCAGTCAGTACAAGACCACTTAGGCTTAGCAGGACATCTTGTGTCAGCTGCAATATAGTTGTGCCAGGGTACAAAGGCATCCTCTCTTAGAGATATAGCATCAACTGTGCTCTCTTAGGGGAACATCTAAACAACCGTCCCCAGTTATGAAATTATTGATTCGTGGTCACTTAGGCACCACACTCTGAGTCATGGTCACATAGGCACCATACTTTGAGCTTTGGGTTAGTTCACCGTGCTCTAATGAGACATTCTTTTGAAATTACTGAGTCATGGTCACGTAGGCACCATGCCCCCACATATTCAAAGATATGCAATCTGGGTTATGCCATGGGGAACCCGTTTCACCATTCAGAAAATCCTGACACTGATGGATCTATGGTCAGGGCAATTCTTTATGGTTTCTAGTGATATATTATGTGCATTACAACATTCTTTTAGCATCAAACAAGTTATCATTATTAATCACAACAAATGCTACAAAGAAAGTGTAATACATCTATCATGTACTTTTCAAGTCTTTAAAACACATGTAGATACTTGGTACTTGGGATCTTAGTCCCTTATCACATTATTGGGAATCCTCGTCCCTTCACATCATTATCATCATGATTACCAGATCTGGGTATTCAAACCCCTAGATCATCACATAGCATTTTTACCTAGGTAACAGGTAACTATTACCTCCTGCTCCTCAGACCAAGGTATTCATTTTACTTGTTGTACAAGTATTTCACATAGATCACATAGTTGGATTAAATATCTTGTCACCTCTCACTAGGCAACAATATTCATATGGCTTACATGGCCATTAAGCATTTTGTCACCTCTCACTAGGCAACAACTATTCATATGGCTCACAAGGCCATTAAGCATTTTGTCATCTCTCACTAGGCAAAAACTATTCACATGGCTCACAGGGCCATTAAACATCATACTTATCATATAAGTATTTAACATGCCTCACAAGGCTTATGCAATAAGAGAATACAACCTTCCCCATTATTAGGGTTAGGGTTTCCTTTTATATCCAAATAGGGTTTCAATGTTCATATTATCAGTCCAGACCCTAATTCATTGCTCCACACATCCAGGAGCATATATTCATATCATAAGTATGCAATCATGCTTATCTATTCTCATGATTTATCATTTAAATGATTATCAACACAAAGTATGAGTTTCTCTCTTATCCTCTCTAGGATATTGATTACATCATACTTTTGGTTCTATCCTCCTCTTGAGGAATATTAGTTCATCATAAATAATTCTCATCATCTTTTAATTAACACCACATTCAACATGTTTCACTCAATCAATCACATATGATTTAAGTGCCTCTACCATATTGGGTATCAAGATGTGTGGATGTTAACATGTATTGCTTTAAGATACATTCGTATTTCACATAGTGTATCCATATCGGGCAGGTGGTGTAACCACATCACCATATCATGTTTTAGGATGTATCCCCTAATCATCCTATCATGTACCCATATAAAATTGACTATCACTTAGTTATTATTATCTCAAGACAACTTCATATCGGGTATGAGCTAGGTGCTTGACCCCATATCAGGTATAAGCTATATGCTTGGTACCATATCGTGCACAAGATGTGCCCCATATCAGGAATGTATATGAGGCATATGTATTGGACATCATATCGGGCATATGTATTGGGCATAAAACATATGTCTTGTCATATATTGTTTGAGTGATATACAAGATACTATATCAGTCTCCCTTCAGGATTATTATATCGGGTACCCATGTCGGGTAACATATCAAGTTACCATCTTAAGTAGACCTTGAAACTCATAACCCGTTCATTCCTTCAAGGATCAACCTTATCATATAGTTACTTGATAAACTAGGTGTCTTATTAAATTTTCATATCACAATCCATTACACAAAAGGGGTAGGGTATATCAGGTTTCAATCCCTCAACTAGGGTTTTCCATCAGTTTGGGTAAATTATGCCATATCATTCATGAAGTATGAATTAAACCTCATATCATTCACCAAGTAGGAGTAAGTGCTATTCCTAGCATCCAAGGGATATCATTCATATCATCCATGTGGTATCACTCACCAGTTGTATCAGCTTACCCATCACCAAGGGTTTCCAACTCTATTTGTTTAGAGTACTTATTAAATCTATTTCGTGCAAAAAGTATAATCTTAGACTTGTATTGTGCATAAGGGGTAAATGGGTATCTCCCATATCATGCAAGTACACAACCCATATCTTGTAAGAGCTATCATCTATTTGCATATCGGTTTAACCCTATCTCGGGTTTCATATCGGGTTGAGGTGTTCCAACCATATCAAGTTATATCTTATATTTTAATGTGTATCTTATTTTGTGCATAAATGTATACTCAATCCTTGATATCATGCATCATATGTATGCTTCAATATATCATGTACAAGTATATATTACATGATCATATCGTTCATAGGATTCTTGCTAACTTACTCATATCGGGTTACCCAAACTAGGGTTTCATATCAATCTTACAAGTATACATTAAACCTTGTATTATGTATGGAGTCTATACATGACTTCCTATCATGCAAGAGGTTTATGGATAACACCATATCGTGTTACAAGATATGAACTTCACCTTCATATCGTGCAAGGAAATGAAATCTTCAATTCATATCGTGCAAGTGATATTTGCAATTACCCATATCGGGTTAAAGCTACTAGTGTGTATGCTTGAGCCTGATATCACTTTATAAAGTGATATCATCTTCTTCAAGCTCTAAAACTTCGTTCTAACTGTTATAGTTCATGGAAACATGTCTAAAAAACTACTAGAACTCATAATTTCATAAACTATTTAGGAAGATTTTCGGAATTAAAAGTAGTTCATTAAGTATAGTAATTTAGGTGATGAATAATAACATGATAGAGTTCAAGTTATATAACCCGCCTTGTGAACAGCTTCAAAGCTCCAAGCTCCAAAGCTCCATGTCCTAAGGTTGAAGAAGAAATTCTCCAAGGTCCTGGGCTCATTCACAACTCCTCCATGGATAAGAGATCACCATAGTTAAGCACTTGGTGAAGAAGGAAAGAAAAGAATATCCATAACCCGATATCCTATTTCAACCAAGGTTGAAGGTGACCAAAGCCTTAACTAAAGCTTGGTGCTCAAGCTCTTCTAGATCCTTGAGCTGCTTTGCACGATACCTAAGGGTCTTTGCACAATATCTCCAAGAGGAATGGTTATGAGGATCATAAAATTTCATAAGTTGGTGAAAGGTGAAGTAAATATACTTGATTTCATGAGATAAAGCATATATGAGGTGTCTTCCCCTCATGCTACTTGATGACAGGTGGCCATTCATGGTTGACACGTGGCCATGTATTCACACATGTATATCTTGTCATGCAAGAGTCTTGGTGATAAACTAGAGACAATATCTCAGCCCTTACTTATCTTGTTGGGCAAGTTACCTCATATTTATCTCATTAAATAAGAAACACGATACACTTTTTGTAAGGAACTTTGAAACTCAACATGGGCCACCTCCTTGAGGTTATTAGCCCATCATGGCATTTCCCAAGGCTCAACAAACCTATAGGAGGCTCCTACTTTGGCTCCTTGGCTAATAGGGCTCCTTATATCAAGTCTACAACTCGATACAACGCATATAAGGCTCTTGCCTTCAACTCATTCTTGGTCCTTCATTACCAAGAGTATCACCACTCAAAGGTGATTCAAACATAGTGTCTCCTGCTTTCTATTTCCTCTAAAAGATACATAGAGGGAGTAGGGATATTGTAGAGGTGGTAATTTACATTTTAACCACATATTGGTAAATTACAAATTGTACCAAAACTTGGTGTACAAGGTACTAACATTGTTCAAATGAGTTGTAACTTGGGATTTATGCTTTCCACAAGACACCACTTAGAATCACTCTCTTTATTATGATACCAAAAAACTTAGAACACATTCCACATGTGTCATTTGCATTGTAACCCCTCATCTTGGGTAAATTGCACTTTTCACTCAGACTTTCATATAATGCACACATAGTTTGTAATTAAGCTCAAACTTTAAAACAAACTTCACCAAAAGCCTTAATTTCTTTTGAAAAGATTATAATCAGTTTGTAAGTATCTTACTTAAGCAAAACTTCTAGGGTTGAGCCATAACCCAGGTCAGGGGTGTTACAATTATAAACTCCTAACAAGGATTTCGTCCCTGAAATCCCAGATGAAGGAAGACAATTGTTATTCATGCATTGTATCATCAAGTCTCCACATAACATCTTGATGTTATGGAGATACCAAAGAACTTTGACCAACACAAAGCATTTTCATAAAAGATCATCATTAGATATATCATACTTGATACATACTAAGTTGTTCTATCCATCACTGACTGCGAAGTCAACTCTGTGTCAAGTAACACTTTCCAAGTCAGAAAAGTACTATGAAAAATTCAAGTGTCAAACCTTATTGACTCACATATTTATATGTGACAAGATTCTAGGGAGTCTTCCATACTCCTCACTCAATTTAGCATTTTTCTTTCAAGGAGAGATCATAATTACATTTTTTTCACCCACTTGGGATTACAGGTCTTATCATACATTTTTAGTTTCACTTCAATCTGTTGACACAATCACAAAACTTTCTTATGATTCATACCAACTATCTTCCTAGTTGTAAATTTTCTTGTTATAAGGATAGGTCACTTACTGAAGAAGAACCTATCTTAGAGATATCTCTAAATGTTATGAATAAACTGCCTCAAAAGATCTAGATAGGGATACTCTAAGAAATCATTTTTAGCTCGATAAGATTTCACTCAAAACAATTCTACAACTGTTCCTTCATTTAATACATCTTCATCAAGGTTATTTTTATGTAGAGCATAAACCCCTAACATATTATTTTCCTACTAGAGTTATCTCAAGGTTGGCCCTTCTAGGTAACCAAACATTATTCATCTTATCAGGAGTCATACTCTCACTCTCCCATACCTTTTGGCACATCTTGAATATCAAAATTTCTTATCTTGGTATCCTTCACATGTGTCGAAAACATATCATATCTTTATCATATCCATTTTTCTATTGTTAATACTAGAGTGAAACATACAAAAGGATATTTCTTTCATCTTAGGACATAATATGTTACACATATCTTTATTTTGGAACCAAAGTCCAAGACAAACTGATACTTTTCTAAGTATCCATCAACAAATTACCTCTAACTCATGCACATCAAGTATCCTCAGACTCACTAGATTTCCATGTTCCTAAAAGGAAAGAACACAAAGAAACATATTCCTTTCATCACCCCATCATTACCCATGGTTTTTCATCAAAGAGGAGACATCATCATCTCCTAAGATTATTACATGAACTTTCACCGTTCATGAGTCATTTATACTTATTGCATCTCAGGTTCCTTTCCATCTACATAGGAATTATATGGATGATTACATATCATCATCCCTTTCTTTATTATTGGCTAACATGTTCATGAACATTTAATGGTTTTATCACATTCCCCATTTCAACATTATGGGTAAAGTTCTTTACTATTCACACAGACTTTATCAAACATGGATCATTTCCCTTGTTCTCATTCTCATTTCATGAGGATTATACTCTTTACTTCTTCATACACACAGACTGATCTGAGATCATCTCAGATTCCACTTTATTGCACTTAGGATGTGATACAAATGTCCATATCAAATTTCTAGTTTCATTATACTTACTAGATTGTCTCAGAATGACTACTTGATCAGAGTAATCAGAAAGATAACAATCTAAGAGTTCCATACTCACCTTATCTTCAATAGTTGAATACCTAGCCCGGGTATACAAGTACTAAGATTAGGTAGTATGTACTTCATTTACTATCATATTCCTTACCTTTTATACCATCAAGAACATAGGACTTAGCATCCCTGAATTTTCTCCAGGCATCACATATATACCTTATCCTTTTTCACACAGATAGAAGAAATTGTAAAGCATTTAAAAGATTACTGAACAAAATGTAAGTCCTCATCTTTTTTGTGTCCTCATAGGACTTGTCAAAGGAAGCTCAATTACAACTACGTCCTTATATTTAATACATAGAATCATGAAATGACATATCAGAATGACTCTATTTCATCTGAGCTGTCTCATCTGATGGTTTGTTTACTGCCTCAGGCTGATTCTTTTCATAGAATCTTATCGTTGCCTGATTCCAGCGTCGTGCTCTATTGCTTGGTGCTGATGGAACTACTCAGGATGTTTGTCTACATCCTCGTGGCATGGTCTTATCGGTCTTATTACCGATGTAGAAGCTAAGCTAGAAGTTCTTATAGGTGGAAATTTAGGACTTTTGTCTTTACTTAGTGACTACTTCCCTGGTGCTCTAGGCATTGGTTGCACTAGTGGTACCAAAAACTTTCCCTTTTTGGAAATACTAGGCCTCTATCCCCAAGTCTGGATAGGTCTTTTCTTAATTCTTACCTCATTGCCCTCTTGTAGACAGTCTTTTATGATATGTCCAGGCTGCCTACACCTGTAGCAAATGTTGATTTTAGGTTGTAACTTATTTCTTTCATCATTTTCAATATCTCCAACATATAGATGTTGATCAAGAATCCTGCTAGTGCCCAAAATTTCATCATTGGGGGCTGGTAATCTGGGTTTTGTTGTTAATACCTAGTCCACTATATGCATTATTGTTGTCCTAACCTACCCAATAGTGGTATCAAAAGAAGGATTCCTTATCGTAGCTGGATCATTTTGGGGATTCTCAGGTAGTCGTTCTCCTCTCGCCTGATCCCTTGCATCTTCTCCTGGTGCAGTAACATTGCTTTCAGCAATGTACTCCTTGTGTTCTCCAGACATCTTTAAGCTTTACTCTATCTTCTGCATAAGCAGAAGTCACTTATAAGATATACTGGAGGACACTAGAACAGACTCAACACCTTAGTCCTATGTCTCTATAGACTTTGCGAACCTTAAGCTCTGATAACAAATTTGTGTCAACCGTCATCAAATCGACAACCAAATCATTACTAATAAAGAGGAATTATCATAAATAGTGTATTAACAAAAATCACTAAAATTTAAAACCATTTTTTCAAGGAGATCCTCTTCTAGAAAATTCTTACTAAAAGATCCAAATCTTATACATATCATGATTTACATTGTACAACACTGTTTCATCTCATCTCGAGGACAACATATAACAATTACTCTATCAACACATGTGTTGTAGCAACATTAAACCTTGAGGCTCACAAGTCAAAACCTGAGATTGTTCATGAAATCATTACGAACTGACTCCAAGGACCTGAGAGTACAAAGATGACACATCAGGACTTCTATCTACAAGACATGAAAGACAGTACACTCAACCTGAGCTGTCACTACTGCCTCAACTGTTGTTCCTCCTCTACAGAAAAGTCTCCACCGCCTCATGCACGTCCACCTAATAAAAATTGTGGATCCCATGTGGTGAGACAATTGTCCCAGCGAGAGAAATAACTCTCTGCCGACCATATTATTATTGTAGATAAAAAATTTTAAAAAAAATTAAGCAGGGGTTCCTTGTATATTAACATGTAGGATTACAAATTGTATGAATAGAATAAGATAATCTCCTTTCTTAAGGAGAACATTGCATCTACCCATGGTAGAGTTATAAATCATCTATCAACTTTGCAAGGAAAATAAAGGAACATAAATAATATCTATCAACTAAGATGTATAACTGAATTGCACATCAAATAATGTTTTCTGTAATCGATCCTTAAGCAAATATGCTATGCGGCTGACCATATTTTACAATCACACATGCCCTAAGAAGATGAAATATACCATGTTCATCTCCAACCGACCAAAAACTTTGCACAAGTCGGTACCATACAAGGTCAATGGAAGAGCCAGTTGCCATGACCTCCCTTGTCTCAGTCAGTACGAGACCACTTAGGCTTAGCAATACATCTTGTGTCGCCTACAATATAGCTGTGTCAGGGTACAAAGGCATCCTCCCTTAGAGCTAAAATGTCAATTGTTCTCTCTTAGGGGAACATCTACAATAACCATCCCCAGTTATGAAATTACTGAGTCATGGTCACTTAGGAACCATACTCTGAGTCATGGTCACATAGGCACCATACTCTGAGCCATGAGTTAGTTCACCATGCTCTAATGAGACATTCTTATGAAATTACTGAGTCATGGTCACTTAGGCACCATGCCCCCACATATTCAAAATTATACATTCCGTGTTATGCCACGGGGAATCTGTTTCACCATTCAGCAAATTCTGACACTGATGGATCTATGGTCAGGGCAATGTTTTATGGTTTTTAGTGATATATTATGTGCATTACAACATTCTTTTAGCACCAAACAAATTATCATTATTAATCACAAAAATTACTACAAAGAAAGTGTAATACACCTATCATGTACTCTTCCAGTCTTTAAAACACATTAGATACTTGGTAGTTGGGATCTCAATCCCTTATCACACTATTGGGAATCCTCATCCCTTCACATCATTATCATCATGATTACCAGATTTGGGTATTCAAACCCCTAGATCATCACATAGCATTGTTACCTCTGTAACATGTAACTATTACTTCCTGGTCCTCAGACCAAGGTATTCATTTTACTTGTTCTATGAGTATTTCACATAGCTCACATAGTTGGATTAAATAACTTGTCACCTCTCACTAGGCAACAATATTCATATGGCTCACCAGGCCATTAAGTATTTTGTCACCTCTCACTAGGAAACAACTATTCATATGGCTCACAAGGACATTAAGAATTTTGTCACCTCTCACTAGGAAACAACTATTCACATGGCTCATAAGGCCATTAAAAATCATACTTATCATATAAGTATTTAACATACCTCACAAGGCTTCTACAATAAGAGAAATACAACCTTCCCCATTATTAGGGTTACTGTTTCTTTTTATAGTCGAATAAGGTTTCAATGTTCATATTATCAGTCCAGACCCTAATTCATTGCTCCACACATCCAGGAGCATATATTAATATCATAAGTATGCAATCATTCTTATCTATCCTCATCATTTATCATTTAAATGATTATCAACACAAAGTATGATTTTCTCTCTTATCCTCTCTAGGATATTGATTACATCATATTTTTGGTTCTATCCTCCTCTTGAGGAATATTAGTTCATCATTAACAATTCTCATCATCTTTTAATTCACAGCACATTCAACATGTGTCACTCAATCAATCACATATGATTGAAGTGCCTCTACCATATTGGGTATCAAGATGTGTGTATGTTAACATGTATTGCTTTAAGATACATTCTTATTTCACATAGTGTATCCATATCGGGCAGGTGGTATAACCACATCACCATATCATGTTTTAGGATGTATCCCCTAATCATCCTATCATGTACCCATATCAAATTGATGATCACTTAGTTCTTATCATCTCAAGACAACTTCATATCGGGTATGAGCTAGGTGCTTGACCCCATATCAGGTATAAGCTATATGCTTGGTGCCATATCATGCACAAGATGTACCCCATATTGGGCATGTATTTCAGGCATATGTATTGGGCATCATATCAGGCATATGTATTGGGCATAAAACATATGTCTCATCATATATCATTTGAGTGATATACAAGATACTATATTGGTCTCCCTTCAGGATTATTATATCAGGTATCCATGTCGGGTAACATATCGGGTTACCATCTTAGGTAGACCCTAAAACTCATAACCCCTTCATTCCTTCAAGGATCAACCTTATCATATAGTTACTTGAAAAACTAGGTGTCTTATTAAATTTTCATATCACAATCCATTACACAAAAGGGGTAGGGTATATTAGGTTTCAATCCCTCAACTAGGGTTTTCCATCAATTTGGGTAAATTATGCCATATCGTTCATGAACTATGAATTAAACCTCATATATTTTACCAAGTAGGAGTAGGTTCTATTCCTAGAATCCAAGGGATATCATTCATATCATCCATGTGGTATCACTCACCACTTGTATCGACTTATCCATCACCTAGGGTTTCCAACTCTATTTGTTTAGAGTACTTATTATCTCTATATTGTGCAAAAAGTATAATCTTAGAATTGTATCGTGCATAAGGGGTAAATGGGTATCTCACATGTCGTGCAAGTACACAACCCATATCGTGTATGAGCTATCATCTATTTTCATATCGGTTTAACCCCATCTCGAGTTTCATATCGGGTTGAGGTGTTCCAACCACATCGAGTTACATCTTATATTTTAATCCATATCTTATTTTGTACATACATGTATACTCAATCCATCATATCATGCATCAGATGTATGATTCAATATATTGTGTATAAGTATATATTACATGATCATATCGTGCAGGGGATACTTGTTAACTTACTCATATCGGGTTAGCCAAACTAGGGTTTCATATCAATCTTACAAGTATACATTAAACCTTGTATCGTGTATGGAGTCTATACTTGACTTCCTATCGTGCAAGTGGTTTATGGATAACACCATATCGTGTTCCAAGATATGAACTTCACCTTCATATCATGCAAGGAAATCAAATCTTCAATTCATATCGTGCAAGTGATATTTGCACTTACCCATATTGGGTTAGAGCTACTAGTGTGTATGCTTGAACCCGATATCACTTTATAAAGTGATATCATCTTATTCAAGCTCTAAAACTTCATTCTAACTGTTATAGATCATGGAAAGAGGTCTAAAAAACTACTAGTACTCATAATTTCATCAACTATTTCATAAGATTTTTAGAATTAAAAGTAGTTCATTAAGTATAGAAATTTAGGTGATGAATAATAACCTGATAGAGTTCAAGTTATATAACACACCTTGAGAACATATCCAAAGCTCCAAGCTCCAAAGCTTCACGTACTAAGGTTGAAGAAGAACTTCTCCAAGGAACAAGGCTTGTTCACAACTCCTCCATCGACAAGTGATCTCCTTAGTTAAGAACTTGGTGAAGGAAAGAAAAGAATATCCATAACCTGATATCTTACTTCAACCAAGGTTGAAGGTGACCAAAGCCTTACCTAAAGCTTGGTGCTCGAGATATCCTAGCTCCTTGAGCTGCTTTGCACGATACCTAAGGGTCTTTTCATGATATCTCCAAGGGGAATGGTTATGAGGATCGTAAACTTTCATAAGTTGGTGAACGGTGAAGTATATATACTTGATTTCATGAGATAAAGTATATATGAGGTGTCTTCCCCTCATGCTACTAGATGACACGTGTCCATGCATGGTTGACACCTCCATGCATGCACACATGTATATCTTGTCATGCAAGAGGCTTGGACATAACTGAGAGACACTATCTCAGCCCTTACTTATCTTGTTGGGCAAGTTATCTCATCTTTATCTCATTAAATAAGCAAACTGATACACTTTTTGTAAGGAACTTTGCAACTCGACATGGGCCACCTCCTTGAGGTGATATAACCATCATGTCCTTTGCCAAGGCTCAAAAAATTGATAGGAGGCTCCTACTTTGGCTCCTTGCTCGATAGGTTTCCTTATATCAAGTCTACAACTCGATACAACACATATAAGGATCTTGCCTTCAACTCATTCTTGGTCCTCCATTACCAAGAGTATCACCACTCAAAGGAGATTCAAACATAGAGTCTCCTTCTTTTTATTTCCTCTATAAGATACATAAAGGGAGTTGGGACACTCTAGAGGTGGTAATTTACATTTTAACCACATATTGAGTAAATTACAAATTGTACCAAAAATTGGTGTACAAGGTACTAGCATTGTTCGAATGAGTTGTAACTTGGGATTTAGGCTTTACAAAGGCCATCACTTAGCATAACTCTCTTTCTTATGATACCAAAACACTTAGAACACATTCCACATGTGTCATGGGTAAATTACACTTTTCACTCAGACTTTCATATAATGCACACATAGTTTGTAATTAAGCTCAAACTTGAAAACAAACTTTACCAAAAGCCTTAATTTCTTTTCAAAATATTAAAATCAGTTTTTAAGTATCTTACTTAAGAAAAACTTCAAGGGTTAAGCCATAACCCTAGTCAGGGGTGTTACAGTTGGTCTTCTTAATATCAGTGACATATGTAGTGGAGGACCCCAATAGATCTAGAAACTTGTTGTATGAAAAGTCAGTTAATTATGTTTGAATGAATATAATCACTAGGATGATGATGTGAATATTAAACACATGGGGCATAACATATGTGATGCTAGGTTTATTAGGGATGAATATTATAATTTATTCACATTAGTGATGAATCAGTTTGAATTTCAAGGACAAAATTCTCATTTAATGTTGGGTGAATGTAATGACATAAAACATAGGAATCTTATTTACTATGTTATTATTTAATGTGGGGTTATAACTTGAAATATGTGAATATTAATTAATGATGAATTTAGCAAATGATGAATTTCAAAAAATGATATTAATAATTTTTTGTGGCTTGTATCATGAATGTTATAGGTTGTAGTTACTTAAGAGCAATTGATGCAACATATGATATTATATTTTAACTTGATCAATGTCATCAGTAAGCATAGTTTTGAAATATTTTTTGACCAGATATTATTTTGAGGTACCTAGAGATGAAATAGTTGTGTGATAATTATATTGAAACTTTGGAAGTCATTTAATATAATATACAAACTATGAGATCTACCATGATCAATTCAATCTATCAAGTTTCTTCAAACCCTAGTTTGGTTTACTTTTTGGTCTCTAGGGGATGCTAATGATGTTCATGCAAGTTATTTTCCACAAATTGTATATGCCATAAAAAATGTGTATAAGATGGCATCCAAGTTTGAAAATTTTTTATCATGATTCGACTCAAGGAATGTATTTTAACAATTAGAAAATGGTTGGATATTATGTAATTTTACATAATGAAATTAATATTTTGTTCTAAACATTTATCTAAACGTATATAATGATGAAAGAAAGATAATTCTGAAATTTGAGTCAAATTTGTAGATAAGGTATGACCTAAGTAATAAACCTAGTTATATAGGTTTAGTTAAATTTAATTGTAGATATGGATAGTTAGAACAAGACTCCAACTAAAATATGGATCCAGGTGGAAACATAAGAAATGTGGTTGTCTCCCTCATCTCTATTTAAATTAGCATCATGCATACACTCTCGTCACCTTTAGTCGCCCTCTATCCTACCACACATAATAAAACCTTTAGAAAATCATCCTAAGGGAATCAAAGGAGCACATGATTTAAAAAATATTTTCATCTCCATTATTGTAGAGGTACATGATAATCCCCAAATATGCTTCTTTCCTAATCTTTTGGTTGGTTTACTAATTTAGTGAAATAGTACACCAAGTACATATAAAGTTGTGGGTATATTCATGACATCCCTAAAATATATATGCACCACACTATTTTCAATAATTATCCTCTTCTTCATCATCCTAGCTAGTTACTCCATGGGTAACCTAGAGAAAATTAGCACCACTAGAAACCACTTGAACAAAATAAAAGCCTCAAGAACCATCATGAAGCCTTGAGAAATCGTTTTAGATGGTTGGACTTGCACATGAACTAGACAAAATTTCTAACCAATCTCACCAATTTTTTCCATTAAGTTGGACTCTAACATTTTAGCTTTATAAATTCCAGACCCCGTGAACTTGTTAGGAAGTTTTTGATAGGTTGTGGGGTCAATAGGAAGCCCAATTATACCAGATCATCATGCTCCTTCATCCTAGTTTTTAGTTAGAGAGTAACTGGTAACTCAAGCCCTTCTAACGGGCATGCTTGATCCTTCAAAAATTAATGTTGCCAATTGTGACTTCAACACTAGCCTAGCACCCTAATTCCAAGAATAAGACTTGCCATTGACTTCATAGTGTCTTCAAGTGGGCATGAGATAAGGGATGAAGAATCATAGGGTCAAACTACTCTATGTTCCAATAGTCCCCTAATAACTTGGAATAATGTGCATGGGATCTGAGGTCTATTGACCCCTTGTTAATCAACAAGACCCTTGTAGTTAGTTTAATAGTTAACTTGTGGGGCATTATATGATTATTTTATGCAACTTTAATATTATAAAAAATCTAGTAAACATGTTATTTATTGTATGTATATGAATCTATATGATTTTGTTCAAAAACAAGCATAGAATGTGATGATATTTGAGTAGAGTCTTATTGTAATTGTGGTAAAATATCTATTTGGAACATTATTTATGTAAAATAAATTAATAGATTTTCTAGTTAACTTTGAATTTGGTTCCATATCAGATTACGTATCCTAAACCATATCCAAAATACAATAAATTATTTTGGGTATATTTATGTAGTATGGAACTAGATGTTGAAAATTTGATATTTTGTGCAAACAATTCACAATGGTACTTTAGTAGGTCTCTATAACACTAATTCAAGCTTCACATTATGATATAGGGTTTAATTGATGCACTTTGATTTTATACCATGAAAATGTCTTGTTTTTTAATTTAATGCTAAATTTGGATTACATATTTATATTAGGTAATAATATCTATAATATATGATTTATATTAAAAATGAAGTGATGAACTAAACCCTAGGTTTGGATAAGACCTTAAATTAGTTCAGCTTTTATGATTTATAGTCCCTAAGTCATGGAGCATGACAGAAAACCCTAGTTTTATTTTCATGTTTAGAAGAAAAATAAGTAGTAGTTGTTTCAAAAATATGTTATTCATACTATTTGATAATATATTTCATATAATAAGAGTATGTGTATATTTATGTATAATCCATAATAACCATGGTTTGGGTCTACATCTCACTTTTTTTCTAACAATTTTAATCTAACACAAGTTATTCTAACCTAAATTGAGATAGGATAATTTTTTCATAGAATTTAATCCCATGTCAAAAATGATGAGGATGTTTCAGAAATACATACCACTCTTGATGTATTCAATAAAAAATAAATACTATTGATAGAAACTAGAAATGAGGTTGAAAATCCACCAATCAACCCTAATGCCATTGGAGAAGAGTTTCCCTATGTACCAGGTTACATTTTCAAATTTTGAAGGTTAAATATAGAAATCTTGTTTAGTTAAGCTCATTTACGAGTTGTAGTGACCACGGGGAAAATATATATAAAAGTTGATTTTTCTTTTAATATAGTATCTTATATTTCAATTAGTTCAGTCATTTCATGAAATTTATATTTAATATCAACATAACTAACATGTTTTTACATGGATTCATTGAAGGTTAAAGTGGAACACTAGATAGTGGATATGAAATCAATGTGAACATGCAATGAAGGTAATGTAGGGTATTATATAGCTCTTCTTTTACATTTTGGTTTTATCATTAAAGTTATGATTTTACATTCCATTAAAATTTTGTTATTCCATCTTGAGAACATGTATGTAAAAGTTCTTGGATCTATAATGGTCTTTTGAAGTGGGTGGATAGAGATAATATTACAAATATGAAACTCATTAGACCTTCAAGATATGTTCCAAGATAATATTACAAGTATGAAATTTGAGTGCAAGTAAACAAACATAGAAACGGAGAAAGGACTGAACAAGCACCAAATTACACATATATTTAAAGTGGTTTCAACCTCCAAACTAGGATATGTACATCCACTATCTAGATGGGTCAATCTTTATGATTTTCAACCAAATCTCACTCCTTATATTCTATTTTAAGAGTTACAATATAAGACCACCCTTTTCTAAGTCAAGGTCTAAACTAGCAATCCTTTTGAGATCAAGGAGCCAATAACCATTACAATGACTTACCAATCCATGACTAAGAGTCTTCATCCTTACCAATGGACTTATCTACTTTTCCAATGAATCTTCGACCTTCTCCAAGGACTTACCCACTCTATAAATGAGTTTCATCCTTCAAGGTATGCACCCACTCTTTACTTGGATCTTCCACCTTTGTCTTCACCTTCACTAAGGATAAGCTTTACACCATGGGCCTCCTACTCTTTTTATTCTTCACCACTCTTATAAAAGAGAGAAATATTCATCTTCATGGTAGAATGAAAGATTGGGAGGTTAAGGAATTTACTGCCTCTCAAGATATACATGTAGAAGTAACTCTCTTACAAATCTCCTAATCATTCTAATGGATGCAGCAAGTGATTAAGCTCATGAGAGTGGATGGAGGAACTTGGGAGGAAAATCTCTCTCAAATATAGTATAGGGATCTTCATAGTGCTTGTCTAACCATGGGATGAAGCCCATGAGGTCCTATTTGTAGTTGAGGATGCCTCCTATACATTTGAACCATTTATGATGAATTCTAGATGTTATTCGAGGTGACCAATGGAACTTTTTTCACCCGTCTAGAAACTACTTTTCACTATCGTAAATGGTTTCTACAATACGGCCAACAAAGTTACCTACAGGGACAACTAGTCCTATAGACATTACTATCTGGGATATTTTTGGGTCAGTTAAATTGCATTATGGCAAGAAACTTGACCGGAAGAAGGTCCAGCAAATCCCCATCAATAGTGAAGTTTTGTCAACTTAGTTCTCCCAAGGAGAACTTGACCATATACTATTGTTGTTTTGGGTGTTCCAAAGCCTCATTCTTGTAATATAATTAGTCCAAATTAATTCTATTATAGATACAATCTTAATTGCAAGTTATACTATGATTAAAAGTGATTTCCATAAAAGATCTAAGGAGAAAACTATCTATTATTTTATGTTGGTCCTTCTTCTTATAGGACTTGATTCACTCCAAGTTTCAATTTGCAAGTTTAGGAATTTTGAGTGTGTCTGTCTAGTCTTAAATCACTCAAGTAGAGCATTAAACACATATAAATGGAATTTTTTTACTCATCGTCAAAACTAGATATTCGTCAATTTAGACCTCCAGTCAACATTCTCCCCCCTTCTAAAGATAACACAAAATTCCATATATATACCGAAAGAATGAAAATAAAATCATACCTTTGAAGTAACCTAGAGGATTCATATGATCGAGTTCATACTCTCCCTGTAAATAGATGCTAATTGAGTTCACATACTCCCTCTCAATTTATGCTATTTCTCCTGCATGGTTAGGTTTCATAAAATTTATGGAAACTATGTATTCTCCTCGTATATGTTCTACATATATGTATTCTACCCTTTAAATAAGACATGTCTTCTCCCTCTTTGTCATTTCAAAAAGTGGATTTTGAAGAGCTAAAACACAATCTAATAAAGGAAGTAGACCAAAAATACTAAGAGATTGTCCAAGCAATGTATGTAAAGAAAATCAAGACATGCAGCTGAACAACCCTAAAAGCAATTCTAGCAATAATAAAGGAAATGCTATGCGAGAAACTCAAAATAGTAGATTTGCAAATCAAGGACAAGTTTTAGCATAGCATATAGTTGGATATCAATTTAAGAACAAAACTAGAGCTACATGTAGATAGACTACTAGTAAATGATATTTAAGGTTAGGTCCACTAGCATGATCTAGGTCATGGAAAGGGGTTTATAGGTTAACAACAAGCTATGAGTAGATGCTGAGAAATATCCAAACAAAGAAAAATGCATTTCAAGAAGTATGAAAGGATATTAATAACTAGAAAATATGCATCATTAGTATATGATTACCTATAAAAAATATAGGTTGCACTAAAACATGATATACTAGATAGATGTAGTAACTTTGAGTATGATGGAAGCAAGTTAATTAGAACCATATGTTTGAATGATCTCATCATCAAAACATACATAAAAACTCAAGACAAATGATTGGAAAGTATATAGCTACTAGTATAAAGAGCAAATATGCACATATCGTAGTATGGAAATAGGCAATTTTAATGTATGGCAATATGCATATCATAAAAACATACCAAAGGGAGTGCCAATACAACAATTGTATTGCTTCAGAAAGTCTATTTGAGAGGGAAATTCTCATTCCAAATGCCATTTGAAAATGCCTTGCACAATCACGTTGGCTTGAGTTTTTGGGTTGAACTTCTCGACCGACAGTATTTGCTAGCACACCTGAAGGATACATTTTGATCATGTTTTTTTGGGAGAAACTTGACTGAAAAAAAGTGTTGTCCAAAAACATGCATTTTTTAGAAAAAGATATCTAGAGGCATGAGTAAAATGTATAAACAATATCCTAACATGTATAAGAAAGTTAGTAATGCACTATGATAACATTTGGGACATGTTTTGGATAGGAAAGTGATGACAATCACAATATATCAATTTTGACTCAAAAACCATATGTACAGTGCATACTAACTTGACAAAACAAGAAATGTTTGGATATGAACAAGTATATCTTTACATGTATTCTTACAATTTCTTTTCCAATTTTTACTAACCCGTACACATCTCACCTTTATTATTTTATGTGGTTTGAGTAACTAATTTGTAAATAAATAGCTCATGTCAAGCCATATGCAAGTGGCTGACAAGAAGAAAGATGAAATGGTCCCCAATCATATTTTTGGGTTTGAAGGTGTTATCTTAGTAAACCAAATCAATTTTATGTTTGGTGTTTCCCTAAAAGAGAAATATGTAGAATAATAACCATTTTTATACAATACTTGCAACTACCCTTACCCTTGGAACTAGAAAATTCTCCATGAAATATTAGATGTACTTTACCTTTGTTGTTCCTTTGTCTACTAGCATATTGTATACCATGTCTAACAATTTTGTTAGTAGTATAGTGTAGGCACTACTACAAAACCTACCTTTAGTGTCGGTTATTTAAGGCCTTTAGTGTCGGTTTCCGAGCGACGCCTATGTGGGCGACACTAAAAGGTCACCCATTACGCGTCGGTTCCAGAACCGACACCCAAACTCTTCGCACGCGACCGAAAATGCGCCATCAGGGGACTATAGGCGTCGGTTATTAGATAAGAAACCGACGCCCAAACCCTTCGTGCCACAGAAAGGGCGCCATCTTGGGCGCTATCAGTGTGGGTTATAAGCCAACAACCGACGAAATATGTCTTCGCGCCAAAAGAATATGTGTCGGTTACATTTAAATAACTGACACTGTAATGTTATGTGTCGGTTGTTTACAATTACCGACGCCTATTATTGGCGCCAGCTTGGGCACTATCAGTGTCGGTTTGTAGTAAGAAACTGACACCATATATGTTCGCACCATAGGAAATAGGCGTCGGTTATATCTAAATAACCGACGCCTATTGTTTTTTTTTTACAGACCTGCAGACCTGCTGTGGCTGGTCGCAGGATGAGAAACCTGCAATTCAGTTAACTGAGCTGCAGGTTTTACGACATCCATTGATATCAGCCAACAACAGGCCACAAACCTGTAAATTTAACAACAAAAATATTCACACATGCATTTAGCAATACAACCTGCAGTTCCATTTTATTTTCACACATTTAGAAACATTCATGTAGCTAGAAATGTGTAGTTCCATTCATTCACATTCACACATGTAGAAACATTCATATAGTAACCAACACTTTCATTCATTTTCACTCAGACACATGTAGAAACATCTAGACATGTAGAAACATTCACACATATTATAATTCAGAAATTCATTTACAAAATCCCCACTATTTGTATGGTTGTTGCCCATTCTTCTCTTACTTCATTTAATTCTCTCATCGTATAGGGAGCATGTACATCTGGTAAGTCCGTTCCTGTAGTGGGGTCAGCTTTAAACACCTATAAAGAGAATGATGTATATATATAATTAATGAGCTATAAATAAGATTGATATATTTCATATTATCTAATGAGACTATATAATACCTGAGCAATACAATCGATGTCCATACAACATGAAAGACTAACACATATATAGTACATAACAAGAGCAGCGTCGAATTTACATACAACACTAGCTTAGTACATATATAGTGGGACTTATAAGGTGACGATCCTACCTGGTAAAACAGGTTACCGACAACTACATGTTACGACTGGGAGGTCGTGATTCAGCAATAGTATGCATTAGCAGGAGGACAAACAGATCACCATATGTTTGTCCTCATATGGTGATCTGTTTGTCCTCCTGCTAATGCATATGTTGCTGAATCACGACCTCCCAGTCGTAACATGTAGTCGGTAACCTGTTTTAGCAGGTGGTATCGTCACCTTAGTCCACTATATATAAACTAAGTTAGTGTTGTATGTAAATTCGGAGTTGCTGTTGTTATGCACTATATATGTGTTAGTCTGTCATGTTGTTATATGAATTTGAAGCACTTGTGTGTGCTGCACTTTATGTATTGTATCTGTATCCTGCTTCTCTTCATTGGGGCTTCTTCCTGCATATCCTGCATATCCTGCATAGCTATGTCATGTCCGTCCTGCATAGCCTTCTTCCTATATTTATTTTTCAAAGAGAATACAAACAAAAATTATTAGTGTAGAGTTAGTGAAATACTGATCAATGTCTAGAATTGGAATAGATCAAGAACCTACTCTCAGCATCGCGTATGTAATCTCGGGTGAGATTGGTCCTATAGTTCTTTAGCACCCTCCCACAATGTTTAGCATTTGTATTAACTAGAAGATAATGAAACATCAAATCAGAAAATGATATTGATATTAAAAAAGTAAACATTTAGCTTCAATAAAAAAATATAAACATGCATGCCTCTAAAATTGTGATCTTTTATCAATTAACAATCCTTCATTGTGATCTCCGCACACATATAAGTCATCATTAGCTTCAATATTTTCTGGAGTTGGCAACCCAACTGAGAATGGAATGGAGTCATCATATTTATCATAGTACTCTTCTTCATCTATAGGATCTTCAATGAACTGTCTTTTACCATGAAGAACAACCGACCATTTATCATTTGCAGGATCATCGATATAAAATACTTGTTTCGCCTGTGATGCCAATATGAATGGTTCAACCTTCTCGCCAATCTTTTCAAAGTTCACTAAAGTGAAACCCAATTCATCCACTATAACTCCTTTGGTGTTATCAACCCAATTACATTTGAAGAGTGGAATTCTGAAATCTATGTAGTCAAATTCCCATATCTCTTCAATGACACCGTAATATGACATTTTAGCTTCACGTGGACTCTTATCCTTTGCACTTGCAAAAAACATAGTCGATGCTTGAAGGGTGACCCCATTGTTTTGGACGACACTCTTATCATCTTGGCGCTTTGTGTAATATGTGAATCCATTAATTTCATACCCTTCATAAGACATAACAGTCAACTTTGGTTTAAAGGCGAGGCATTTGATAGTTTCAATAATATCATCTGGTGTTTGAGATAGTTGATGTAAGACTTTATCTTCAAACCACTTAATAAAAGTTTTGTTATGCTCTCTAGCAAGCCACATTGTATTGGCTCGAGGATATTGTCTTTTGATGAAATTGGTATGTTCCTCGATATAAACGTTCACTTCGTCCATGTTGTATAAAATATACAAATGACCTTGTTCCAACTGCTCACGGCTGATTACTTTCACACGTGATCCCAAAATTCCTTTGCCAAATAGCTCGTCAATATTCTTGTCATTATCAGGAGTGTCATTACCACTGAGAAAGTCATTGCAGAAATCCATAACCTCTCTCGCCACATAACCTTCAATAATACTCCCTTCAGACCGATAATGGTATCGAACATCACCTTTAAAAACGCTCATGTATCGTTCAAAGGGATACATCCAATGCAAGAAAACCGGGCCCAAGATTTTCACTTCCCTAGTCAAGTGGACAACAAGATGTACCATGATATCAAAGAACGAAGGAGGGAAATACATCTCAAGATGACATAGGGTAACAACCACTTGTCTTTGCAAATTATCGAGAGTCTCAGGGTCAATAACTTTGCTGGAGAGACTGTTGAAAAAGAAACAAAGTCTGGTGATTGCAAACCTTACATGCTTCGGCAATATAGATCGAATTTCCACGGGCATTATTTGTTGCATTAGAGTGTGACAATCATGAGATTTAAGTCCTATCAACTTCAGATCTTTCATTGATACCAATCTACGGATGTTGGATGAGTAACCATTTGTCACCTTAACATTTATCAAGCATTCACAAAAAGCTTTCTTCTCTTTCTAGACAACGTGTAACATGCGGGAGGTAAGTATGTTCTTTTACTACCCATTTCACATATTTCTGTTAATTCTGACCTTATTCCCATTTCATGTAGGTCCAGTCTGGATTTTATCCCATCTTTAGTCTGACCTGGTATATTTAACAGAGTACCAATGATGCTATCACAGACATTTTTCTCAACGTGCATTACATCGATACAATGTCTGACTGTCAAAGAACTCCAATAAGGAAGATCCCAAAATATTGACTTCTTCTTGAATGAAGAATTGTCACTCCGTGTAGTACCTTGTGATCTCTTACCAAATTCATTGACAAAGTCTTTTATTCTTTCATAAACAACCTCCCCTGGTATAGGTTTAGGTGCATTGCGTTCCTCATTCAATCCATTGAATGCTTTGCGCTTCCTACGATACGGATGGAATTTTGGAAGAAACCTTCGATGACCGAGATATACATTCTTACCGTCATGTTTTAGTCTTGTTGAATCAGTGTTCTCTTCACATATAGGACACGCTTTAGCTCCTTTGACACTATATCCAGACAAATTCCCATATGCTGGAAAGTCATTAATAGTGCAAAGCAACATAGCATGCAAATGAAATGTCTCTCTTCGTGAAGCATCATAGGTCATCACACCTTCACCCCAAAGTTTCTTTAAGTCATCAATCAGAGGTTCAAGATAAACATCGATGTCATTTCCAGGTTGTTTAGGGCCGGATATCAACAACGACAGCATTACGTACTTATTTTTCATACACAACCAGGGAGGAAGATTGTATATAACAAGCATGACTGGCCAAGTGCTATGTTGGCTGCTCAATGTCCCGTACGGATTCATCCCGTCTGTACAAAGCCCAAGTCTTAGATTCCTGACTTCTTCACCAAATTCAGGGTACAATACATCAATCTTCTTCCACTGTGGGGAATCAGACGCGTGTCGTAGGATCCCATCATTAATTTTCTTAACATCTGCATGCCACCTCAAATTCTTCGCATCTATCGGATTGGCAAACAAGCATTAAAACCGTGATATTATAGGTAGATACCACATCACCTTGGCAGGAGAACCAGTTTTGGACGCCCCCGAAGTCGTCAATTTATACCGTGACGCACCACATTTTGGACAATCTTTCAAATCTGCATGTCCTTTTGAAATAATACACAATCATTAGGGCATGCGTGTATCTTCTTGGCATCCATTCCCATTGGACACAACAATTTCTTTACCCGATATGTTAAGATTGGCAGCTCGTTTCCTTCAGGAAGCATTTCTTTCAACAAAGACAACAATGACGTGAAGCTTTTTTCGCTCCATCTATTGTTAGCTTTCAACTTATACAATCTCAACACAGCGTTAAGCTTCATAAACTTAGTACAACCTATGTATAACGGCATCTCAGCATCATGCACAATGTTTCTAAAAATGGGAGGTGGATCGGTGTGCTCTACCCCACAACTATCCAGCATCGCATCAACGATATCTACTGGAACTGGTTCATTCACATCTACGTCATCGTAGGCAATTTCTTCTTCCATACAAGCACTGCTATCGATATCCACTGGTTTCGGGTTTGAAATCTCTCCATGCCAGTGCCATTCTGTATAGCCTTGTATAATCCCGTTGCACATGACATGAGTCATGATTTCGTCACCAGTGTTGACTTTCAAGTTGTTACCGCAATGTCTACATGGACAGTAGAACCTATCTCCAGGTTGTTTCCTATGTTCCTCGGCAAATTTAATGAACTGGTGAAGACCAGAAATAAACTATGGGGTGCAGCGATTGCGAATGGACATCCATGATCTATCCATTCTATGATCAAAGAGAAAACAAGTATATATTAGGACAAGATTAGGGTCTAGGGTTAACAAATACATGTGATGTCATTATTATATATAATAAATGTGTACCACCTATCCATTCTTAAACACCTAATCTCACTAGTAAGTGTATAATGTGTATTGGGTTTTCAAGAAAATTTCGGCAGCATTTCCCCGTTGTTTTCTAAGTACATATGTACTTAGAGAACAAATGGGGAAATGCTGCCAAAATTTTCTTAAAAACCCAATACACATTATACACTTACATCCTAAGCGAGATTAGGTGTTCAAGAACAGTCCCAAACCGGGGACTATCCAAGATTTACTCCTAATGAGTAAATCTTGGACGGGTTTCTAGGCCAACAAATAATGTATTGTCATTCTTATACCTAAAATCCTAGTTCTTCAATTTAGGGTGATTATTGATGTCTTTAAAAGCATGATTGGCAATTTAGGGAAAAGTTCATCATTTACATTCCAAGCATGTCACATGTGTGGATTACAGTTCATCATTAAGCAAGATATAAGCAAGTATTTCATATTAAAATAGACTAAACAATATGAGAAAATAGTAGTGTAATCATGCAAATGGGAACATTCATGGGAACACACACTTCAGTTATAAGCATTCATGTAGCAACTTTTAGTTCCATTCATGGGAACACACACTTCAGTTATAACAATAACTAAACAAAGGGGTTGGTGTACCCCTAAACATGCGCATAATTAAAAAAACTATTAATACAGACAAGTCTAGATAGATAGACAACTAAATACTACACCAACATGGTCCCACATGCATCAGTAACTTCTTTTTGATGATGAAGCTGTGTCACGAAGCTCCTCACTGTATTTAGACGAATCTAAACTGACAGGGGCCTCAGATTCAGATTCCTCATAGATGATATCCGATGTCGTGCGCTCATACCGCAGAAGATGATCGGGGGTCTCGCAGTTGCTGTTGGTTATCCAAACTTTGATGGAATTATGGCCAAATGGACGGAGAAAAAGCCTGTTCTAACGGACCACATGCAGCTCTCCAATCCAATCACGCCAACCGGATTTTGATACAAGATTTCCCGCCAAATCATACCCAACCTCGAAAACATGTGAATAATTACCAAAAGTTAGGGTCACTTTACCAGGCATGTAGTGTCTTCCTTTTAGAAAACGCCAATGTTTGGGTATGACCAATTGGTTTAAGGAACGATCATCTAGGATGATGTCCAATTGTTCTTCAATAGGGAACGTTAACATTGACATAGAGGCCCAGTTCATAGTGACTGTTATGGGTGGACAGAGACTGCACAATATTAGTATTAACAAAGTGTAAGTACATATAACGATGTTATATATTTTCAGAAAAAATTGTATAACATCAGTTAACCTTTTATTGCTTGTCATAACCAACTTTATTGTGGTAGACATGATAGCTTGAAAAGAAGACTACAAATGTACTTAGAGAACAAACGAGGAAATGCTCCTAATGAGTAAATCTTGGACGGGTTTCTAGGTGCTTACTAAAATAGAACCATTATATGGAACTAATCCTACATTATACACATACTTTTCCTGAGTAAGATAATGTGCACTTCATGGAATTATTAAGATCTGAATATATATAAGTTGTTTCTACCTACTTTGATTGGATTTTATAACATTCGAGTCTTCCATTTATAACATTAAGATCTGAATATATATAAGAATCCCATTTGATACACACGATTGAGAAACTTTCACGATACTAGGAAAATACACTAACTAGATATTCATTTAGGTGTTAGACATCAATATGTGTATGAGCCCTAATTAAAACTGATTCTCATAAGAAGTAAATAAATTTAAAAAAAATGCCCAGCAGCAGGGCGACACCTTGAGGGAAGACGAGCAGAGGAAGAAGAAGAAGGAAGGGCGGGCACCTTGAGGGAAGAGGAGCAGCGGCCGAGGCAAAGTCCTAGCAGCTTCCGGCGGCGAAGAGAGGAGCGGCGGAGACGGCGGCGAGGCTAGGAGACCTAGCTGCTACTGGCGACGGTGGAGAAGAGGCCGGCGGGCAGAGAAGAGGCCGGCGGGCGGAGAAGAGGTCGACGGCGGAGGAGAGGCCGGCAGGCGGAGAGGGAGGGCGGGCGGAGAGGGAGGCTGACTGCTTCTCGCTCGACGGCGACGAGCGGAGAGCACGGAGGAAGGAGCGGCGGCGGCGGCGGCAGGGAGCAAGGGAAATCGCCGGAGCTAGGGAAATCGGGAACGAAATAGGGAAATGGGAAGAATCGTTCGGGCAGGGTGAGCTATTAAGTTGAAAATACGTGTCGGTTCTTTAAAAAACCGACAACTAAACCAACAGTGTCGGTTCTTTGCCACAAACCGACAACTATACTAGATTATAGTCGTCGGTTTTTGATTAAACGACAACCGACAACTATTCCTATCTCACGAATATCCTTTAGTCGTCGGTTATTTAGTTACGAACCGACACAATATGTTAAATATTGGAGCCAATTTTTTCGCTGGAATTTTGGGTTTGGCGGTGCATTTTAGGTGTAGGTTTTTTATTAATTAACCGACACTTAATAAAAGCGATACCCGTGTCTGGTCGACCTTCACGGATTGGATGTCGGTTTCTGTTCAAAACCGACACAGTAGGGTTTATGTGTCGGTTTTTGTATACAACCGACACCTTGAAAAGTGACTTTATAAGACATTTCTGTAGTAGTGAGGACATCAATAAGATTCTTTTTTCCATCAAAGAATATTTCAAATAAGATCTCAAACTATAACTATCATGCATAAGAGAAGTAATAGTAGAAGACATGTGAATAATATCATCTCTATAATGAAAAAGATCTGCCTCTAAGCAAAGAGCTTTATCCATGTAAGAATCTTTTTTGATATGAAGAGAAATAATATCATTCTCTTATTGGTAGAACTAAACAAAGATTCAAGGACATGGAATTTAGAAAGCAAGGAAGTATTTTCTTTTGCAAAAATAATATTTTTTTAGAGAGAAACACTATTTTCAGATTGTATTCCTTGTAAAAGAAAATCTTTGTCATCATTTTTACATCTAAGAACATCAATATCAAGCATGCGAGAATTAATAATTTTAGCATGTTCTTCATTAGAACTAGGCGTAAAAGGTTGAGATTATAGAAGCTTTATCTTGTCAAGAAATCTGGTCTCAACACTATTAAATTTCAATTCAAGTTCTACATAAATCTTTTAATGATAATCAACATAATTTTGCAAGAAATACTGGTATTTTCAAGATCATCTTTTTCTTCATGTAAGTAATAAATATCATAGCTGGTGTTTTCCTTTTATACTTAGAAGACCTAAGAGATTCATGAGTAGCATGAATAATATAAATTTAAGATTTTTACTCAAAAGTGTTTATATGTACCTCATTTTGAATCTTGATTTTAACTTTCCATGAGAGAAAAGTAGCATTCTCTACTTCCACTAGAGCTTGAGCTAGATCTTTTACTAGATATTTCACATGATCTTGAGTTGGAGTCAGTAGAGATTTTGTGACATTTATCCTTCTTATTTTGCTTTGCTTCCCCTTTCATGTGTTGATAGGTGTTTTTCCCTTGTGGTCAATCATCCTTGAAGTGAACCTTCTTTCCACAATTGAAGCACTAAGTGAAGGAAGAAGACTTTCCTTTATAGAATCTACCTATAGAGTACATGGCATCTTCTTCACCTTTAGAGGATTTTGGACTTGATGAACTATTAAAAGAAATCATGAACTCCTTCTTTTGTTTGTTTTCTTCAGATCCCCTTGTTCTTATTGGTTGAGTCTAAGTTCATGGGAATTAAGGTTTCCAATGAGTTCTTCAATGGAAATATAAGAAAGATATTTCATTTCTTCTATGATAACCATCTTCTTGTCCCACCGATGAGGAAGAGTACAAATTTTTTTTGAGTTCACCTTTACTTGATCCATGAAATGACCTAAGATGTCAAGAACAATCACCATGGTGTTGATCCTTGAGAACATTTCATCCACACTCTCTATCTTGCCCATTTTGAATCCTTCAAAAAGTTGATTGAGTATATAGACTCTGATTTCTTTCACTTTCTTTGTTTCCTCATAAATTACACATAAATTTATCCATATCTATATCCCATGACACAAGAAGAAATCTACTAGAACTCTATGGGAGAAAGAGAGGCATAGAGGATGTTGATGACTCTGGAGTTTAAGGTTTCTTTCTTCAAAGTAGCATCATCCCATTCTTCTAGATTTGTCTCTTGTTGTTTTATAGAAGATTATCATTTTACATAGCTCAAGACTTCTAATTCATGTCATTTGCACACCAAATCACTAGGAAAACTCCTAGAGTTTAATCTTCTAAAGAGGCAGTCAACTCATTGCAAGCAATGATTTAACTTTTTGGTAGTAAGGTATCAATACAAGGGATTGTGGTAAGATGGTTGAAATCTAAAACCAATCACGAGAATAGAAAACAAATCCAATTGTGGGAGTTTAATTGTGCTAACAATAGAAGCAAAAGTGCATAAATAAAATTTAACTAGTGAAGGAAAGAAATAAATGGGGGTCTGGAGGATCACTACCAAAAACCATGTTCCTATATTAGTTGATCCAACTCCTTATTTTAATGACCAAATTAGGATTATGTGGATTTGTGTCCCTTACGAGAACAAATCACACAAAGGCCATCATTCTCTCAAACCTGAGGTCACAACATTTGAGGATCATCATCCAACCATCCAACAAGATTCTATCAGGTGATCGCATCTAGAATTTGTGATTACTATTATGAGGTTGTAACCCATGGATCAAGTGATCATGTCACCCAAGGTTATAACAAACAAGGCAACTAGATTAAAAAGATCATAATCTAAATCAGGTGATTGTTCAAAAGATTATGTGTTTGTTCTTGTGTAGACCCAAGATCTCAGTATCCCCACAATAATATAATCTTTCTATCAAGAAAATAAGTGTGAACCAGAAAGATACAATATCATATAAATGTGTCAAGAATTTATACATTCATTTTTGTTAGGATCCAGGATCTAGGTAGCCCCACAAGAATATATCTATATCCATTGATCAAAGAGGAAATGGTTTGGGAAACATCTTTTCATTAAAATAATGGAGTCAGTACAACACATTTAGAGAATATACTATGGGGCTACTCCCATGACACAGAAGAGAACTACTCAAACATTATGTAAAAGAATAATGTAACTTAGATTACAAGAGAAATCCCAAAAGAAGATATAGGAAAAGGGATGCTAAAATGATCTCCTACCCATGTTGGCCCCTTTTCAGGCAGACTGAGAGGGCAAGATCCATTATCAACCATACATGACCACATGTTTACCAAATAACCAAAAATAATTAATAATTTCACCAAATAGTAATGAGTTTATCCAAGATTGAATTTCCACAAGGGAATCACATAATATGTTTTTTACTGGAAACATGAAAAGAAAACTAAATAAATCCTCCAAAGATTACACTACTCTTTGTTTGTTTTGTGCCTTTTTCATGAATGTCCACTTTCCATTAAACTTGTAGCAATAACAACATTTATCCTAAACACTATGAAATTGACCTCTCAGTCGGTATAACAATTTATACTGGTATGTGGGGGAACAAAAGTTTGCATATACTTGAAACAACATATCCACTACAATTATTGTTACAGAAATGAAAATTTATCATTTTCTTCATAACTACTCAACCAATGGTATATCCTCTCTTAGAGTTTTGTCCCTGCAGCGGACTTTAGACCACCTGTCAATCTAGAGCTAGGTGCCTTATTGGACACCTCTCAATCTGGAGCTAGGTGCTATGTAGGTCATCACAATCTATGGCATGACCTCTTATGACTTTCCAAATATGGGGCCTGGTCTGACCTTCCCAATCTGGGGCCTGGTCTTTCGTCATCACCATGACTTTATAATTCTTTCCATTCTACATTTCCAGAGTTGGTATGCAGGTTCGAGCAAGTTTCAAGCATAATATTGTGATTGACATAGTGACTTTATAGGCTGCATGAAATAAATATTATCCAAACATTTAATTTTAATAAATAAATAACTTTATGGTTTCAGTAGGGTTTTAGCTTTCCAAACTCTAATTACCACTTTTCATGTCCTTTAGGTTTACAAGCCCTAATTGACCATTAGTTGCACTTTTAATCTCAAGGTAACCCTAATTATCCAAAACATGGGTTGCTATGTTCTCATAACTTTCAAGTTACTCTTTTATCCATGTAAGACCAAACTTTGATTATCAAGATCAATTGAACATGTTAAGATCATGAAAACCTAGAAATCAGGGTTTTCATTTACTAGACACATTGAAGACAGAAACTTTGGGTACCTTTTGAATTTATAGGAAAATCTAGGTTATGATTATATTTTCATTGTATTCCTTGTATTTTTCAGTGAAAAATTCATATATAACATATTGCATTTGGACATTCCTACTAGTTAATACCATTTTTAAAAAATTATTGGATTCTGGCCAATTAGGAAAAGCTAGGTCAACAATTAGCATCTTATTACTTATATCATGTGTGGATAAGTTTACCAATCTATTCATGCCATTTTCGGTGCGTCATACCCACGTGGCTAAGTTAAGTAAAGAACCAAAAGGGTGAAATTAGCCCTTACCTTCCAACCATCGACTTAGGGCAAAAAGGTATTTTCATGCCCAACCATCTTTCTCCACTTGCCCTTTGTTTTCTTGCATGTTACCCAACGAACCAGTCCCATGGGTGGTCAATCAGATTGTTGACTTCTTCTTCCTTATCTCGAGGGTAGCACGTTAGGGTTCAGGGAGAACCACTAGCCCTCGTCGGACTTGGAAAAGCCCTGATAAGCACTTGGGCATTATGTAATCACCGTACCTTGGTCGAGCCCTCCCCTGTTATGACCATGCAAAAGTGGTAGGTCTCGAGATCCTTGCACATCATTGTTCCATGCTTGGGATGTTCTACCCTCTAGTACAAAGTTACAAGGTCCTCGTATAGGCAGGGATAGGTTGTAGGATGATGGAAAGGACCAACCCTAGATCTGGATGGCCAATGCAATTTGGGGAACCCTACAAAAATTATGTAACAATGGCTTTTAATGGTTCATTAGCTTTCTCTCTCTCACATACATGAAGGGAAAGGAATCAGAGAGAGCAGAAAAGAGGAGAGGGAGAACGACGGTCATGTTCTAGTTGTGTGTACATGACACCTTCTCATTTTGACTTAGGGTAGGAGATGATTCAAGAGCCAACGATCCCTGGTCGAAGGGTTTGGCTAGGCCTGACATTAACAACATCTGTGGAAAACATTTTCCTAAAAGGAAAATGTGTGTGACATTGAATACATCAACCCCTTAATCCTCTCACTTTAAGGATTTTTGCAAAATACATTTCTCTCACATCTTTAATCCTTTTTGTACCAAATTTTAAGTGAAAATCTTTAATGACTTTATCTAGATGTGTACTAAGATTGGGATTTAATTCAAAAAGAAAAGGGACTTTATTTGTATCCAAATGCTCCTTTAATTTTATGCAATTAAGGCATCAAGACTAATCCTTTTCTCTTTATTTCTATTCGATTTTCTTTATTTTGGCTATTATTTCTACTAGAAACCATATGCATACTAATACTAATTAATAGTGCACATCCATGTCACTTTCTAGACAATTCTATACAATTCTCTCAAGTACACATAGTTATTTCTATTTTCCTTTTCTCTTTACTTATTATCAGATTTTCTTCTCTCCTTTTTCCCTTTTATACATTATTTGATTAAAAATACAATATAAATTACGAAATCATACATTCAAGAAAAATATGAATAGAAAACCATTTTTTGAAAGAAAAGTACACAAATTTGTAACATGTCTCTTTTACTAGAATAATTGTTTTCCAATTATTTAAAATACAAGTGAAATTGAGGCTATAACATCCTTCCCCTCTTATAGGAATTTTGTCCTCAAATTTGACTAAGCATAATAAGAATTCAGTCTGGGACTTTTCCATGTCCGTCTGTAGCCCCCATGTGTCTTCATCCTCTTCATGATGCCTCCAAAAAAATCTTTACCATATCAATTTTTTTATTCATGAGCCCTCTCACCTTGGTATCCAATACCCTCATAGGTGACTCATGATATGTTTGCCTCCCTTAGAGTTCAATAGGCTCAATTCTCAACTAATGACTAGGATCCTTCACATGGTGCTTTAGATTGGACCCATGGAACACATCATGCATCATACTATATAGAGGGGTTAAGGCTAAATGTTAAGCAGTTTCACCATTCCGTTCTAAGATCTCAAATAGACCCACATATCAGGGACTCAACTTTCCTCTATTCTTAGCTATAGCTTGGAGGTGTCGGGGTTTCAGAAGCACATGTTCACCCACAGTGAAATGTAAGACAATCCACTTTGCATCAGCATACCACTTCTATTGATCATGGGTTCACTTCAACCTTTGCTTGATCAAAGGAACTTTATTAGCACACAACTAAATTTCTTCTGACATCAATAAGGTCCTCTCACTGAAATCATCGCAGTGAAGCCACGAGAGACACAACCTTCCATAAATGGCTTCATATGAAGGCATCCTGATATTGACTTGGTAACTATTATTATAAGTAAACTTGTCTAGGGGCAAGCACTGCTCCCATGATTCACCCCAATCGAGCATACATGCTCTCAACAAGTCCTTTAAAGTCTAGATTGTGCTTTCTAATTGTTCATCAGTATAAGGGTTATAGGTTGTGCTAAACTTCAACCTCATATCGAGTTTCTCATGCACTTTCTTCCATAACTTCATAGTGAACTTAGAGTCATGATAAAGAATAATTAAACTTGCAACGTCATGTGGATGAACTATTTCTCTAACACTTAATTCAGCTAGGTCTATTGCCCTAGAAGTATTCCTTAATGTGGGAAAACATGTCAAATTAAGTTAGGCAGTCCACCACAAACTATATTACATCACGACCTTTCATTTTCTGGGGGAGAACCACTATGAAATCCATAATGTTTTGGTCTCATTTCTTTCAGGAATCTCAATTGGTTGTGTTTCCATCGGGTTGTTGGACCCTTCACCATATGGTATTGTAGGACAATTGGCTACATATGTTGCTATGTCTCTCTTCATTCTAGGCTACCAGGAATATCACTATAAGTCTTTAAACATCTTCGTGGTAATAAGGTGTACTATAAACTTAGAACCATGAGCTCCTTGCAAAATATCAATCTCCAAGGGCGAGTCTTTAGGAACTCAAAAGTAACATTCATATTGGTTTCCACCATTTAAACCCATATGGATGTGTTTGAGGCTCCTCATTAAACCTTTTATCTCAACTAACTTTGTTCATCTACCTGAGTTGTTAAAGCTCGGTCAATAGGTCAGGCCTTGTTTACCCTTATCTGGTACCTCAACTCTTGCATCCATTATTTTGATTCAATCTTATATCTACTGGATTCAAATTCCCCTTGATAGGTGATTAACTTTCTCACCTAGGTTTCCAAATAATTTATTTAAAATCTTCACATAAGGGTGTAGTAGTACCTCAAACTCATGATTATCCTAAAAGGATTTCAACCTAAGTGTTTATTAATCATATCATTTCCACTTCTAATATGACATGTGTACGTCTAGTCTCTCACATGCATAACAAGATGAAATAAGAATTTGGATGAAGGGAAAATGCAAAGCTCATCCCATTCCAAGAGTATTGATGGTTCATCACACATTACCATTTTTAATTCTGTATTGGGTCGAATCCTTCTCAACATGACTCTAAACCATACATGCTTATATTTCTTGAAGTCAAGATCTTTCCTCACTCTAGGGTTTATGAAATTTCATTATTACTTGACTTCTTATATCTTTTCTCATTAGCATTAGTCATCTCCTCAAAGTCTCTAGGGTGCCAGTACTTTTGGAGTGATCTCATCCTTATGCATCCAAGGAGTGCCTCTCACATTTACCCCTTGATCCACATGAAATCATGAAGGTGGCCAACCTCCAAACCCATGGGCCTTGGGAAAACATAGTTGTTACCTCTTGATCCTATAGTCTTGTGAATTTAGGGATCAATAAACTCCTACCCCCATCAGTCTCATCCCTTCTCGGTCTTAGGTTTGAATTAAGGTATAGTTCAAATGAGATAACTTTATCTTATCTAATCACACATCTTACTAGAGGCTTCCTTGATGATAAGTTCCAAGAACATTGTATCCTTCAAAATTCTCACATTAATTTCCTTCATTTGTTAGGGAACTCATAGCTTTCCTTATGCCCCTTCATGGGAATTATGGCAACCTACCCATATGGGTCTGGCACCATTCTACCAACTTCAGTTCCATAGTGACTTTTCTTCATGTCCCCTGGAGATGGTCATACTTTGGTCTAAAGAATCATATTCAATCTATGTGGTTTTGTGCTTCATGCACTTAATCTCTCATGTTTTTAAGCGATATTCAATGTTAACCTCATTATTCAACTATTTTTTCAAACTCACTCTTTTAGGAAGGGTCCTTTCCTAGGACAAGATATAACTAATACTTGCCAATACCAAGGTTTACCAAAACATACTTGAATCCAATGTTTATATCATTACATGTGGGAATATTTCCTATTATCCCACCTATGCATGTGGCTAGTAAGTAGAGAACTCATTGACCCATTTCTAAGTTTTCTGTTATGTCATATCCATTCATCATCTCTCAAGTTTGGAGCAGTTTCATACACACATATGATGGTAGTGCTAAATCAACTTGTGTGAGTGTCTCATCAAACATATATAACAGTCCAACTGAGGTTTCCTTTAACTCAAAATGTGAGGGGGTGACATTCTTAATCTTTATGATCTCAATCAACCTTGTGAGCATTATATGCACTAGGTACCACCACTTCCCCTCTTTGGTCTAGGAACCATGATTTTACATCCTTAGCCTTCATCATCTCAACTGTGTGACTTAGCCACCCAAGCATGTACCGTCTCAGAATATGGTATGATATTCTCTTGTTAGATTCCTACTCACGATATATTCTTATCTAACTCTATCTTTCACGTAAAAAACCCTTAGAGTCATACACATGGGGCTACAAACCCAGCACCATGCTTCACAATATATTACCATTCCTTACCTCTCGAGGATCTTGATCGTGTCTCTCCATCACCCAAATGGTAGGTACACATACCACATACACATCTGTTTAGGAATTTTTTCCTTTGTCTCTAAGGTTTGGTCCTTCCAAGGACATCTTGTCTCTAAGGTTTGGTCCTTCCAAGGACATCTATGAATGACAAGTCTCTAAGTATCATGCATATAGTACTCAACTCATTCACTCAGGCTAGTCTAGTTGATGACCTATCTTACAAATATTTCTTGTAATACCTCATGTCTTGGAGTTTAGGTTCCTGACTTCCTTCGTGTATCACTGTCTCTTGGAGTTAACTGGTCCTAACACTAGGGTCCCATTTTTTAGATGAGTTGGAGGATATCATTGATTCACATCTTATCCTCATCTAGTTTAGCACAAACATACTTGAATTATGAATCTTATTGTCCATAAAAATCTAAACTAAAGTAAAATTATCATTTTCAATTGAGGTCATCATATGCCATATTAACTCATCTCATAACCTCGTCTCATCTATTCCACTTATCATGTATCCAAACAAGGCTATGGACATCTAACACAAAATTCCTCTTGATGCTCCTCACTTTCACTTGCTCATACTGATAAGGGGAAAATATTTCTTACTAGGGTACCTACCACAATGTGTTCAGTTCATAGCCCGATCTTAGGGTTTAAATGGCTCATTAATCTTTTCCTCCACTATTGGGTTGATGCACCCTAGGTTGGGACACCAAAATTCGCACTAAAGGTTATACCACCACTTATTGTCTATGTTTCACATGTGTTTCCAAGTCCTTCACATGCATTCCTTATTCTACATACTTTCGTCCATGGACAAACTAAGGTATCCCCACTTATTAAGTTCTCTCTTTTTCTATCCACTACTTAAGGTTTATAAGGTGGGGTTATTATTATTTTCTCTTGCCTTACTCATACCCCAGGATTAAGGTTTAGTGTTGATGTTAGATACTACCACATGTACGTTACGGTATTGCGATTCTTTTGACCTACTAAGGTTGTTTTCCAAACCAGCCCTAGTTTCATCTAGGTCTTACCTTCATAGGGGAGAAACCCACAAGAATTTTTTTCTTTATCATCATGTCCATTATTATTATTTGTTGAAGGATGCCTTAATCCTTAATATCCATAACCCTAGTACTTAGAAGAGATAAAGAGAGAAGATACATATACCTAGGGTTCAGGGAGTAAAGGGGGTACAGAAGCGATGAAAATAGATGAGAAAACCTAGAGGTATGTTAATTTGAGTAAAGTTCTTCGACTTTGGCCAGGTAGTAAGCACACGTTAGTGAGTCCTCAAAAGAAGACTAGTGGTGCAAAGGAAAATATTTCCAACCCTCATATTGTGGTCCTTACTAGAAACCATCGTCTTTGGAAAACACTCTGATAATATACTTGGGGCTCTACAGAACTCTTGAAATTTAATAAATATTAGAATTTATATGGTAAACCAGACTCTGATACCAAATGTAACGACTCCCCCATGTTATCCCCTATTCAGGTGGACCAAGAGGACAAGGGCCATTATCAATCATACGGGACCACATGTTTAGCAAATAACAAGAAACAAATTTCACTAAATTGGAATGAGTTTATACAAGATTGAATTTCCACAAGGGAATCATATAATATGTTTTCTACATTGACAATAGAAAATAAAACTAACTAAATCCTCCAAATATTACATTACTCTTTGTTCTTTTGTTGTTTTCTTCATGATTGTCCGCTTTCCATTAAACTTGTAGCAATAACAACATAATATCCTAAAACACTGACAAATAAAACAGTCGATTAGAATAAAATTTTATACTAGTAAGTGGAGGAAACAAAAGATTGCATATACTTGTAACAACATATCCCCAACAATTATTATTACAAAAATGAAAATTTGTCATTTTCTTCTTAACTTCTCAAACATTTTTCCTCGACCTATGGTATATCCTCTCATAGGATTTTGTCCCTGTAGTGGACTTTAGGCTAAATTTCAATATGGAGCTAGGTTCCTTATTGGCCACCTCTCAATTTGCAGCTAGGTGTCATGTAGGTCTTCCCAATCTGGGTCATGATCTATTATAACCTTCCCAATCTAGGGCCTGGTCTGACCTTCCCAATTTATGGCCTAGTCTTTAGTCTTCACCATGACTCTATACTAATTTCCATTCATAATTTCCAGAGTTGTTATGCATATTTTATCAAGTTATAAGCATAATATTGTGATAACCATAGTGACTTTATAGATTCTAGGAAATAAATATCATGCAAGCATTTAATTTTAAGAAATATGGTCAAGACTCAGATAATGTTGGAAACTAAAGCGATTAGTCATAGCGTAACCACATACCTTGATTCAATGCATAGGATGTCCAAGCAAGTGAAATCAAACAAGCAACCAAGAAAATTATCCTAAAAGTTAAAGCAATACACCCATGTATTATCATTTTATCCAAATCATTATTAAGATTAACTTGGTACTTATGTTAGGGTTTCAAGGTCAGCTTTAGGGTTTCAAAAGGTTTTTTTCTTTCCAAACTCTCATTACCACTTTTCATTTCCTTTAGGTTTACAAACCCTAATTTATCATTAATTGCACTTTTAGTATCAACATAACCCCAATTATCCAAAACATGGGTTTCTAAGTTCTCATAACTTTCAAGTTACTCTTTTATCCATAGAAGACCAAACTTTGATTATCAAGATCAATTGAACATATTAAGATCATTAAAACCTAGAAATTAGAGTTTTCATTCATTAAACACATTGGAGATGGAAACATTGTGTACCTTTTAAACTATAGGCAAATCTAGGTCCTAATTATATTGTCATTATATTTCTTGTATTTTTTTGAGAAAAAATCATATATAACATATTACATCTTGACATTCCTAACATTTAATACTATTTTTACATACTTATTAGATTTTTTCCAATCTAGGAAAACCAAGTCAACAATTAGCATCTTATTCCTTATATCCTATGTCGATTAGTTGCCCAATCTATGCATGTCATTTGTGGCGCGGAATACCCACATGACTGAGTTAAGAAAATAACCAAAAGGGTGAAATTAGCCCTTACTTCCAACTGTCGACTTAGGGAAAAATCTCTTTTCATGCCCAGCCATCTTCCTCCTCTAGCCCTTTGTTTTCTTTCATTCTACCGCATGAACCAATCCCAGAAGTGGTCAACTGGATTGTTGACTCCCCCTTCCTTGCCTCTAGGGAACCACGTGAGCGTCCCCGGAAAATCACAAGCCCTTGCTGGACTTGGCAAAGCCTTGATCAGCGATTGGGCTTTCTCCGGGCGGCGTACGTTGGTTGAGAACTCCCCTATTTCAACCATTGAAAATGGGTAGGTCCTGAGATCCTTGTGCATCATCGTTCCATGCTCGAGATGTTCTACCCTCTAGTATCAAGTTACAAGGTCCTTATATAGGCAGGGATAGGTTGTAGGGTGGCGGAAAAGGCCAACCCTAGATATGGATGATTAGTGTGTTTTGGGGCACCTTCCAAAAATGATGGAACACTTGCTTTTAATGGTTCATTAGCTTTCTCACTCTCTCCTAGATGCAAAGGGAGAGGAATTAGAGAGAAAGGCAGAGAGGATAGGGAGAATGAGGGTCAGGTTTCAACCATGTGTACAGTAAATCTCCACATCTTGACTCAGGGTAGGAGATGATTCTGGAGCCAAATATCCTGATCCAAGGGTTTGACTAGGTGTGACATTAAAAAGGTATGTGGAAAATTGTTTCCAAAAGGAAAATGTGTGTGAGATTTAATACATCAACCCCTTAATCCTCTCACTTTAAGGGTTTTTGTAAAATCCATATCTCTCACATCTTTAATCCTTTTTGTCCAAAATTTTATGGTAAATTTTTAAATGGAATTATCTAGATCTTTGCAAAGATTGGGACTAAAATTCAAAAAGAAAAGGGTCTTTTCTTAATATGCAAGTCTTCCTTTAATTTGATGCATTTAAGGCATCAAGAGTAATCCTTTTATCTTTCTTTCTTTTCTATTTTCTTTATTTTGGCTATTCTTTCTACGAGAAACCATGTGCATACAAAGACTAAGTAATAGTGGCCATTCATGCCACTTTCTAGAGAATTCTACTCAATCCTCTCAAGCACAAATAGTTATTTTCTATTTTACATTACTTTTTTCTTATTATGAGATTTTCTTCTCTCCTTTTTTCCTTGTATCCATTATTGGATTTATAAGACAATAGATATAGATAAATCATGCATTCAAGGGAAATTTGTAAAGAAAAACATTTTTTGAAAATAAAGTACACAAATTTTCAACACGTCTCTTTGACTAGAATAATTGCATTTCAATTATTTAAAATACAAGTGAAATTGAGGGTATAATGGATGCTCTTTGCTTTGTATTTCCTGCTCCTTTTAGAGGGAGAAAGGAGGGGAAAAACCCCAGAATTGAGGATTCATGGAGGTGGTAGTTGCTCGTCTTCTTCGATTGAAGTTTGACTATAATGATGACCTTCAAAAAATTTGAATTTAACCAGATCTGGGTACAAGTAGGTCGACTCGTGATCTGAGTCAGTTGACTCATGATCTGAGTCGACTGAATCATGATCTTAATCAGGTGCTCATGAGGTTTTGGATGGGAATTTGACTCTCGGCCTTTGTGGTGGCGGTGAATGCTTGCCCCAAATAGAGATATTTGTTGATTTGCCTTCTTTGACCATTTGACTATGTTAATGGCATGAGTCGATTGATTCGAGATCTAAGTTAGTTGATTGGCTTTAATCTTGGAATTGTTTTGATGAAACCCTATAATGGATGTTGGTGGTGGAAATTTGGTTGAGTCTAGGTGTAAGTCGGTTGACTCATGATATGACTTCTTTGACTGGTGATATGAATCTGGTGATTTGTGAGATAGAGCTTTGGATTTTGATCATTTTCCAACAAAGTTATCCCAAAATAAGTAAAAATTCTAAATAAAAAGAGAGAAAATCTTAATTAGACATACTCACTTTAGAACTAAATTAAAAAAATGAAATTCTCTTAGAAAGAGTTCTAAAATATGCAATTATGTTGGATAATTATGCATTTATCAAAATACCCTGAACTTAAACTTTGCTCATTCTCAAGCAACATTGAGTTTAAAACACTTCCATGTAATACTTTCAGACCATGATTCTCACTCTCATACCACCATTTAAGTCCTTCTACATTATATATACAAGAAACTTGGACTTCCTGGGTTCACATAAAATAATTTTTATATTCCCTACTTCAAGATTATTGAACAACTTGGTTCTATTTCCAGACCCATGATAAAATAGATTTCATATTCCCTTTTGTATTTATCATTCTGAGATATTATTTAGGAGTCATTTCACAAGAATAAGGGTTATTTGGATTGGTTGGGGTTTGCATATTTTCCCCAGGTATAAAATAGAGTGAATGGAGGTATGGAAGAAGAATGATCTCTCCTCTATTTGAATTGAGATTTGTTTGTTTATGTACTGCATTTACATTGATGGCATGTTTTTTTTTCTTTTGTGATCATTGACATCTTTTTTATGGTATATCCCAATTAATTGTAAGGGGTATGGAGGAAGAAGAAGGGTGCCACCCCTAACTTATGGTTTTAGCACTTTGGTTTTTTGTTTTAGGTGTAGAGATAAGAAGGTGTTAGAAGAAGTATAGAATAAAATGTTCTTTGTTCAACTCATTTTTTGAATTTAACTGCATTGGGAGTATCATATTTTGGGTCAATTAATTTTTAGTATATGTAAAATCAAGAAAATTTTCATATTTATCTAAAACTCCATATAAGGAAGCATTATTTTTTAATCATGTTAGTCCTCTACAACTTTCCATCTTTTCTAAAGAATGGTGTTAATTATGATCATAGGTAAAAGAAAATTTTTATTAGTGGTTGATTATATAATTTATACTACAAAGGAAGTTGTATAGTTCAAGGGGGTATATTGGTAAACATAATATCATCAAGGCCAACTACATAAAGGCCTATCCGATTATATAAGGGCCAAAATGAAAGGAAACTTTTTGAAGCATTTAAGGACAAACTACATAACATAATGGAAATTGCAAGAAATTTAAGATACAGTGGGTGGAATGAGTATGTAACACCCATCTCCACGTCAGATTTCAAAATTTTCTTATCCCGAGCAAGAATCAAATTTAAAATAGAGGGAAGAGTTTCTATGGGATCACTAGGTTGTCCTGGTAACTTGAAAATCTCCAGCTGAATCAAATGTTGATGAGGGCTTGAACTTTGCATCGAGGAGCTTCATTGTGCACTAGGTGATTTGGTCGTCATAGAATCTTGGAGGGGCATTTTGGTAGAAAAAAAAAATCTTGTTGCCCCGCAGTCCCTACAGCAATATCCACAGATCTTCCTTTATTAGTGGGGTAAGTGTTTTTAATGTATGTGAATCAGGAGAGTTTGAGCTGAATCTAGTAACACATGTATTGTTGGTTGTACAAGATTAGGCAAATGATCTGGTTCAGTTTTCTCTTAATCACCTATATTTGCAGACAAGAGAAGTGATGCTTATATCAAAGGATTAAATTCAAAAAAAATCAACATTATAAAGATTTTTTTTCTCATTAAAAACATTACAATCAACATTGTAGTCAAAAGGATTGATGAGTTTTATTGTTGATATAGCATGCAGTCAAGTTCAATGGAAGATGTTCCCAAGGGTTCAAGATAAACTAATATGGGAATAATATATTTGCAATCAAAGAATGGGGGCATGCATACTTTTTCCTAAGGTGGAGTCTACCCGTCTAAATCAACCGTATTTCAAATAAAACTTGGTTCTGATAGAGTGTGAGGAATTATTTCATTGTTGGGGATGGCGACTTATTATCCAAAATAGTCTCACCAAAGTTAGTTGGTCATTGATAGCGCCTAGATAAAAGTCAACAATAGGAAGGGTTCTTATACATTTGGGATTTATAGACAAACAAGGATGACTCTTTTTTTGTGACTTTTCATACTCTACTAATAAAGACTCTAGTGTATGATGGGTTATCTTAGTTGGAGTTTACGGAGGTAGTAGCATATATGTGGGTGATATGGATGTTCAGAAATCATATGGTCTTTCAAGAAGAGGGGAGAAGTATTGCCATGTTTGTGAGAACAGGCCAAGCATACATGCTTGACTCACAGGACGCATGGCAGGTGCACTCAGGACAACACCAATGTCACAATACTACGGTGGAAGTGCACTGGAAAAGACCCATGCTAGGGAATGTGAAGATCAACACTGATGCAGAAGTGAAGGCAGGTTTTGGGACGGGGTTGGGAGCTATTGGTAGAGATCACATGGGGTGAGTTGTAGTTGTACCGGGGAGGCGTCTACCTGGAGGTGGTAGTGTGGATATGTATGAGGTGTTGGTGGTGATGGAGGGCATCCAGCTGGCCCGAAGGTGCGGGTGGGGGTCTATTGTGGTCGAGTCAGACTCGAGTATAGTCATGGCGGTGCTAAATAATTCAGGGGATAGAAGAGATCATTTGGGCATGTTAGTTGCTAATATTAGAACACTTGATGTTTGATTTTGTATCAATTTCCTTTGTGCATGTTATCCGATCATGTAACCGTGTGGTGCATGAGATTTCCAAGCTTGCGAAGGTTGGTGACTTCATACACACAGACGAGAATGGGGGATTTTCTCAGTCTCTTCTGAACCTTGTAGCCTCTGAATTTTATGATTAATAAATAGGATCAACCCCGTTATCAAAAAAATAAATAAAGACTCTAGTGGAAAAATTGGAATACATAATGATTGGAACTCCTTAGTTTGTGCTATTTCATTTGAATATGACATGAATTACATAAGGATAAAATTTTCATCATCATCGTGGGGAAAATTCATCCTAGGCTGCTCTCACTTGGGTGGGCTTCTAGTGAATTAGCTATCAAGGCTCGTCCATTTTATAAAATTTCCTATTGCTATGCTACTATCTTTTCTAGGGCACTAAGTCACTCTTCTTATTGAGGTATATATTGGTTTTCACAATAAGGTTCATACCCCCAAAATTTTATTGGTCATATTTACCATACCCCCATAACATTCTTGGTCATGACAACCCTTATATTGATATAGGTAGTATTTTTCCTCTTGATGGACATCAAAAAAATTGTGGATTATAATTTCCATCATTTCCTCTGCGATAGGAAGACTCATTATTACAAGGTACTATCATAATATGAGGGGGCATATTTGGGCAATCAAGTGATGTATGGTTGTAATAACTACACAATTCACAATGTAAGTTTGGGCTGACCACTCCATTTGATATGATTCTGAAAAAATATGTCATTTAAGTTTTTTTTAAATAAGTTAAAAGAGAACAAAGAATACTGAAAAGAAAAAAAATTACGAAACAAGATAAGGAACTAATCGAACTAAAAATTACAAAAAGAACTAGGATTTATACAAAACTATAAATTACAAAAAGAATAAGCTAAGGAATTATGAAACAAGACTAGAAATTACAAAATCAAATAGAAACTACAAAACAAAGTAGAAAAAATAGTACTATCATAATGGAAACTCGGTAGAAAGAGGAGATACATTACCAGAATGGGTCTCGATAGAAAGTTTTAAAAATAAATTATATAGGAAAACTAAAAAGACATTATGGAACAAAACTAAGAACTATAAAACTAGTCTAAAAAATTATAGAACAAAACTAAAAATTACAAACAAAACTAAAATTACAAAATAAACTAGCATGCGGTACTACTGGAATGGAAACTCGACAGAAAGAGGAGAATCACTACCCGAATAGAGCTCTGTAGGAGAAAGAAAGAATGAAAAAAATTATAGAACAAATCTAAAAATTATAAACAAGTTAAGGAATTATGAACTAGAAAGAAATTATGGAACAAACTAAAAACTATAAAATCAAAATCAAAATTATGAATAAAAAAGAAGAGAAATATTGTATATACAAGTGACCAGATTCAAAAAATAGTGTGCGTCCTCCCCAGTAGTGTAACCAATTTTTTATGTGTGTCATTTGCACACCTAATTACAAGGAAAATCCCTAGAGTTTAACCTTCTAAAATGGCACTCAACATGTTGCAAACAACGAGTTAACTTTTAGGTAGTAAGGTATCGACCCAAGCGATGGTGGGAAGATGGTTGAACTCCAAAATTGATTGCAAGAACAAGAAGCAAAAAAGTGATTGAGAGAATTTAATTATGCTAAGAATAGAAGTAGAAGTGCAAAAACAAAATTTAACTAATCATGGATTCAGAGGATTACCACCAAAAATCGTGTTCCTACATTACCTTATAGAACTCCTTATTTTAATGATTGAATCAGGATTATATTAATTTGTATCCCATGAGAGCCAAATCATAGAAAGGCCAGACTTCTCTCAAACCCAAGGTCACAACATTTGAGGATCCTCATCCAACATCCAACAAGATTATCTCAGGTATTCATGTGAAGTATATGTGATTCACATTCTACTTTTCTAACCCATGGATCAAGTGATGGTATCACCATAGGTAATAACAAACAAGACAACTAGATAAAAATATCACAATCTGAATTAGGTGATCACATTAAAAGATTATGTGTTCGTTCTTGATGAGACACAAGATCTCACTATCCTCATAACAATATAATCTTTGTAACTAGAAAACAAGTATGGCTTAGAAAGATAAAAGATCATAAAAACATGTCAAGAATTTATCCATTAGTTCTTGTTAGGGTCTGAGATCTCACTACCCCTACAAGAATATATATATATATATATATATATCCTTTGATCGAAGCAAGAATGGTTTGAGAAACATCCTTTCATCAAGATTATGGAGTCATTACAACTCATGTAGATAATGAGCTATGGGGCTACTCCCCATTGCCCAAAAGAGAATTACTCATACATCATGAAAGAAGAATCCAACTTTTATTACAAGAGAAATCATGAAAAAGAGATATAAAAAGTGACGCCCTTTTCTTTAGAGTCCCCACTCCTATTATAGGGAGAAAGGTGGGACAAAAACCCTACAAATGAGGCTTTGTGGTGATGGTGGTTTCTGGATCTACTTTAATAGATGTTTGACTGTAATAATGTCCTTCAAAATTTGATTTTTGATTAGATTTGGGTGCAAGTCTGTCAAATTGTGATCTGAGTCAGATGACTTGTGAGGCTGGGGATGAGAATCTGATTCTCAGCCTTTGTGGTGGTGGAGATTACTTGTCCCAAATAAAGAATTGTTGATTTGCCTCCTTTGACCATTTGACTATTTTAATGTCATGAGTGGATCAACTCGAATTTGAGTCAGTCTACTAGCTTTAATTTCGATGTTGGTTCAATGAACACCTTGAGTGGTTGTTGGTAATGGTGATTTGGTTGAGTCTCGGTGTGAGTCAATCAAGTCGTGACCTGAGTCGGTCAATTGGTGACCTGAGTCAGTGACTCATTATCTAAGTGGGATGAGTCTTGGGACTGGGCTCTGGATTTTGATTGGTTTTTTACAAAAGTCATCCTAAAATTAGTAAAAACTCCAAATAGAAGGGTGAAAAGCTAAACTAGACAAATTAACTTTAAACTAATAATTGCAATGAAATGTTCTTAATAAGATATCTAAAATATGCAATTATGATGGATAAATATGCACTTATCAACTTCATCCTTTATTATAGAATTACATTCTTATCTTCTAATAGAGGAAGTTTCTTTCATCAAGGATCGAAATTTTGAAGTACCATTTTCCTCCTTAATTATCACCCATCTTCTCCTACTTGTGGATGTATTTCTTGGAGAAGACTTTTCTCTAATACCAATTGTTGGATCTATAATGAGCTCTAGAGGGGAGGTGAATAGAGATAAAAACACTTCAACAAAATTCATTAGACCTTCAAAATATTTTTAACATTATATTATAAGTATGAACTTTGAGTGCAACTAAACAATCATAGCAAAGGAAGCATATATTGAACAAACACCAAATAACACATGTATTTATAGTGGTTCCAACCTTTAGACTAGGAGATGTACATCCACTACCTAGAAAGGAAAATCTCTAGGATTCTCAAGCATGTCAAACTCCTCATAGTCCACTACAAGAGTTACAACATAAGACCATCCTTTTATAGGTCAACAGCTAAACTAGATTTCTTTTCACTATCAAAGATTCAATAACCATTACCAAGGACTCACCAATCCATGACCAAGAGTCTTCTATCATACCAAGGACTTACCTACACTTGAAATGAGTCTTTAGCCTTCTACAAGGTCTTACCACTCTTACAAAGAATCTCTGGCCTTCAAGGTCTTACCCACTCTTGGATCTTCTACCTTTGAATTCACCTTCCCCAAGGGCTTACTACCATTCTTCTTTTGTTCACCTCTCTTAACCAAGATAGAAAATCTTAATCTTCATGGTAGAATGAGATATTGGGAGGTAGAGGAATTGAGAGCCTCATAAGATATATATATATATATATATATATATATATATATATATATATATATATATATATATATATATATATATATATATATATATATATATATATATATATATATATATATATATATATATATATATTACTAGATCTCCTACAATTCTACTACTCAGGATAATGGATGTAGCAAGTCATTAAGCTCATGAGAGTGTATGGAGGCTATTGAGAGGAATATATCTCTCAACTATAGTTTATAGGCCTTCATAGTACTTGTCTAACAATGGGATGACGCCTAAGGGGTCCTATTTATATGTTGAGGATGGCTCTGATCTGTTTGAACCATTTAGGATGAGTTCCATTCGTTGCCATAGGATCTTTTGTCAGCTTTTTTAACCCCTCCTATTGCTATTTTTTACCATAAAAAATAATTGTGACAGTACGGTCGTCCGAGATACCTATGGGGATAACTTAGCCAACAATCCTTACTATCTGGGTCATTTCCTAGTGGGAAGAGTTACATTATATTAAGAAACTTGACCGACAGAAGGTCCTAAATCCCCAGTGAACAATGTTATCATCTAGATTACCTCAGGACAAACTCGACCCACTAACTTGTTGTTTTGTGTGTTCCAAAACCACTTTAGTACAAAACAATTCAATTTCATTCACTCTACTACACATATAAGTTTAATTACAAGTCATACAATCATAACAAGTGATTTACATAAAATATCTAAGAAGAAAACTATCCATTCTTCAGTCTTGATCTTTGTGCTTGTATCACTTGATTATATACAAGCATTTGCAAGTTTAGGCATTTAGAGTGTGCCAATCTAATCTAAAAGCATTGAAATAGAAAAAATTAGATACAAATAAGTTGAAGATTTAGTCATCACTAAAAGTTGGGATTAGTAAATTTTACACCTTGAGTCAACAAAACATCTATTTCATACAAAGTTTCGTATGGTGATTTTATTAGAAATTTTTATCATGTATGCAAGAATGAAACTCATCTATCATTATTCTCATATTATGGAGATTATTTGGGTAGGGGTCATCATTGATATGGATATTGGGGTAAATTAGGAGTTATTGGATCATCAAAGTATCATATAGGTGTTCACACCTATCAATGAAAACATATTCAATGTAATCCTTGATCCATAGGTTATACTATGTTGTTATGTCTTTCTTTCTTTTACATATGCGTAAGATAACTTATCTTATAATACCAATCAAGAGTTCCACAACTACGTAGGTTTCCTCCTGAGTAATTCTACATAAAGAGTTTACTATTTAGCTCATCCAATAAGAAATACTACATATAAGGATAAAATATTTAACAAAGCCTTCAACTTGTTGACAAAGTCTTTATAAAATTGAAGATGGAATATATTTCTTTGTATGGATTAAGTAATATTACTATTTCCAGCATTAAATGGTGCTTATGCAATTCCTAATTTAGTAGGTCTAACTATCATCACTTCAATTACTTACACATTTAAATATCACTTCAAATAATTTGAATAATAAGTTCTACTAAATATTGAATTTTGGAATGAAAAAGTCTAGTGTTAATACTAGTTGAAATTGGTAAGAATGTTTACTATTTAAACTAAAATTTAGGTTTCATTTGAATTGCAATATATCAATGTGGTCCTGGATACATTTTTGACATTTTGGGTCTAATGTGGACCGATAAGTCAACTAATGTTTCAATAAGTCAATCAACATGTAACACTGATAAGATAAAGCCTGCGGTAATATATAACTAGTCATTGTGGGGTGTGTATGTAAACTTCATTACATGTCTCTGAACTTCTCTAGTAATGACTTGTCAGTATTTTGATCACTATTCATATAGTTGACTAACATGTCAACAAACCCACTGACTTTTTGATTTAATTATATTTTTGGTTGGTTAATGTAACGACCGACAAACAAATTGTTACTGATTAAGCGGAATTAAACGTAAGCAGTGGATTACTGAAAATCACTAAAAATTAAAACCTTTTTCAAAGAGAACCAATCATAAGAAAACACTTTCAACAAAAACCAATGTATTACATTTATGTCTTGGTTCATAAGTACATATCTTATACCATCTCTTCTCGAGGGTTACAACATCAACTACCTTGTTAAAAGCTAAACACAGACAACATAAGAACCTTGAGGCATCAAGCTAAAATCTCAAAATGATTCATTAAAAGCACTAACTATTAACTCTGAGGACCTGAGAGTACAGAGATGACACATAGGACATCTATCTATAAGACACGACAGACAATACACTCAACCTAAGCTATCACTGATGTCCCTGCTGCTGCTGAAGTTCTTCCTCTGTAAGATGTTCTCAATCTCCTCCGTGCTTGTCCACCTAAAAAATGTTGGATCCCACGGGGGTGAGACAATTGAAAATTGCCCCAGCGAGAGATATAACTCTCCGCCAAAAACATTATTATTGCAGTTTATAATATAAATTTGAGCAGAGGATAAGCAGTTTAAATCATTCTCATCTTTAAATATTGCAACTATCTATGATAGAGCATTAAATCATCTATTCTCTTTATAAGGAATAGGAAGAACATGTATATCATTTATCCGTTATATTAACACAACATCCCATGCTTTTCTCATGTTACTCATTACTCTGATATGTCACCCATGAGTCTTTCTTGTTTCTATCAATTGGCCTTAGCCAATCTGCTAAATATATTTTGGTTTATACCAGACATGAGAGTGTACATCATCATGTCTTGTTGAGGCATTTGTCTATACCAATCATGTATAAATATTCCAGGCATTGGTTTATACCAATCTTGTGCAACTAGTACAAGCATTAGACTTATATTATTCCTATGTATCCATTCCAGGTATTAGACTATGCCAAACGTGTGCATCCATTCTAGGTATTGGACTATGCCAATCCTGTGCATCCATTCCAAGTATTGGACTATGCCAATCATGTGCAACTATTCCAGGTATTGAACTATGCCAATCTTGTGCAACTATTCTAGGTATTGAACTATGCCAATCATGTGCAACAATTCTAGGTATTGAACTATGCCAATCCTGTGCAACTATTATAGGTATTGAACTATGCCAATCTTGTGCAACTATTCCAGGCATTGAACTATGCCAATCATGTGCAACTATTCCAGGTATTCGGTTGTTACCAATCCTGTGACATTATTCCAGGTATTGGGTTGTGACCTATCTTGTGACATTATTACAGGTATTGGGTTGTGACCAATCCTATGACATTATTCCAGGTATTGGGTTGTGACCAATCATGTGACATTATTCCCGGTGTTGGGTTATTACCAATCTTGTGACATTATTCCAGGTATTGGGTTATTACCAACCATGTGATTTTGTTCCAGGTATTGGGCTATTACCAATGCTGTGATATTATTCCTGGTATTGGGTTGTTACCAATCCTGTGACATTATTCCAGGTATTGAACTATGTCAATCCTGTGCAATTATTCCAGGTATTGAACTATGTCAACCCTATGAAACTATTCTAGGTAATGGATTATACCAACCCTGTGCAACTCATCACATATTATCACATCTTGTCACCTCTCATTAGGAAATCACCATTCTCGTGGATTAAAAAGCACATTCAACATCTTGGCACCTCTCACTGGGTAACAATTAACATCACTCTTTAAGAGCTGGATGTGACATGTTTCTATGATGTCTTGAAGAATTACCTTCCTTATTACTTTTAACTTACTTAAGTTTATCAACTTATGTTGTATTAAGGTATTTCCCATCTTAATACTTTTATTCACTAACCTATCACCTTTATCATAAAGTGCATAGGTCATAGAACACTCATTAGAATTGTCCAACTATCTTCAATGATATGGACTCATCTCAGGTTAAGGCATTGTTTGCTATAAGGTTACCTATAATCAATCACTTTAGGTATTTCCCTTATCAGTGTAATAATCACTATTCCATCATTAGGATTAGGTCTCCCATACCATCACCCTTTATTAGGTTTAGGGTTTCACATACTATCATACTTCATTAGGGTTAGGATTTCACATACCATCACCCTTCATTAGGGTTAAGATTTCACATACCATCTCCCTTCATTAGGGTTAGGATTGCATATAGCATCACCCTTCATTAGGCTTTCACATTACATTGCCCATAATTAGGGTTTACTATTCATCCCAACTAGGGTTTCTCATGGCATCACCCTCAATTAGGGTTTCTCATGGAATCAACCTCAATTAGGGTTTCTCATGGAATCACCCTCAATTAGGGTTTCTTAGGATATCTCCCTCAATTAGGGTTTCTCATATAACTTTACCCGAAACTAGGGCTTCATGAAGCATCTTCTCAAATTAGGGTTTTTCATGATGTTACCCTGAATTGGGATTTCCCATATTATCATCCTAGTTTAGAGTTACACCATTACCCTAGATTAGGGTTACATCTGATATTTCCCTAAATTAGGGTTAGGGCTCAACAACCTTCTTGATCAGGGTTTCATAATCTCTTTATTAAGGATCATACCCTAATTACATAATTATTCAAATTGAAGGTGTTAAGGCTTGACCTTTACATGATTATTATACATGTATGAATTCCTCTCTCTTTCATCCTCTCTAGGATGTTGACTAGATCAAACTTGGTTATATTAGGTCAACCAACCCTTCAATTAATTACATTCAATTAGAGTTGACATAGTGTATTGAGATTTTGCTTACTTAAGCTTCAAGGAATAACTCATCTAGGGTTACTAATCATTTAGTACCTTAAAGGTAAAACCGTTGTAATTATCTCTACTATACATCAGTAACAATTATAGGGTCAATTGATCCTTCATCACATTACGTTATCAATTGATTTGATCACATTGAGTCACCAAACGATCTTGACCCTTTGATCTCTAAACAGTTTGCAACTGTTTGAGTCCAAATGGTCCGGAGACTGTTTGACCCCAAATGGTTTCAAGACCGTTTGGACTCAAACGGTCTCAAGACCGTTTGGTCCAAACTGCCCTTGAAACCGAAAGTCCAAATGGGGTTCTCAATCAACTAAACTGATTAGGGTTTTGCATCAACATCTCCTTCATCAATTGAATTATTCAAGTTCATCAATGATTGACTCTTAGATCTCCAACCTTCAAATATAAACCATTGGATCACCAAACAGTTTTGGTTGACTTGGTCCAAAAGGTTTGAAACCGTTTAAGTCTCCAAACGGTTTTGACCTAGAAGTCCAAACGGTTTGAAACTGTTTAAGTCTCCAAACGGTTTTGAACTTATTTGTCCAAACAATCAACCCAACCCTGAATGGTAAACTCAAATATTTTCAAACGGGTTGAAACCATTTAAGGATCCAAACGGTCAACTATCCCATTCGGTCAACATGCCCAAACGATTTTGGACCCATCCTCCAAACGGTTTGTCAAAACCGATTGGGCCAAAATTCATGAAACTGTTTGCAATTAAATTATGATGAGATGTGTTCTTAGGATGATGTCATCATCATCAAGCTTCAACCCCTCGAAATCTACTTCCATTTCTATGGTAGTTTCATCAATTAATCAAAGGAATTTCAAGAAGAACAATTGAACATATCTAATTTAGGAATTGAATTCAATAACAATGAATAAGGGTTCAAGTTATATAACCCATCTCCAATTGAGATTCACATCAAAAATGGTGGAAACAACTCCTTCAACTAGCCCAAGGCTCATCCTCAAGTCTTTGAGTGAAAGAATTGGCTAGATTTGAAGATTGAGTGAAGAAAAGAAGAAATCAAGCATTGATTTGTGATTTCCACCATGAAATCAAGGTGAAGGAAGGCCATGGAGCTTACCTAATGGTTGGGGGTCGTCCTCATATTTCTCTTAAGCTCCCTTGGTCGTCTTGCAAGAAAAGAGTGAAAGTGGTTTTGAAATTACCCTTTCAACTCATGGATAAATGAGCATATATGCATTTTATTTGAAAATTCATTTAAGAGAGAGAAAGTAGGGTATAACACCTCCATTTCCGTGCCACTTTCCCCCTTCTCTTCCTTAGATACGAGGCTATCTTCCTTGCCTCATATTCATCTCAATTATCCACGATTTAAATGAAAACAAATTAAGCACATTAAGTCATATAATAATAATATCCATAAGTGAGTGGATATTTCTTTTTCTTAAATTAATGTGAGTGGGTTCTCCACTCACTTGGATATTTTCGTGGCCTTTGCAAGGCACAAGGACGTACACATATATGGATTTCAATCATTTCAATTTTGGTTGATGGACACTTCAATTAATATAATTATTTTTGCATTAAATTAAATTACGGTTTCAATTATGCTTAAATCTTGATTATTTAATATCAAGATTCTCTTTCCTCCAAAATGATACAAATGAGACATCCCGCTCATTTTCATTGCTCTACATGATGACAAGAAACATTAGGGACTATTTTGAAGTGGTAATTTGCATATTGAACCCTGGGTTTTGGGTAAATTGCACATCACACCAAAACTAGGTTTTAATGTATATACATTACTTTATTAGCTCTTTCTTGGTACTCAGGCTTTTCCAAGCCATACCTCTACATCATCTTCATTCTCATGATTCTTCAACACATGAGGAACATTTTATCATGTAACATTTGCAATTTAACCCCTCAACTTGGGTAATTTGCACTTTAGTCCAAAACAGGCAAAGCATTATTTCAACATTATTCAAAAAGGACTAAAATTGAAATATAAGTTCGTATTGAACCTTAATTACTTTTCCAAAGATAAGAGAAAACATATAATTATCTTTCTTAAACAAAACACCTAGGGTTAAAACATAACCCAGGTCAAGGATGTTACAAGTTATAAACCCCTAACAAAGGATTTCGTCCCCGAAATCCCAGATAAAGGGAGACAAATATTATTCATATATCATCTCATCAAGTCTTCACATAACATCTCAATGTCATGTTTATGCAAATCATAAACCCCTAACATATGATGTCCATGATATATAATATAGCTAAACTGATTTCACAGTTAACCCCTTCTGGGTAGTCAACATAAATTATCTGATACCAGAATTCCATACCCTGGTATTCATCACATGTGCTGGAAACACATCACATTTTCATCTTTCATCTTGAGACATTATTTTTTATATATGTCTTTTTCTTGGAACCCAAGTCCAAGACAAACTGATATTTTTCTCAGTTCCCATCATATAAACATTTTTAATTGTGCACATCAAGTGTCCTAAAAACCCACTTGATTGCCAAGTCCCTGAAAGGAAAGAAAACAAAGGATCATATTCTTCTTATCACCCCATCATTATCTAGGGTTGTCAATCCATGAAAAGAGGTTTTCATCTCCTCTAATTATTGCATGCACTTTTTGTGTTCATGAGTTATTTACCCTTATTTTATCCTTGGTTCCTTGCCATCAGCATAGGAATTATAAGGATGATTACATCTCATCATTCCTTATTATCATTATCATCATGATCACTAGATGTGGGTATTCAAACCCTCAGTTCATCATTTTTATTGTTACCTCTTATCAGGTAATTGTTACCTCTTGGTCTTTAGGCCAGGGTATACATTGTACTAAACATCTTCTTTTGTTTGTAAGTTGATTCATAATCAAATTCCTTCGTATATAAATTAAATGTGGTGGAAATATCCACGCCACATCTCCTACTTCTTTAGGTTCTTTTAGATTGTTTCAGACTGAATACTTGATCAGGGTAATTAGAAAGATAACAATCTAGATATATCATACTTACCTTGCCTTCAATAAATGAATACATGGCCAGGGTATTCAAGAACTGAAATTAGGTAGTATGTATTTATTTTATATTATGTTCCATATATAAAGAGAGAAACTTCAAAACATATAAGAGAATATTAAACTGAACATCAGTTTTCATCCTTCGTATCTCTTCCTCATATCCTTAAAGGATTATACAGATGAACTAAACAAAAAATACCTTTATTATAGTAGGGAACAGAAGATAATTCAAAATAGAAAGTTCTATATTGACAAGTCTACCTTTTACAAGTTATCTAGCATCTTATCTGACCCAAAACATGGAGTTAGTTGTTATATGTTATTGCCTTTGTCCTCTACTACCAGAAGTAGATGGACCAAATTGTGACACTTGTCTTCGTCCTCTACCATCTGCTCCACTAGACTGAGGTCCTTGTGGGTTTTGTAGATTGTACCCTGACTGTTGGGTCATGTCATTGTTTTCTAAAATGTCCTATCTGTCCACATTTTTGACAAGCTCGACCTTGACTTGATGACCTCTGCATTGGTGTACTATATTGAGGTTGAACCGGTGAAGATTTTAGTTTTTTAGTACAACTAATCATTGGTCCTTGTGACTGTGTAGACTTCCTTTTAAGGTCTGTCTTGTGCTTCTTTGTCATAGATCTTTCTATAATCCAAATTGATTCCACAAATGTGGCAAACCTCTCTCTACTTTCTAGGGCATATGTTGGAATAGACATTTCAGCATTCAGCCCTTTCTCAAAACATCAAATCTTTTCCTCCTCAGTAGCAGCCATTTGAGGACAAAATCGTAAAAGTTCCATGAACTTAACCTCATATTAACTTATCGACATGGCTCCCTATCAAATCTTATCAAACTGTGAGATCTTTTCATCTAAATATGTCCTTGGAAAATACTTATTGACAAATTCTCAATGAAATTCCTCCCAACCAACCTCGTCCTCATTCCTTTTTATTTCTTCTATAGAACAGCAATGTCCAGCACTACCCTTCAAAAGGTACACAACATGTTTAACTTTGTCAGCATCTGGGATACTAAGGATCTTAAAGTCCTTATCTAACTCAGTGAGCCAGAGATCAGCATCTGATGGGTCAGATGTACCAGCATATTCTATGGCTCCTACACAATGTAATCATTCAAAAGTCTTTCCAGATCCATATCCCTCATTGGGAGTTGGTGCCCCAGGTGCCAGTGTTGGAATCCAGTCTGTTATATGCATCATTGTAGTCATGAATTTCCCAAAAAGTGTAGAAAAAGTTGGGTTTCTCATCATGACTTCATCAACATGGGGATTCTCAAGCATTGTTTCTTCTCTTACCTGATCCTCGGCACCTTCTCATCGTGACTTCAACAACATTGCTCTCAGCAACATGTTCCTCATGTTCTCCAGACATCCTTGAGCTATATATCTTCTTCTGCATAAGCAGAAGGCACTATAAGAGATATCGGGTATACTTAGAATAGACTCAACACCTTAGTCCTATGTCTCTGTAGACTCAGCGAACCTAGAGCTCTGATACCACTAAATTGTAATGACCGACAAACAAATCATTACTGATTAAGAAGAATTAAACGTAAGCAGCGGCTTACTGAAAATAACTAAAAATTAAAACCTTTTTCAAAGAGATCCAATCATAGGAAAACTCTTTCAACAAGAACCAATGTATTACATTTATGTCTTGGTTCATAAGTACATATATTATACCATCTCTTCTCGAGGGTTACAACATCAACTGCCTTGTTAAAAGCTAAACATAGACAACATAAGAACCTGAGGCATCAAGCTAAAATCTCAAAACGATTCATTAAAAGCACTAACTATTAACTCTGAGGACCTAAGAGTACAGAGACGACACATAGGACATCTATCTACAAGACACGACAGACAGTACACTCAACCTAAATTTCACTACTGTTCGTACTGCTGCTGAAGTTCTTCCTCTGCAAGATGTTCTCAATCTCCTCCATGCTCATCCACCTAAAAATGTTGGATCCCATGGGGGTGAGACAATTGAAAATTGCCCCAGCGAGAGATATAACTCTCCGCCAAAAACATTATTATTGCAGTTTATAATATAACTCTGAGCAGGGGATTAGCAGTTTAGATCATTCTCATATTTAAATATTGCAACTATCTATGATAGAGCATTAAATCATATATTCTCTTTATAAGGAGTATTAAGAACATGTATATCATTTATCTGTTATATTAACTCAACATCCCATGCTTTTCTCATGATACTCATTACTCTGATATGTCAACCATGAGTCTTTCTTGTTTCTATTGGTTGGCCTTAGCCAATCTTCTAAATAGATTTTGGTTTCTACTGGACATGAGAGTGTACATCATCATGTCTTATTCAGGCATTGGTCTATACCAATCATGTATAAATATTCCAGGCATTGGTTTATACCAATCATGTCCAACTAGTACATGCACTAGACTTATATTATTCATGTGTATCCATTCCAGGTATTAGAATATGCCAAACTTGTGCATCCATTCCAGGTATTAAACTATGCCAAACTTTTGCATCCCTTCCAGGTATTAGACTATGCCAAACCTATGCATCCATTCCAGGTATTGGACTATGCCAATGATGTGCATCCATTCCAAGTATTGGACTATGCCAATCATGTGCAACTATTCTAGGTATTGGACTATGCAAATCATGTGCAACTATTCCAAGAATTGAACTATGACAATCCTGTGAAACTATTCCAAGTATTGAACTATGCCAATCATGTGCAACTATTCTCGGTATTGAACTATTCCAATCATGTGCAACTATTCTAGGTATTGAACTATGTCAATCCTATGCAACTACTCCATGTATTGAACTATGCCAATCATGTGCAACTATTCCAGGTATTGGGTTGTAACCAATCCTGTGACATTATTCTAGGTATTGGGTTGTGACCAATCCTGTGCAATTATTCCAGGTAATGGGTTGTGACAAATCCTGTGACATTATTCCATGTATTGGGTTGTGACAAATCCTATGACATTATTCTAGGTATTGGGTTATCACCAATCATGTGACATTATTCCAGGTATTGAACTATGTCAATCTTGTGCAACTATTCCAGGTATTGAACTATGTCAACCTTGTGCAACTATTCCAGGTATTGGATTATACCAACCATGTGCAACTCATCACATATTATCACATCTTGTCACCTCTCATTAGGAAATCACCATTATCGTGGATTAAAAAGCACATTCAACATCTTGTCACCTCTCACTAGGTAACAATTAACATCAATCTTTAAGAGTTGGATGTGACATCTTTCTATGATGTCTTGAAGCATTACCTTCCTTATTACTTTTAACTTACTTAAGTTTATCAATTTATGTTGTATTAAGGTATTTCCCATCTTAATACTTTTATTCACTAACATATCACCTTTATCATAAAGTGCATAGGTCATAGAACACTCATTAGAATTGTCCAACTATCTTCAATGATATGGACTCATCTCAGGTTAAGGCATTTCTTGCTGTAAGGTTACCTATAATCAATCACTTTAGGTATTTCCCTTATCAGTGTAATAATCACTATTCTGTTATTAGGATTAGGTCTCCCATACCATCACCCTTTATTAGGGTTTAGGTTTTCACATACTATCATACTTCATTAGGGTTAGGATTTCACATACCATCACCCTTCAATAGGGTTAAGATTTCACATACCATCTCCCTTCATTAGGGTTAGGATTGCATATAGCATCACCCTTCATTAGGCTTTCACATCACATTGCCCATAATTAGGGTTTACTATTCATCCCAACTAGGGTTTCTCATGGCATCACCCTCAATTAGGGTTTCTCATGGAATCAACCTCAATTAGGGTTTCTCATGGAATCACCCTCAATTAGGTTTTCTCAGGATATCTCCCTCAATTAGGGTTTCTCATATCACTTTACCTGAAATTAGGGTTTCATGAAGCATCTTCTCAAATTAGGGTTTTTCATGATGTTACCCTGAATTGGGGTTTCCCATATTATCATCCTAGTTTAGAGTTACAGCATTACCCTTGATTAGGGTTACATCTGATATTACCCTAAATTAGGGTTAGAGCTCAACAACCTTCTTGATTAGGGTTTCATAATCTCTTTATTAAGGATCATACCCTAATTACATAATTATTCAAATTGTAGGTGTTAAGGCTTGACCTTTACATGATTATTATACATGTATGAATTCCTCTCTCTTTCATCCTCTCTAGTATGTTGACTAGATCAAACTTGGTTATATTAGGTCAACCAACCCTTCAATTAATTACATTCAATTAGAGTTGACATAGTGTATTGAGATTTTTCTTACTTATGCTTCAAGGAATAACTCATCTAAGGTTATTAATTATTTAGTACCTTAAAGGTACAACCCTTGTAATTATCTCTACTATACATCAGTAACAATTATAAGGTCAATTGATCCTTCATCACATTAAGTTATCAATTGATTTGATCACATTGAGTCACCAAACGATCTTGACCCTTTGATCTCTAAGGGGCCGTTTGGGTACTGTATTTTGAGGCGGAATTGTAGTTGGTTAAGGGATTTCAACTACTACATTTATAGTTATAGCGTTTGGCTAACTTAATGTGATTTATCAAAATCGGCAGTTGAAATGTGGCATTCTACCCTACTTGTATTCTGTGGACTTCCCGAAGCACGCCAGTTTTGGCGAGATTCTCAAATGTCGAGGTGAGCGTTCCACCCTGACTCCTCTCGCCTCTCCCCCGACTCCCGAGCTCTCCCATCCCTCTCCCCTTTTGTCTCCTTTTCTCCCTCGCATCATCACTGCTCTTTTCTGCCTCTCCTTCCCGGTCGTTTCCTCTCTGGGTCAAGGTCGATCGTCCTCCTATGCCCAGTCCTCTTTGGGCTAGCTAGGGTTTCAGATCCACCATCTCCTCCTCCCCCTCTATCGCCATTCCCCACTATCTCTTATTTTCGTGACGAAGCTCCAGTTGCTTGTGCTCGAGGGTTGAAGAGATCGAGGTTGCTGGCTCGCAACGTTGTTTGACATGATTCGATGACTCAACGGTGAAGGTTGGTGGTGGTTCCTAGAGATTTTGTGACGGTGCATCCTATTCTCCTCCTCGCTAAGCAAGTATTGCTTCTAACTGTGCCTTCTCCTTCCAATCTCTGCTTCGTGGTTCATTGGAAGAGGTTGTGGAGGGAAGTGGCATTGGAGAGTTGGGTTGGGATGGGACCGGATAGCAGGTTGCCGCGAAGGTTTAGGCGGTCGAGGTATGGGAGGGTACCTAGCTCTTTGGGGATGTAGTCTGATAGGTTCTTGCTGGCTACTGAGATGGCTACTACATGGAGGGTTGGGAACGTGGAGATGTTGGCGCAGGAAATGCCTGGCCACCGGCAAGGGTCGGCATCGTTGGGGTCCCATAGGGAGAGTGTTGAGGTTGGGTCAGAGGAGATGGAAGATTTCAAGGCCAGAAGGGCTAGGTCGTCCAGAGACAGAGCTGATGAGCCACTGCACAACAGGAGGAGGACTAGATGTAGGAGGAGAAGGAAAAGAGAGCCAGAATGGCCGGAGGCGGTGGTAACATTCATTGTTGAGGCAATAACAAATGCAATGCCGACGGTGAGATGAATGAGAGTACCCTGGTGTCGTCTCTGGATCTCTTTGGATATTTGGACCTGCTACTACTGATGTCTGTCATCTCCCTCCTGTACAATGACAGCATTTAGCACCAATTTCTCTCTCCTCCCCTGTTTCCTCTTGCACTGTTCCATTTCCCCCTCTTTTTCTTTGTTGCCACCACCCTCTTTCGCCTCTTTCTGGAATCTACTACCACTCCTCCCTTCCCTCCAATGAGAAAAAGGCTTGCTTGGACATTGATATGGTTAGTGGTGCTGGATTGTCGGCTGGTGGTTGGGATACTACTGGGTTGTTCCTTTTTATCTGTCATTCTTGTTGTTTTGTTTTTGTTGTGCCATTTGTTTTTGTTGTGCCATTTATTTAGTAGCCACAATTCACATTTTGATAATGGGCATTATTTAAGTAGCATGGAGAGATGCATGGTGGATGAAATATAAGATGATGTGGTACTGGATGATGTTGGTGGTGGTTGAGCTTGTTGGTTTGTTGGAGGAGGTGGTGGAAATAGAAGTTGGAAGGTGGTAGTTGTTGGGTGATTATATCTTACGTTTTGTAGGTGCTACTGTTATTAATGTTAATATCCGTTGTTGGTATATGTGCAGGATATTGGTGGGTGATGGGAGTAAGTGCAACATGCTACTAATATTGGGGATCTTGGCGTGGAGGTAGGGGTGTTGGTTTGGAGGTGGGTGCTTGTGTGGAAGTGGGTCTGTAATGAGTTTCCCATTGTTGATTACTGCAATTATTTATGGTGTATTTGCAGGTGTTACTAGAGGAACTGATTGCTATGTTCCTTCCATATAAAAAGGTAGAGTGAATGAAGATGATGCATGGTAAGGGGTGATTTGGGTCTGTATGGAGCTTGTGTTGGGTGGGTTAGTGATAGATGGAATAGATAGATGGGTGTGCGTTATGAATCATGCTGATGGGTGTATGAAAATTGCATATTTTGGTGTTTGAATCAATTTCTCTACTTGATTCAGTTTCAATGTTATATACGTTTGAATATTAATTCCTTTTTTTATCTTCTTTGTGGTTTCCATTTCCTTATTTCCCATGTTGTTTTTATTTGTGATTCAGGCCAGTTCTACACCGGAGCACATCTTGGAGATGATGAGTTTTGCTGGAACAAGGCAGATCTGCATGTTAACTTGTCATGCTTATGTTACTTTATATTGTAACAAAAGAACATGATTTATGGTTCTGCAGATTTATTATGGTTCCACAGTCTATTTTGTTGTATGGTCGAACAATGTGCATGTTAACTTTTGGTGGAATGAATGAATTCTGACTTGAGACATGGGTATTAGTTCAAAATGTGTATTCTAGATTGATCAAGCTTAATGGAAGTAGTATAGTTTTGAGTTCTCAATAAAATTGGGTTTTGAATAATCATTTTCACACAAATTCGACTATATTTGATCTATGTATGTTGTTATAATTCATGCATTGGTTGATTTTGTGTTTGAGAAATGGTTTTGTTTGAGAAATGTGGTTTATGTATGAAACATGATTTTATGGCTGAGTTGTGGATCATTTGAAATGATCACATAGAAGAACACAGAAATACATTTTAAAAAAATACAATATATCAATGTAGTTTTGTAATGCAACGAAGCAAATGCAGTATTTTATGTTACTTGTTGCCAAGCAAAGTAGTTTAGACGTCAGTGATTAGGATTACTGCACTTCCAAATGCATAGTCACCCAAATGATGTGATTGTAATTAGTGACATTTTCTGATTGCGTTAGTCTAAATCCCGTCGCTGCTAACTACTGTTGTGATTAAAAAAGTCCCACCAAAGTGGCCCCTAAATAGTTTGAAACCGTTTGAGTCCAAACGGTCCTGAGACCATTTGACCCCAAATGGTTTCAAGACCGTTTGGACTCAAGCGGTCTCAAGATCATTTGGTCCAAACTTCCCTTGAAACAAAAAGTCCAAATGGGGTTCTGAATCAACTAAACTAATTGGTGTTTCGCATCAACAATTCCTTCATCAATTGAATTATTCAAGTTCATCAATTATTGACTCTTAGATCTCCAACCTTCAAATATCAACCATTGGATCACCAAACAGTTTTGGTTGACTTGGTCCAAACGGTTTGAAACCATTTAAGGCTCCAAATGGTTTTGACCTAGAAGTCCAAACAGTTTGAAACCGTTTAAGGCTCCAAACGGTTTTTAACTTATTTGTCCAAACGGTCAACCCAACCCTAAACGGTCAACTCAAATATGTTGAAACGGTTTTAAACCATTTAAGGCTCCAAATGGTCAACTATCCCTTTTGGCCAACATGCCCAAATGGTTTTGGACCCATCCTCGAAATGGTTTGCAAACCGTTTGGTGGGCCAAATTCATGAAACAGTTTGCAATTAAATTATGTTGAGATGTGTACTTAAGATGATTTCATCATCATCAAGCTTCAACCCCTCGAAATCTTCTGCCATTTCCATGGTAGTTTCATCAATTAATCAAAGGAATTTCAAGAAGAACAATTGAACATATCTAATTTAGGAATTGAATTCAATAACAATGAATAAGGGTTCCAGTTATATAACCCACCTTAAAATGAGCTTCAAAGCTTGCAGATTCACATCAACAATGGTGGCAACAATTCCTTCAACTACCCCAAGGCTCGTCCTCAAGTCTTTGAGTGAAAAAATTGGCTAGAGTTGAAGATTGAGTGAAGAAAAGAAGAAATCAAGCATTGATTTGTGATTTCCACCATGAAATCAAGGTGAAGGAAGGCCATGGATCTTACCTACAGGTTGGGGGTCTTCCTCCTATTTCTCCTAAGCTCCCTTGGTCATTTTTCAAGCAAAGAGTGAAAGTCGTTTCGAAATTACCCTTTCAACTCTTGGATAAATTAGCATATATGCATTTTATTTGAAAATTCATTTAAGAGAGAGAAAGTTCGAGATAACTCCTCCATTTCTTTTCCACTTGCCCCCTTCTCTTCCTTAGATAATAGGATATCTTCCTTGCCTCATATTCCTCTCAATTATCCACAATTTAAAGGAAAACAAATTAAGTACCTTAAATCATATAATAATAATATCAATAAGTGAGTGGATATTTCTTTTTCTTATATTAATGTGAGTGGGCTCTCCACTCACTTGGATATTTTCGTGGCCTTTGCAAGGTACAAGGAAGTCCACATATATGGATTTCAACCATTTCAATTTTGGTTGAAGGGCACTTCCATTAATATAATTATTTTTGCATTAAATTGAATTAGGGTTTCAATTATGCTTAAGTCTTGATTATTTTAATATCAAGATTCTCTTTCCTCCAAAATGATACAAATGAGATGCCCCTCTCATCTTATTTTCTATAAATGATGCCAAGAAACATTAGGGACTATTTTTAAGTGGTAATTTGTATATTGAGACCTGGGTTTTGGGTAAATTGCACATCACACCAAAACTAGGTTTTAATGCATAAACATTGCTTTATCAGCTCTTTCTTGGTACTCAGGCTTTCCCAAGACATACCTCTGCATCATCTTCATTCTCATGATGCTTCAACACATGAGGAACATTTTATCATGTAACATTTGCAATTTAACCCCTCAACTTGGGTAATTTGCACTTTAGCCCAAAACAGGCAAAACATTATTTCAACATTGTTCAAAAAGGACTAAAATTGAAATACAAGTTCCTCTTGAACCTTAATTACTTTTCAAAAGATAAGAGAAAGAATATAATTATCTTTTTTAAACAAAACACCTAGGGTTAAAGCATAACCCAGGTCAGGGATGTTACAGTTAAGAAGATTGAATAGCTAATAATATACATGGGATAACTTGCTATGTTCATATGACTTTGCAAAATGTCAAGTGACTTGTTGTTTTAAAAAAACAACAATTAGAATTTTTGATAAATAAGTAATAACTTGTGGGGATTTATGATTAAGAGAAATTCAAGAAATGAAGAAAGAGAATACAAAATAATTATCAAAGCATTTCTAGTCAAGAACATGGATCTTGAGGCCACAAAGGACATGATGGAGCACTGTCTTATTGAAAGCTACTATTGACTATATTTTGAGACACAATTGATATAATCCTTTATCTAGAGATCAACATTGGACAGATCATATTAATGATTGGGTTTATTCCCAAATCTTTTCTATGTTCAAAAATAACCATTCTTTCATATCCAAAAGAAATTTAAAATTTAATCAAATTTCCTTGTGAGAATTTCTAGAAAAATTACAAAATGAAAAATCCAATAAGACCCACCACTTATGTGGTTAATTTAAAGCTCAACTACTGAACAACATGATAATAATATTTGAAGAAGATATATATTTTACTATTTCAATAAAGTAACATCTAGTTCCAGTTGCCTCAAGCAAAACTTTATCCACATACAATAACTTCTTTGTTTGTTCATATTACATATAAATTTCTTAGAAAAACATTTGAAAAAATAAAATAATCTCCATGTACATCAACATGAAAAATTGATGAACATACAACTGAATTGCTTATTTGTGTAGATATTCTAGAGTCACGCACTTCAATCAATGTATTTGATGCACAAGACACAAGACCCAGTGTTGGTGCTCAGATCCTAAATAAGACCAATTGACGATCCAAGTCTTTAGGAATTGGGCGCAAAGATGGTTTTTCTGGTAGTAGTTGAGCTAACTGTTTTGCTACCTCCAAGTAGGATGTAAATATATTGGTAGTACCATTGCTGATTTTACCTTGTTCTGTCAGAGTTGATGGAAGGGGAGACCATGCCTCTTTGATGTTATTCATGAGACTCTGAGTATTTGATACTGTTAACTTGCATAGAGTTTTGGTGACAGCATGTTCTCTCTCTAAATTTTCACCATTCATGGATTACCAAGTTCCAGAGTTCCAATCAAAATGATAAAGTGAAAGGAACATGTGCCCATACTTAGCGACAAATTCAAGGGCCTTGAGGACAAGCGCAAACTCCTCTATAGACATGTAGTATGCAAAACTAACTCTTTTCCATGCAGGCTTGATCCCCTCAAAGATATTGTAGTACGCAAAACTAATGTGCCTATATGGAACAATGTTATTGGGTCAAACACAGTTAATAGAAGAAAAGGAAGACCTAAATTAACATGGGAAGGGATTATAAAGATATATTTTGAATCCCTATATCTCACCCAAAATATGTTTCATGATAGAGCTAAATGGAAATGAAGGATACTTGTAGCCAACCCCAACATAGTTGGGATTGAGGCTTAGATGATGATGATGATGATGATGATGTTAAGTGTAATGAATATAAGTTAGAATATGATGATAATGTGCAAAAGGTTGTTTGTGGGACACATATCTATGTTTGTCTAACTATATTTTGTTGTCAGTTACTTTGTTGTGTGCATTCATGTATGTATGATATAAGGAGATGTTATGTGAGTACCAACATGAGACTGAAACTTTATAACAAGTATTAGTGTTATAAAGAGATTTTGGTCATCTCAAATTAAGTGAAAGACCCAAGGGAGGAAATATAATACCAAGCCCAACGGGGCATGGAGTGTGTCTAAAGAGAAAACCTCCACATACAAATGAGCAATATGTAGATGTATATCCTTTAAGGGAGTCCTAAACTAGTAACTTCTTAAGTAGACGTGTTCAATCCACCTTATTTTTGTCGTAAATATTTAGGTAACCTTGAATGTCCTAGATGGACCTAAGCCTATAGATGAGAGATGTTGTGATTCATATATTGATATTTTGGAAGTATATTTCAATGTCACATATGAGCTGTTAGAGCAACCACATCTAGAGTATAAACAGAATGGAATTATGATCAAATAAATGAATCATTTTTGTGAACTCATGTATGAATAATGAAACTTAAGAAATAAGGTATGTTATGACACTCAATATCTACTTGGATACCCCTATACATGTGAAAAACTTGAGAGATCTCTAAGGTAATGTGGGGAAATACAAAGATTAAAGTTATGATGTTTAACATAGTAGGGTTTGGATAAAGTCATTATTTTAAGTACCAATCCAACCATAAGACTCTAAGGGATTGATTAAGAACCAAGAGGAAAACTTACAACACTTATGAAACTAGAATTTTCATAAGTTGACACATGATATCAGAGAAAATAGTGAATTTGTGAACTTGAAGTAGATCTTTAGGAAGAAATAAGCGACATATAGTTAGTTAAACTTTTAGGTTTAACCTATAGTAGATATATCTTTTGAATCTTATCCTCAATGAGTTTTGAGGTAGAATATGAAACCCTAAGGGAGGTTGCAAATCCATAACTTAAGGTAAAAATGAGAAGAGAAACCCTCAAATCACTTGGTATTCAACATCAAACTTGTCGAGTCCAAAAATGAGAAAAGAACTACTTCTTTTTTTCTTGTAAGTAATATGCTCCTCCTTATGTATTAATAGTCTTTAATAAAATTAATAGCTAACTTGATCTATAAAGAGTATCCATATGTGATAAGTCTCTCATGTAAGAGTGACTACTTTAACTATATATATATGGGGTGTATGTGACACAGGTATTTAACTTTATGGAGATAAGCTTGAGAGGTAAATCAGATTTTCCCAATCTCAACTCTTCAGTGGGATGTACTCTTCATTTGGGCATCGACCAATTACTTATTAGTATACAAAAATGGAAGTGTATGAGATTGTGGTTATGATGTTTAGTATATGTTTGTTAGTACTTAGTGAAAAACTGTGGGCTTAAATTGAGGAAATTCTTCGATCATTAGTTTTACGACAATGAAAAATAGATTTATAACCTTAAAGATCCATAGTAGATGTTTGTTAGTATAAATACTTGGATAAAATTCCATATCAAAGTTTGAGAAATGATCACCATAAAAAAGGAAGTTTATATGTTGATGTCATGACAAAGTTTTGTGATAGATACATTTGAGTAATACACATAGTCATAATGTATAATATATTTGATTTTTGTTGGATAGGGTGAAAGGGAATACAAAGAATTCTCCAAATAAAACTTAAACCAATGGATCCATCTTAGCCATAAAATTTATATACTAAAAGACACTTAAGTGATATGAAATATACCTTGGAACATACAAATTTTGCAAGAACAAGACATATCTGACGTCAAACTGTAAAATTTGATCCTAACCATTCAGTTGACCAAGTACCATTCCCAATCAACTAATTGGAAATAGTATGTACATGATTTACAACCATTCTAATCTTATGATTGAATGCAAATATCAATTACTTTATGCAACCTTATGTGTGTGAACCTATTGGTTCAACATTACGTTAGTACTGATCTTCAAAATATTGCAAGCAACTATAAGTGTCTAGAAACCCATTAGTACCAGCCATGTTGTTGGAATAACTTGAGCATAACTTCAACTTGTAAAGTGACTATTCTTATCTGAAGCATGGAGTAGTCATCCTATTAATATTCCACATATGTTTGTTGAACTAGAACATACTATTGAAATTATATGAGGTCAACATCATATATTGACTCACATGAACATGGAGATGTATTTAATAGTCTCACATATCATGTCTAGGATATCACCCCAATGGATGGACATGTCCCCACTAAATCACTCACAATAACCCACAAGTGTAACAATGTACCCAATCACCATATGTCTGGAGACCATTATTCAGGTCATTGGACCATAGTTGAAGTATACATAACAACATTTGATTGGTCTAGTGACTTGAAGTCTAAGGATCACAAGCAACATGGCACAATAAATGATTTTGTGACACCATCATAACCATGGTTTTATTTTCCATCTATTTTTTTCTATAATATAATTTTAATAAAGTTATTTTAAAATAACTTGCAATACGATGAGAACATTCACAAAATTTGAAGCCATGCCAAAAATTATGAGGGTGCTTTGGGAGATACAAATTGCCACTCCTCCTAAGAAATTCATTCATAAATTAATACTATTGATAAACTAGAAATGAGGTTCAAATCCTCTGGTCAATCCTAATGCCATTCTGGAAGAGTTCCCCTATGTATAACATTTGACGGATGAATGCATAAATCTTGATGATGATTTTTTATGAGTTTTTGTACTAATCATGAGAAAAAATTATGTCACAGTTGATTATTTTAAATATTGTCTTATATTTCTATTTCATTTAGTTATTCCATGAAATTTAGGCTTCAATACTAACACATCTAGTGTGTTAATACATAGATTTATTGATTCTTGTAGGTTAAAGTGGAACACCAAATAGGGGATACGAAATCAATATGAATATGCAATGAATGTATTGCATGTGATTATATAGTTTATCTTTTGGCTTTAGGTTTTATTTCTAATGTTACGAATTTTACATTCCATCATGATTATGCTAATTTGGGAACATGTTATGCAAAAATCTTGTTTTGATATCACACAACTTAATTATTCATATGGTTATGTTATTGGAAATGTCGATCATAAAATCATCTTTCAAGATTCTCATATTATGGGTGTTATTTTGCAGAGTATTATCACTAACATAGATGTTGGGGTCAATGAGGAGATATTGGATCATCAAAGTACTATATAGGTGTATATACTCACCTATCTATGGTGGCATATTAAATCTAATCCTTGACCCATAGGTTAAGAAAATGTTGGTCTTAGGAATGAAAAGGTGGTGTTCCTATGCCTTTCTTTATTTTACATGAGCACAACACAATTTGATTGCAAACCCCCCAAAAAAACCGCCACACCTAATTAGGTTTCCTTTTGAGAATTTTCACAAATAGATTTTTCTATTTAATTCATCCATTAAGAAACACTTCTTATAATGTTAAAGTATCTATCCAGGACACCAACTAGTTCATAAATTTTTGATTAAAATTTAAGATGTAATATATTTATATTATATGGATAAAGTAACATTTACTTTTTTATGTAGTACATGCTGTTCGTGCAACACCTAATTTTGTATCTCTAAAGATTGTCAGTTCAATTACTTGCATATTTAATATCATTTCAAATAGTATGAGTAATAAGTGTTAGTAAATATTAAATGATGTACTAACAAATTTGAGTCTTAATACTAGTTGAAATTGGAAAGAAACATTTAAATTGACGTGTACAAATTCATATTGGAATTTAGGTTTTATTTGAATTACATCATATCAAAGTGGACCTATATATATCTGAAATTTGCGGTCTAATGTTGAACAATACGTCGATTCTTTTTTCCCATAGGTGAACCAACATGTCAAGATGATAAGCCAAACATAATCTATAGTAACAAATTACAAGTCTTTGTGGGATAAGTAAGTCAACTTGATTTCAAGTCACTCGACTTTTCTAGCAATGACTTGGTTGTCATTAGCTAACTTTTCATCTATTTGTCAAACATGTCAACAAACCCACTGGATTTTTTAATTAATTGTGTTTTTGTTGGTCAAGAAAATTCAATAACTAACTTATAGATGGGTTAACTTGCTATGGCTAGCTGACTTTACAAAAAGTCATGTGACTTGTTGTTTTGAACATACAACAAACAAAATCTATGATAAATAAGCAATAACTCTTGAGGCGTTATGACAAAGAGAGAATAAAGAAATGAGAAAAAAAATACAAACAAATTACATATGAATTTCTAGTCATGGATATGGATGTTGGGGTCACAAAGGACATGATGGAGCACCATCTTATTGAAAAGTTACTATTAACTATCTATGGAGACACCATTATAATAATCCTTTATCTAAAGGTCAACATTGCACAAATTATATGAACAACTGGATGTTTTCCCATATTACTTCTATATCCTAATGTAAATTTTCTTGCATACTGAAAGAAAAATCAACAATTAATCAAGTTGCTTTTTAGCATTTGCATGAACATGATTACAAAATGAAAAATCCAAAAAGACCCACCTTTTATGTGGTTAATTTATTTCTAAAAGCTCAACTGCTCGACAACATGATAACTTAATGTGGAGAAACAATATGTATACTATCTAATCAAAGTAACATCTAGTAATAGTTGAATCAAGCAACGTTTGATGCACATACAACAACATCTTTATTTGCCCATATTACATAATAATTAAAAAAACAAAATAATGTCTATGTGCATCAACATGAATAATTGATGCACATGCAACTAATTACTTATTTGTGTAGATATTCTAGAGTCACGCACATCAATCAACGTATTTGATGCACAAGACACAAGATTAGGAACTAATTGGTGGAACTTAGATCCTAAATAAGACCAATTGACGGTCCAAGTCTTTAGGAATTGGGCGCAAAGCTGGCTTTTCTGGTAGTAGTTGAGCTAATTGTTTTGCTGCCTCCAAGTAGGATGTAAATATACTGGTAGTATCATTGCTGATTTTACCTTGTTCTGTCAGAGTTGATGGAAGGGGAGACCATGCCTCTTTGATGTTATTCTTTGTAATCCGAGTATTTGATATTGTTAACTTGCGTAGAGTTTTGGTGACAGCATGTTCTCTCTCCAAATTTTCACCATTCATGAATGACCAAGTTCCAGAGTTCCAATCAAAATGATAAAGTGAAAGGAACCTGTGCCCATACTTAGCGACAAATTCAAGGGCCTTGAGGACAAGCGCAAACTCCTCTATAGACATGTAGTACGCAAAACTAACTCGTGTCCATGCAGGCTTGATCCCCTCAAAGTCTTTCTGTACGGCATCTCGTATGGATCGGGATAACTCCTCATCAACCCCGAGTAGGCGATGACCATATGGCCCAGCACAAGCACAACCTCCACGAGCCTGGACTCCGAAGAGGTCACTCAACAATGTCGCCACGAAACGACCATGCAAAGGCCTATGTCTTTCGTCCCCAAAGGCAGCTGCACCTACTCCCTGGGCAGTGTTGGGCTTGCCGCCTGGGAAAATGAGAAAAGAGAAGATGGGTAGCTTCTCTGCATGAGTGTTGCCAAGGATATGGATATTGGGGTTTCCCTGAAGTTGTTGGAGTGCCATCTCGTTGTAAAGGTGTTCTCTGCGGTCGATGGCCGAATAACCGATGTAATCTTTAATCCAAAAAGTTAGTGCTGCACGGATCTTCTGAATAATTGGAGGTGTGCCGGCGTCTTCCCTCTCTTCTACATTATCGTAATACAAAGTGTCCTGCACATCCAAGAAAATATGTCATCAGTTTTGGTTATAATAACTATCGAGATCAAATCATAGTGATTCATGTATAAAAGGTTTGTCTTAATCTATTCAATTCTAGGTTACAAGCTCATTGGCCAGCTTATATAGAAACAACTGCAAAGGACAAGATAGTAAGGATTTGAAAAACTTCAGCCTACCTTTTCGTCAAAGCCGTTGACATAAGCTACTGTTCCGCCACCACAGGTGGACGGTGGCTTATTGTTGAGCTTGTATAATGCCTTGTTCATGAGCAATATGCCAGGGGTGCCTGGGCCACCGACGAACTTGTGCGTGCTGACGAAGACGGCGTCGTAGCCGCCGTCCTCGCCCGATTTCATGTCGATGGGCACGTAAGGTCCGCTGCAAATCGCCATCATTAGTTAATACGGGATAATGATAACTGGAACATAAACCGCTGATGATTTAGGCTTGAAATGTAGATATCGGTATAGAGTATTTCAAAGATACCTTGCGGCAAAGTCGAAGCAGGCGAAAGCTCCGTGACTGTGGAGAAGGCGGGAGATCCGGCGGGTGTCAGTCAAGACGCCAGTGACGTTGCTGCAGGCCGAGAACGACCCGAGCTTCGGCCGGTGCTTGAACTCTGGCCTCGTGAGCTCCCTCTGCAGCTCCTGCTCGTCCACCATCCCTTCATCGTCTAGTCCAATCTCAACCACCTCAGCCAAACTCTGACGCCATGACAGCAGATTGGAGTGGTGTTCGTACGGCCCAACAAATACAACCCATCTTTCCTGGGGCTTAAGCACTGCGAGAATCCGCTCCCTCAACGTTGACGGGACTGCTAACCCCATGACCTCCTGCAGCCTTTTGATGGCCCCCGTCGCCCCGCTGCCGCAGAACAGTAGGGCGTCACCCTCTCCGCCGTGCAGCCTCCGCTTCACGTAGCGGGCCGCTTCCTTCGCCGCGCGGGTCGTGGCTCGCCCGACATGGCTGTCGTCTGTGTGGGTATTGCCGTACAGAGGGTGCACCTTGCAGTCGACGTACGTCTCCACGTACCGCACTGCACGGCCCGAAGCGGTGTGATCGGCATAAGTCACTCGCCGCCGGCCGAATGGTGTGTCAACTTCGGCATCGGATCCCACGATCTCGGAACGCAGCCAAGCAAGCCTGGTTTCCGCGGCGTCCTTACCATGAACCAGACTTGGGTGGTAGTGCACGGCGGTTATCAGGTCTTCAAGGCTTTGCTCGACTTTCTCCGGCTGCTCGAGCTTCCCCGGCAGCCCCCAAACTACTTCGGTGTTTGGGTACATCTCTGGAAAAGAATCCATGCCTAAGTGTTTTCGGTTGGGAGTTGGGACTTGGGGTTGAGCTTCTAATCAATATGCTAATGGCAAGTTTACAGCAGCGCTAAAGCAACTCCAGGTTGCTAGATCAGTCGATATCAGAAATGGATGAAGAGGCGGAGAATGATGGGAATTATGATTGGAGCTGAGGTCGAAGCTGCATACATATAGCCAGCGATGTACCCACGGTCAAGCCGGCTTGCTTGACCAAAAAAAAAAAACATCTTACGTAGGCGGTCTAACTTTTTTTTTTCACGTACCTATCAGCGTTCTTACTTTTTCAAAACCGGCCATGACGGAATGGTTTGGTCAACGGATGAAGAATTGCTTTAAAACGAATCAGTACATTCCGACAAAATGTTCAGATATTTGGGGGAGCGTAGTAGAGAACGACCAAGAGAGGCGATCAGACACCAAGAAAGAAGGAATTTTATTTGATTATTCGCTGGCCGCCGCAGATTTCTTATTCACTAGGTTTAATCAGGAGATGGCTTGGTTCTTGTACATTCTCACTTGACGTGTTTATTTAACTTCAATTTCGAACGGTTCTTCACGGATCCTTTCCCATACCCGTTTTCAAAACGTTTCATTTGAACCAAATCAAACTATGCCCACCACTTGCCTTACTAGCCCACCACATACTGGTAGTAGACATATGTTTTCATGTCATCATCTTTTCATAAGCGTTCGACTAGGTTGGACAATCAAGACATAGATATCTAGGTCCTCCACCAACAATATAAGGATATGTCTTTTGTCCTTGGTCAGATGCTTGATTGGCATATCAACTACGGGTGGGCATAGTTTGATTTGGTTCAATTTACCACTAAAACTACAAAATAAAATAATGCATACAAGTTTCTAAAATTCTAAACCTGAACAAAACCATCAATTAGTCCAAAACCAAACCACCCGAAATATTAATTTGTATTTTGGTTTGGTTTCATCCTATTAATGAGAAACTATAAAACATAATATCCTCAAATTTGGTAAATTCAAATTATACAAATATAAGGCTTGAATTGATAAGTAAATTCCACAATGGTATTATTGATGGAATAATAAAGTTATTCACTTTTCAATATGGGTGCAACTCATAGCCCAAGTGGCTCCCATGAGAATATTGATTATTGACAAGAAGTATTGTGTTTTTTTACATTGAAGTAGAAGACAAGAGGGCAACAAGTTTCACTATTAGTCCTTTTTGGATTGCAAAACCAACTCTTTGAAATACTACATCCATACACTTGAGAGTTATAACATTACTATTCATCACTTTTTGAACCCTATTCAGAAGCTCTACGGCTTTTGGTGCTAAGAAACCAAAGGTATCAAATCCAAAGGGGATAAAGGAGTGTTGATTGTCAATACACTCTTTCTCATGATTGACCACTTTAGCTGAGGGAGCTTTAACAGTAGCTTATCCTACTGTAAAAGCACCACTCCTCAAACTAACCAGTAGGGAAACTCCTATCAAATCAGTCGATATTAGAAATGGATGAAGAGGCGGAGAATGATGGGAATTATGATTGGAGCTGAGGTCGAAGCTGCATACATATAGCCAACGATGTACCCACGGTCAAGCCGGCTTGCTTGACCAAAAAAAATATATATAACATCTTACGTACGTGGTCTAACTTTTTTTTCACATACCCATCTGTGTTCTTAATTTTTCTAAACTGGCCATGACGGAATGGTTTGGTCAACGGATGAAGAATCAATAATAATAACCCTATAAAAAGGACGACTCTGCAGCTTGTTCTTCCAGCTGCTTCCATTGTTTGCTTTCGCTTTCGTTGTTTATACTATATTATAAGGCACGATTATCCCTATAACAAGAGGGAGTCCAGCAACATGTGTGCCTACTCATCAGTGCTGGGTGGGTGCCTGCTTGCCGCTTATTGGTTTGTTTTTTTTCATGTTTTTTTTTCAATTTCGTTTTTGGGTTAACTTTTTACTGTACAGGTTTGCAACTGTTGGGTGCCATCTAGCAGCGTGTATAGTTACTTTCGCTTGACATGATAGCATCTTTAATAAATATTTCTTTTTCAATTGGATTATTGAGTTAATTTTTTGCTCCACGCCCACTAAAGAGATGGAAGTCCTATAAAAGTGTATGTTTGTTTGCCGCTTTTTTATTTTCAACAAGAGGGAGTCCAGCAGCATGTGCACCTGCTCATTGTTGTTTGGTGGGCGCCTGCTTGCCGCTTTTTCCCAATTTTTTTGAACCTGCTTGTTTGCCGTTTTGTTTTTTATTTTATTTATTTTCCAATTTCTTTTGAGCTATATAAAAATATATAAATGACATATAAGTGTTAGGTTTTTAGTATGTATTTTTCATTAGGTAAATTTATTATTTTAACAGTTTAGTTGTATGTTCATTGTTCCAATCGCAAACTATATTTTAATAGTATGTCCGCATATTAGTCAATACAATCTAATTATACATTTGACATCATCAATTTTTCAAATAGAGTTCTAGTAAATCTTGATCGAGTATATTTGTGTGTTCAATCAGTCTATCTCAGTGCTAATTAGCTCAATTTGTCTTTGTATTCAAACATTCTATCTGAGTATTAATTTCGAGTAAGTTGGATTTTAGTCAAGATATTTTCTCTTAGTATGTTTTATATAGATTAGCGCATGTTAATTCAGTTCTCTTCATGTGTCCAACTCGAAAAAATAGTTTTGTTTCATATTCAGTAATGTTACGCAACAAACCGGAGGGAGTGAACTGGTCACTGATCGAATGGTTGCATGTATTCCAGTGGCTTGCTATGTGCTCAATTTTCTATTCATTGTTTGTGTTTTAGCAACATGTATACGTGTTAATCAATCCAGTATGTCTGCTTGCTAACCGATTCAACATTTTTGTGTGTTTTCAGATTAGAATGCGTCATTCAAATGTTAATCGGGCTACTATAATATTTTTATAATTGACAATTATTTTTGCATTTTAATTTTTAATTTGTGTTTTACATACTATAATGAGTCAATTGGATATTTATATGTGTAATTATTATTATTATTATTAATCATGGACCCAGAGGAAAGATCAATTTTCAAATTAAATTTGAATAATCATCGAGCATTTTTATCATTTATAATGTATACATTAGAGATTTTATTATGCTAATTGAACGCTATTCACGTGCTTAGCACGTGCTTTTAGCTAGTTGTTTTAAAATGAATCAGTACATTCCGACAAAATGTGCAGATATTTGGGGGAGCGTAGTAGAGAACGACCAAGAGAGGCTATCAGACACCAAGAAAGAAGGAATTTTATTTGATTATTTGTTGGCCGCCGCAGATTTCTTATTCACTAGGTTTAATCAGGAGATGGCTTGGTTCTTGTACATTCTCACTTGATGTGTTTATTTGACATCAACTTCGAACGGTGCTTCACGGATCCTTTCCCATACCCGTTTTCAAAACGTTTCATTTGAACCAAATCAAATTATGCCCACCGCTTGCCTTACTAGCCCACCACATACTGGTAGTAGACATATGTTTTCATCTCATCATCTTTTCATAAGCGTTCGACTAGGTTGGACAATCAAGACATAGATATCTAGGTCCTCCACCAACAATACAAGGATATGTCTTTTGTCCTTGGCCAGATGCTTGATTGGCATATCAACTACGGGTGGGCATAGTTTGATTTGGTTCAATTTACCACTAAAACTACAAATAAAACAATACATAAAAGTTTCTAAAATTCTAAACTGGAACAAAACCATCAATTAGTCCAAAATCAAACCACCCAAACTATTAATTTGTATTTTGGTTTGGTTTCAACCTATTAATGAGAAACTATAAAATGTAATATCCTCAAATTTGGTAAATTCAAATTATACAAATATAAGGCTTCAATTGATAAGTAAATTCCACAATGGTATTATTGATGGAATAATAAAGTTATTCACTTTTCAGTATGGGTGCAACCCATAGCCCCAGTGGCTCCCATGAGAATATTGATTATTGACAAGAAATATTGAGTTTTTTTATGTTGAAGTAGAAGACAAGAGGGAAACAAGTTTCACCACTAGTCCTTTTTTGGATTGCACAACCAACCCTTTGAAATACTACATCCATACACTTGGGAGTTACAACATTACTATTCATCACTTTTTGGACCCTATTTAGAAGCTCCACGTCCTTTGCTTCCAATAAACCAAAGGTATCAAATCCAAAGGGGATAAAGGAGTGTTGATTGTCAATACACTCTTTCTCATGCTTGACCACTTTAGCTGAGGAAGCTTTAACAATAGCTTGTCCTATTGTAAAAGCACCACTCCTCATACTAACCAGTAGAGAAACTCCTATCAAATATACACATGCATGTTTCCCTCCGACCCATCCAAAAATCGAAACCATAACAGGTCTAAGTATTGATCTCTCCTCTTGTGGATCTACCAAAAATTGCACAGGTGCCTCTTTCTTAGAAGCAACACCTACATGCTTGAGTACATCATAAAAAAATACTTAACAAGATCATGCCTGTATTTAAAACCTAGAAGCTCCCTACAATGAACCCCATACTCCCCAAAAGTGTCCAAACATACCTTATGACAGATTAGACTTATCTCATCAATTGGAAACAAAGGAATCATAAGACGATATCTGGGGATAGTGTGATACTTCACCGGTGACATATGCAAGCCAAGGCCATCAATAGGATTAGTAAGGAGAAAATCTTGAGCATTATTAGTTTGTAGATATCCAAAATCTGCCTTCTTCTTAACTGTCATGTCAAACTTCACTTCCATGTCCTCAATTATTTTGCTAAAAAGGACACTCACCAACACATTTTGGGCTGTTGGGGGGATGGTGTCCTTGTTAAAAAAGCAACTAATGTCAAAAGAAGGAATCATGACACAAAGACAATCTAGGGCATAATCAAAGTCAAAGTCCATAACATGAATCCTGCTTCCATGCAAGATGTGATCCTGAAGAGACCGAGATTGGACTCTAGATGCCAAAAAAGTGTATGAGGAAGCCTCAACTGCTGAATATAGTCCTAGTCCACCAAGTCAAATGGGCATTGAAGCCACTCTCCATTGGAGGTCCCCAAAAAAAGGACCTCGACAAACTACAATGTCTTCAATAGATCCTCATAAACCTATATCAAAGCACATTGTTGCATCCTCCATGCGTATCGATTGGCAAGTCCTCAAGCCGAACAAAAGTTTGGCATTACCCATAAAAGACCAGAGATGATTTTCTTTGAAAATGGGTCCTTGTCAAACAAGTAACATAAATAAAATGAATTTGTGCATAAAAAGAGATAATGGCTTTATGGTTTGTTAAATAATTGAAATATGGAATAATGGGCAAGTTTCCAAGATATTCTAAGATATGGTGTGCTTTAGATGATTAATTGAGTAATTATCGAACTATGAATGGCAACACAAGTTTTGATGCATCAAATAAGAATATCCCGATCTGACTTTTACAATACTTAAAGATAATAAAGAAATTAAGATTATTCTAGAATTTGATAGGAAAAGGACTTTCCATGTGGTCAGGGAGCGATTTGTCTTGGTGGAAGGGAATGATGGTAAGGTAAGTGGTGTTGAATTGGGATCGATTGTGTCTACACCTTAGATCGATGTGGCTTTGAATTGAGGTTCCTTAAGTTAGAAGAGATGACCCAATATGGATAGGTTATATGGTCACTAATGTAGTAGTTAGTGTTAGTGGGGTGTACCCATCCTAATTAACAAATATTTCCTTTTTTTCCTAATTGGTTATTTATATAAAATATAAAGGAAACTAGTTAATAAATAAAATGAAATTATCATTGTCCATTTAATCATATTGATCTACTAACATTTATTGATCATGTTTATATGTATTTTTTATGCTTATTTGTCTTTAGATCTAAATATGGTTGGTAGGGGATATTGTCCCACTTTGTTTGAAGGAAACCTAAGTTTCATGTTAGCCTCTCATCTCCTTTCGCACAATTAATAATGATCACTCTATTATTGATTTTTTCCCTTTATCTCATAGAGATGATCCCAACATTGTTGGTCTAAACCACATGATATTTAGTTTCTAATATCCAAAATGGACCCAAAACTACAGACGTCCCCTCCTACTAGCACTATAGATATGTCATACTCAATAAGATGAGTCCCTCCATATCGATGTAATGGATCTACAAGCGTATGTGAGAAATAAGCATAATGAAATACCCTTAATTTCCCAGGAAACATAGTTTGACAATTCAACAAACCTCATAGGCATCATGATTGTGGGTAACACATGTTCGTCCAATTTTTTTATCTTTACATTGCATGGACCCCAACCATTCATGGTTTTTCTATGATGTTTTCACACTTGTTTTGTAACATACCCAAGTTTTTAGTAGCCTTGGTTTTTAACTATACTCTACATTCTCCTTACGACAAAATGTCAATTGATTTTCACCAAATTTTTATTTTATATTCTTTTATATAATTGTGAATGTTGTATACAAAACTCACTACATGATAATATACTTCGGTCCAAGTTGAATAAAAAATAGTCATGTTACTTGATCCAATTGAGAGTCCTTGGATCTAGAATACATTAAAAATAAATTTAGAATATGAAATGTTGCATTTTGTATATTTATGGAGATAATCAAATAAAAACTAATAAGACAATAATGGTAGATTACATATTTATTAATTAGTAGCATTAATATAGAGTCATGGTTAAGATTTTTAGTTAATTGAACTCTATATGAATCATAAAGAAAACATTTAAGAAAATGTAGAAAGAAAGTTTATAGTCACTAAACCAATGGACCCAGCAAATTCCAGCGATCAATGCAAGAGGGGGACCAACATCTTAATAGTTCATACAAAATAGTGGTCAGTGGGGGTGGCGACTGAGAAGGCGAAAACCACCATGGCCTCATGGGTGGCAACTAAGAAGGCGAAAACCAGGGTGATAGAGCACCGCCGACCAGTCTTCAGAGGAGCTACTCAGATCTGGAAGCCTATAGAATCTAATTGCTTCTCCTCTCTGCATTCTGAATCTCCCAAGGACTGGTTTGAAGTTATCAAAGATTCCAGGAAGCCGATCGCCCCCCTAAAGCATACTGAAATCACAGTGAAGGAAGGCTACTTGATATTTCTGAGTACTGAGGTGGAGGAAAACGCTTCGAAATGGAAATACTGCCTTGCTGGATATGTCATTGATTTCATTCCTAATCCAGAACATCTTCACTCACATCTTCTTAATATATGGAACCTGGAGGAGAATGTTGATGTTATCCCAAGATCCAACGGGTTGTTCATATTTAGATTCTCAAACCAGAGGGATATGTGTATGGCTCTGGAGAATGGGCCCTGGTTCGTGAAGAGATTATCGTTGGTTTTGATGAAATGGATGCTTGGTACTCCTATCTCGAAACTGGCCTTTAAAAATCTTCCTATCTGGGTAAGATTGTTAGATCTACCTTTGGAGTTATGGGGTGCCAGTATGTTTGAACGTATAGGGTCATTCCTGGGCCATCCTTTATGTACAGACAAGATCACTGAAGATTGCAGTCTCTTGGACTATGCTAGGATTCAAGTTCTGGTCAGTCCTTTAGGTAAGTGCCCGAAGTTCATTAGTTTAATGAGTAGTGAAGGTTGTTCTCACAAGATTCCTGTTGAATATGAATGGATTCCCAATATTTGTGAGGCTTGCAGCTTTTTCGGCCATGAATCTATTTGTTGTTCTATCTTGAGAACTGAATCAGGTGTTAATGCTTCTAAGGAAGGTGACCCAGATTCTTCCCATAGCACAACTCTCTTTTCTACTTACAGTCTGATCAGCAAGTAAAAGAGGATAGTGTTTTTTCCAAGCTTTCTAAAGTCTAGTTAACTGATATTAACCTTGAAGCTAATAGAACTTTCACTGGTGTATGTTCCACTCCGTCTACACCCTTCCATGTATTCGATGAAATGCCTAGTTCTTCTAGAAATGGTTTACAGAGCCCTGCTAGAGCTGCTTTATTTTAAAGTTCTCCACCATCTGTTTTACCAAAGGTTGCAGAAGGTATTTTCCCGAGAGTTACAAACTCTACTTTCTTTCCTGTTAACAACCTTGACCCGATAGATGAATTTGCTGAGGCCGCCAGCTCAACGGCCCAAGTACCAATGAATACTTCATTTAAGGTATCCTCATGGAATGTTCGCGGCATTAGCAACAAAGTTTAAAGTGTCCAGGAGGACCTAAGAAGGGTGGGGGGTAATATCCATATTCTGTTGGAAACTAAACTTCGAAAGAGAAATATTGATTCTTTTTTGTCCAGGTATTTTCCCAGATTTGACTTCATATCTAATATTGAGTCCCATGCTTTGGGTAGAGTTGTGATTTTATGGAACTCTGATGAGTGCTTTGTTATTAAAATTTCTGAGTCTGACCAATGTGTTCTTTGTAAAGTTACTTTTGATGATCATGTTTTTCTGTTATCTACTGTATATGGTCATAACGACGACTGTGACCGCACATCTCTTTGGTATGCCTTGGAAGATGCTAGCAGTAAATTTGACTTTCCTTGGCTTGTTTTGGGAGATTTTAATGTTGTATGCAAGGATAGTGAGAGAATCAGTAAGAATCCCCCTACTGTTAGATCTATGAAAGAGTTTAATGATTGGGTTCTTAATAGTGGGGTCTTTGAGCTTGATTTAAAAGGTCCATTCTTCTCCTGGGACAATAGGAAAGAGGATGAAGGCTTCATTACTTCTAAGATTGATAGGGTTTTTTACAATAACTCTTTTATGAATTCATTTGACGATTTCTCAGGAGAATTGATGTCAAACACTACCAGTGATCACAAGATTATCCTTTTTTCTGTGGATCAACAAAGAAAGGTCAAAACTCCTTTCCGTTTTATTAACTCTTGGGCTGTGAAAGATGACTTCCTTAATGTGGTCAATTCTTCTTGGTCGGAATAGATTGAGGTTGTAATATGTTCAGGGTCTATAAGAAATTTCATATACTCAGAGGTCTTTTGAACGAATGGAACCTGAGGGTTGTTGGTAAACTTTTTGATAATGTTAAAATTGCTAAATATAATGCTCTGCAGGCTCAGTTGAAGGCTGATATGGACCCTTTAAATGATTATTTGCAAGCTGAAGCTAAAAATTTAAGAGATTTGCTGTTAGTAGGCCGAAGAAAGTTTCGTCTGATAGAAGTCTAGGGTCCAGTGGCTTGCAGAGGGAGATAGTAGCACAATTTTTTTTATGCATCTCTGAAAACTAGACGACAAAGAAACTTCCAAAAATGTTTAAATATAAATGGCCATTTGAGGTATGAGCCTGAAGTGATCAAGGATTACGTTTTCAACTATTACAATGAACTCTTCAACAATAAACATGTTTGTGAAGGACATAAGGATTTTCATTGGCATGGGGTGGTTATTTCTGATAGTCAAAAAATTAACCTCATTGCAAGTGTATCACAATCGGAAATCGATGTGGTTGTTGCTTCTTTGAATTGTGATAAGGCCCTGGGACCTAATGGTTTTAATGCTTTTTTTCTTAAGAAGGCCTGGCCTATTGTGGGAGGGGATATCTATAATGCCATTAAGGATTTTTTCTATAATGGGAAAATGCTGAAGGAATCAAACAACACTTTTATTACCTTTATCCCCAAGAATATGGATAACTCTGAGATGAAAAATTGGCATCCCATATCCCTGTGTAATGTTGTTTTCAAAATTATCTCAAAAATTATGGCGAACAGACTTCAATGGATTCTCCCGGACATTATTAGTAGGAATCAGTCTGCTTTTATTAAGAGGAGGAATATCAAAGACTCAATCCTTCTGTCAAATGAAATCCTTCATGACTTCAATAGATCTACTGGGGGTAAAAAAATGTGCCTGAAGGTTGATATTTCGAAGGAATACGACAATGTTAATTGGAAGTTTTTATTTGCTATTCTTTTCAGAATGGGTTTCCCCTCGATTTGGATCAATTGGATTTCCAGTATTTTTTACTCGACGTCTTATCAAGTTTAGGTTAATGGAGAGACTACAGAAAGAATTTTCCCTTCTAATGGCATTAGGCAAGGGGATCCTCTTGCCCCTTACTTGTTTTCTATTATTATGCAAGCTTTTACGGTTCTTATGGACCAAGCTGTGAAAAAAAATATTCTTAAGCCTATTAGAGCTTCAAGCAATATGTCCGTCTCTCATTTAGTATTTGCAGATGATCTTATGATATTTCTTGAAGCTGATATTGATAATTCTGATGCTATCCTGGGTGTCTTGAATAACTTTGCTAAACTTTCTGGTTTGAATATCAATCCCTCTAAAAGTGAAGTCATCTTTAGAAAAAGTTCTCCCAAAGTGGATATTATAAAAGTTCTGAATTTTAAAGTGTGTAACTTGCCTTCGACTTATCTAGGGGTCCCTCTTGTGACTGGTAGAATTCCCAGTTCCATATGTGCAGCTCTCATTGATAAATTGAAAATCAAGCTTGAAGGTTGGAAATCAAAAATTTTGTCCATGGCTGGTAGGATGGAGCTGATTCTCTCTACTCTTAGTGTGTTGCACCTACACTGGTGTTATTCTTTTCCTATTCCTAGAGCAACCATGGATTCTATAGAAAAGCTCTGTTGTGATTTCTTATGGGGTACTAAAGATGGTAATCTAGCCTACATCTTGTGAAATGGGAAAAAGTGACCAAGCCCCAAAAAGAAGGGGGTTTGGGCATCAGAAAAGTCTCTGAGGTTGCCAAGGCATGTCTTATTCTTAATGCTTGGGATGTAGCTAACAAAAAAGACTCACTTTGAGTAAAGTGGGTTAATAAAAAGTACTTATCTAATGATTCTTTCTGGACAGTGGAAAGTAGTTCTTCAATGTCGTGGTTATTCAAGAAGGTGCTGGATTGCAAGCCGAATCTAGTGTCTCACATGGATTTCTATGTAGGAAATGGAAATGATACTCTGTTGTGGCTTGACCCTTGGATGAAAGACAGAAGATTCCTTTGGGATGTTGTTGGGAAGGATGCTTACCTGAAACTTGGTCTTCATGTTAATTGCAAAGTCAGTTCTGTCTTGGTGAATGAGTGTTGGTCTATTCCTAACAATAGAAATAATAGAAAGCTTTGTGAAGCCTTAGCGTCTATTCCTTTGATTCTAAAGTGTCTAATTATCATCTGTTGGCTGGTAGTAAATATCCAAATCTAAAATCTGTTTGGTATACCGTTAGGGTATCTAATCCAGAGTTCAATCTGTTCACTTGGATCTGGAAAGATAATTGTCCTCGTAGGTACAAGATTAATATGTGGAAGTTTGCTCATGGTAGGATACCCACGTTTGAATATGTTAGAAGATTGGGTATTCATCGACCTTTGAGATGTTTCTTGTGTAAGGCTGAGTGTGAAACTTATGAGCACATCCTTTTCTATTGCCCCTTTTCTTTGGCAGTTAATGAGTACATATCTGAAGACTTGAAGTGGAAGATTCCTATGTTTAATTGGGATTCTATTGTTTCTACTGTGAAGCCAGAGAAAAAAAAGATTTTGATGTGTATCGTTCATCATTTGTGGAGGGAAAGGAATCTTAGATCTCATGATGAAGGTGAATCGTGTGTAGCATCTGTTTATAAGAAGATCATGGCAAATGTGCAATGTATTTAGCTCTTTATGTAACAGGTGTTTTTAATCTCTTACGTCTGTTTATCTGGGAGAGCTCTACCTATTACAAGTTTTCCTTTCTCTACTAGTTGTGCTGCCTCAATGGAGCTTTGGTTAAACTAGAGGTTTTCACCTACTTCAAAGTTTTCCCCTGGCGGTTTTCTTTCATAGGAGTTTGGTCCTGGTTGTGATGGTCCATGAGGGGTCTATTTCCTGGGTGCTTTGCTTCAAAGGTGTGATGTTCAATAGCCTTGTTTGAGTTGGCTTTCTATCCCCTAGTCGTGTTGTCTCTGAGCTGTTTGGTGGATGCTAGCCTTCTTGCTTTCTCTTGACTTCTGTGTTTTTTCTTGATGGTTTTGAGAGTGAGCTGACACGAAGAATTTTGTTGCCTTTTTGCTATACATGTATAGTTAATTTGATTGCTTCCCTTGTGGGATGCGTGCCATGCCTCTATACTCTCTTTTCTCTTTATCTTTTGTTTTGTACAGAAGCTTTGGAAAAAAAATAAAAAAAAAAGAGAAAGGAGTTTTCGGGACCAAAAAAAAATTGTGGTCAGTGCTCCTATACCACTTTGGTTGTTTGAGATCTTCAAATTTGATCTTAATAGAATGAAAATGTGGATTTTGTGGTGGGTGGCTAGCTCTATAACAAGTATTCTAGATAAAATTAACTACATTGATGCTTATGAGTACATTATAACTATTACTTTAGTTCTTATTTTAAGAGCATTGTGGTGTTAGTCATGAATAGTCTCACATAAAGCACCAGATGTCCTTATTGGTCTTATGCCCTGGCCTTATTCTAGGAGTGAAGTTACCTTTTATTCAAGGCTACCACTTCATTGTCAATTAATAGTGTGAGATTGTAAATATGATACTTGGTTTTAAGAGAATGGCTTGTTAGAAATGTCATGAACATTTAATGCACAACATATTGGTGTGATATGACCACGTGGTGCCCAATGACTACATGCTTGAGCTAAATATTTTTGTTTACCTTTTTGTGATGTATAAGATGAGTAATCACTACTCCAAAAAATAATGCTAGTATAGGTAATTGTAGTCTTTATATGTTGGAACTTGATTATACCAATTCAATATTTTTTTTTCTAAATTATTAGACATAATTGTGATCATAGAGGTCTTTTTCTAGAATCTTTGTAGTTTGAATTTAAGAGAGGAAAATCCTTATGAATTCATCTTTTTGGACTTATCTTATAGGAAACACCATCCATGTAAGTTTTAATATTGTTATTAATATGTATATGAGTGAAAGACACCATGTCATATACAATAAGGTAGTTACATGGTGTTTGATAACATTCAAGGGGAAATAGTACCTTGGAAGTGAATATTTTAATTATGTTTTCAGAGATATGACATTTAATGATCGTTATGATTGTCATTACATGGTGACGATAACTTGTGGCTTGGTTAAAACCAAGTATACATGTGTGTGTACGGATATGTATGCATTATAGCCATACAGTTTATGGTGACATGATTGACAAATATAGAAGCATTATATGTGAGTGCCTAAACTGAAGATGAACCACAAGCATGTAGTGCATGATTAATGTATTTACCATGTAAAACCCTCACAAAATATGAGTGGAAAACAATGGGGCCATAACATGTCAATCCACTATACAAGAAAGATGGAATGTCTAATCCAAGTTTTAACCCAAAACCTAAGAAAATACAACCACATGAAGATAAAAAAAATTCCACAGTATCCCTACAATTACACCACACCCAGACTTCCTACAAAGATACCATCGTTCTTGAAGCACACAATAGAATGTAGCATGGAGAAGAAAACCCAATAAGATTAATAGTCTTTCCTTGCCTCCTTTCTTCTTCTTCCCTTTCTTTATTCTATCCTCTTCCTTACCTTCTTCTCATATCCATGTACGATGAATAGTAGCACAACTCCTTTTTTTCTTTGTTTCTACCTTGATGGGTATGTTTTGTATGTTTCATCTCATGTATACTAGATGAGGGGAATTATTAACACATATGCAGCAGTCACTAGCCCTAAAGGGATATTTGCTGAAAATGTGACATTGGGTTAGAGACTAGGTGCTAGGATCAACACTATCCTCCCTTTTACGTAAAGAGGAAACCATCATAACCAAATTATCACTAGAAATGTATGTCTTTGGATCTTTGTAGAGCTAGGTTATCACTTCTCTGAGAACCTTTGTCATCATATCAAAAGAATTTTTCTCATTATGGATCTTCTTTAGGGTCAACAACTCTTTATCTATCACATAATAAAACTAGTGAACTCTCACATCAATTTTGTTTGTCTATGCATGAAGCATTGTGATCTTATCAAATTAATAGCAAAATGACTACCATAAAAATATGTTCTAGTCAACCTGAATCATACCCAACTCTCTTAGAGATATCAAAACCCTAAGTGTTTGTTTATATGTTTTTGCTAATGCAATCTACTACTTCTATATAGTAAAAAAGTGCAACACATTTTTGCAACATGGACTATCAAGATATGGATCCACCTATAAGTTGAAAACATACCCAAAGGTAGACTTCCTACAATTGATATCACCATCCATGTCAGCATCATAGAACCCTTTTAGTACTAGTATGAAATCACCACACATCAAACACGTGTTGGCAGTGCCTCCTAAATATCTAAACATCTACTTGATCACCTTGTAGTAATCTTTATTAGGATTAGAGAGGAATCCTTTCCCAATATCCATCACATGAGCAATAGGATGACAAGTACACATCATTGTGTACTTCAAACTCCCCATAGAAGAAGAAGAGGGTATCCAGGGAATATCATCCTTTTCATTGTAAGTAGATCGGCATGATTTCTTAAGTATCGTGCATGATTTTAGAGTACTAATGGATTTAGATTTGCTAATTATAATTGCTCGAGGATCCTTTCTGGTTGGTATGTATGACCAAAGAGCCAATTATGTGATGATTATAATGGCATAGCTTGTAAATGGGTTGATCAATAATAATGGCAATCTTCGAATCTATTCTTTCTATTTAGTTATGAGATAATGATGTAACATAATAAATGTCTATAGGATGATATTACTCAATGACGTATGTCTTCGGGTTGAGGACCTGAACAATGAGATCATACATATCTCAAGAGTATATGTTCTTGTTATGTCCCTAGTCATTTATTATTGTGGAATACGTATAAATAATAGTAATATATAATACTAGAGTGTGTGTTGGTTGATGACATAATCTATAAACACCCCCTTCCCCTGGTATCCCCTATTCATGCGGACTGAGAGGGCATGGGCCATTACCTTTATTATAGGATCGAATGTTTAGCAAATAACCAAAATTGATTAATACATTTTCAATAAATAGGAATGACTTTGTACAAGAGTAACTTTCCACAAAGGAATTACATAATATGGTTTATAAAGTTTTGCAATAACAAACAAATCTAACTAAATCCTCCAGAGGTTACATTGCTTCTTGTTTGTTTGGTGCCTTCTTCATGAGAGAATGATTTCCATTACATGTGTAGCAATAACAACAAATTATCCTAAAACACCAACAAACAAAAACAGTCAGTCAGTATAACAAGTTATACTCATATGTGGGGGAAATGAAAAGTTTGCATATACTTGTAACAACATATTCTCAACAATTATTCTTGCAATTTTTTTTTTATAATTTTCTTCATAACTCCTCAACTCATTTTAACTCCACCTCTGATATACCTTCTCTTAGGGTTTTATCTCTGTAGTGGACTTTAGGCCACCACTCAATCTCGAGCTAGGTGCTTTGCTGGCCACCTCAATGTGGATCTAGGTGCCACATAGGTCTTTCAAATCTGGGGCATGACCTCTAATGACCTTCCCAATTTGGGGCATGGTCTGACCTTCCCAATCTGGGGCATGGTCTTTAGTCATCATCATGACTTTTCATTACTTTTCATTCTCAAATTTTAATAGTTGGTTTGAGGGGTTCGATCAAGTTATAAGAATTAAATTTTGATAGCCATAATGACTTTATAGATGGCAGGAATTAAATAAATATGAAAGCATTTAATTTCAAGCAATCTTTCAAACCTCAATAGAACTCCATGAAACTAATGCAGTTAGTCATAGGAGTAACAACATACCTTTTATTCCATGAAAAATCATTCAGAGTACTTTCAGCACATTCAATCAATCCAATCAATAGATCCAAGCAATTCAATAGTTAATCTGCATATAATTCCTAAAGTGTCACCATCTCATATTAATCAAATTAAAACCTACTCGAGTCCCAATCTAGGATTTAGGTTTTATTGATATTGATTTATCATTAGAGTTTTGCTTTGATACCCTAATTGTCATGATTACTGATTTAATCACTTAAGAAACCTAAGTCATATTAGGTTTGCCATGATTATCAAAATTATCATATTATTGTATCATGTGTACTACATTCAATTATGCTCCTTAATAATATTGTAAGGCATGATCTTTAACCCAATAAACCCTAATAATTCACATATATGGTTAACCATTTTAGAACACCAATTATCATTGTCATTATCTTAGTCATCTTGATCTCTCATATTATTCAACAATATCAGATAATAAGAATAAAGAATAGCTTTTTAATATTTCCGATTTTAATGTCCAGACGTAGGATTTCAATGTACTAATCACTTACTAAACATATATTCATGACACTTTTAAAAAAGGAAGCATAATAAAGATCTGAAAGTATTTTATTTAGATTCCTCTCATTTTTCTAATTAAAATGATATATAACATCACCATTTTCCGAGTTACCAATTTGTTTCCAAAATATTTGCAAGATTAAGCATATATATGCCAATCATATACAGACACATCAACAACTTACTTATTTTCCACACTGGCTGGCTAGGTATTGATGAAAAGACACATGAACCCCTTGTGTTAACGCGTCCATCTAGGGCTATGCAGGTCTTTTGACACAATCCTATCCCCTTTCTCGTGACGGGGGACATGGGCGCATGTAGACACATGGCACTACTACAGAGAGCCATGGTGCCAGGCTTCTCATCTGAGAATGCCACTCCCAAAGATCCTACGTGACGACATCCTAGCTTGTCCTCACTATAGTCCAAGAGATGTTGCCCCTTTCAAGATTAGGTTACCTTCTTCTTCAACACATTGTAACCCTAGCAGGTTATTTCTATTGACAAAGAGTAATTTATCCCCTCCTTCTTCTCCTCATCAGCTAGGAACCCAAGCTCGCCTGAGGCATTAGCCTCCTTCACCCCAGAATGGTCCTTCCTTGACTATCCATGCCTCCAGACTACTACTTCCCACTTTTTGTGCGATGAGGTGTTGCAACAGCCAAAACTGCCTTCCGGTTACTTGTATGGGAGCCTCCCATGGGTGATGGAAGGAGGAGGAAGGACTAAGTAATCACGATGTCCCTCTAGAACTAAAGCACCATTTGCATCGGATGTTTTGGCATTTCTCTAGAGGTCATGCATTGATTAGGGAGCAAGGCTAGCAGTAGGACTTCTTTGGAGAATGGAGGCTAGATATGTTGTCTGCCACTATCGAAGGGGTCCTTAAATAGGTCTCAGTAGGGTCCGTAGAGTCACGACCAACTAGGAAGGCAAGGAGGGAAAGAGGGCCACCTAATGCAACCGTCTATGCTTCCTTTGGTGGGAAGGAGATGAAATCATAGTTCACAGAGATGGAAAGTGCTATCCTCACATTAATCCACCGACCACCACAACATAAGCATTATAATTCTATATTCTTCACAAAAAGGTATTAAGAATTACCCACTCCTTACTATTCTTGGATTGGTCCACTCCTTCAACATGAAGGTTCATGAACCAAACCAAACCTATTAAGGAAGGTGTTTTTGACACACATTGGGTGAGAGTTCATCAACTTGTAATTTAGATTATTTTCCTTTTCTCCTTTTTTAATTTACCCCTTTAGTTATTGTGACAAAGTGGGTTTTCTGGCTTAATTTTGAGGGCAAAATTTCTTTTAAGGTGTGTAGGATGCGATGGAGTGGACTTTTGGAGTCCTTATGTGTCCAATGACTTAAGTGAAAATATATGTTTGAGTTAGATTGAGAGTTCTAAGCTTTTGACAAAGTAGATACGTTGACGTGAGCTTCATATCATGATTAAGATCTCTCTTTTTATGTCTTTTTGAGGAATTTAATCAGATGATATAGCAGTTGATTTTTTGCACAAAATTTGAGTATAAGGTAGCTTGAGTGGTAGGGAAGCTATGGTTAAAATCTGGTGGAAATCGAATATTCCTATAGAGAGTTACGATGGTTTGAAGTTTGTGATAATATGTGCATTTTGAGGATTAATAGACCAAAGTTTAATAGTTGGGCGGTGTCACGCCCATGTATCTTTGTTTGGGTCTGTGTGGCCTAATTCTGGCCTTGGATCTCAAATCCAATGGTTTTGGCTTTTCCCCAAGTTGGAAGTCACCCTTTCACATAGTGGCTGCTTGGGAGCAGTCAGATGGTTGTTTTGGACGACTATGGCCTTTGGATGCAGACTGGGAGGTAGAGAGCTGCCATGGTTTTGCTCTAGAACAATAGAAGTAGTGGGACAGAGATGGCCGTGTGCTTGGATGCATCACGATCTCCCACCATGTGTGGAAGTGGGACACGAATGGGGAAGTTTCCCTCGCATCCACCTGACCCTCGGCTTGGGTGGTTTTTAGTGCGGCAAAGACAGAGAACAAGCTCACCATCCCACATGAACTACTTCTCCTCCACAACAAGGTGAAACTCAGGAAGAAGCTTCCTTGGTGGACGGTGACGACACGGTGCTTGAGCATGGTAGGTCGTGAGTGGGAGTGAAGGGAGACCGAGATCCAACCCCCACACTGTCACTTGCCCCTCTCCACGGTATTTGCAGGTGGTGCGAGTGAAAGGTATAGTTTCTCTGATTCATCTTCGACGTTGATCTACCTCGACGGGCTTGTCTGAGATCACGATGGAGCATCGGCGCATAGATGAACGACACCCATGGGGTGAAGACCGCTACGGAGATAGCGGCTTCGAGCAAGGAGAAGTCGACGCCCTATCACCTGCCTGGGAGCTAGAGGCTGGAGCTTGGCGGCTCAGCCCACGGACGGCCAAGGAAGGATGCCCGACGGCTATCCAAAGAGGGCGAAGGAGGGGATTAGACCCAGGCGGAGTCCTTGGCGCCGCACAACAGGACTAGCCGCGAGCCCGGAGGAGTCGTTTTATGGAAGGGGGGAGCCGCCGCAGATCTCTATTTCACGGAGGAAACAAAGCCTGCTAGCCTCACGAGAACGAAAGAGGATAGACCGGGT
>OY856410.1:425393205-425523205 GCA_963693085.1 Alisma plantago-aquatica | reverse complement strand
CTGAGTTTACAAAGAAAGTCAGTAGTGGTATATCTACATCTGTATTTTCTCTAATGTCTAACAATTTTGGTGTTCTAGAGGTTATTATTGAAGATGCTTTTGCTAAGGCTGAAAGCTCAACAACTCATATCCCAAGTGTTTGAATCTCTTCATATCTCCTATTGGAATATTAGAGGTATTAATAATAAGTTGCAAGTCTAGGAGGAGTTAAACAAGTTTTCATGTGATATCATTGCACTACATAAAACTAAGATTAGGAAGGACAATGTTGGTAAGGTCATGAATAAGTACTTTCCTCAATATAATTGGGTTTCAAATCATCAATTTCATGTTCTAGGAAGAGTTTTTATTCTATTGAATGAAACTTCTTGTTCTATTACTAAAGTTTTGGAAACCGATCAAGTGATTCATTTGAAGCTTCTTTCAACAACTCTGAATTCTTTATATCTACTATTTATGGGCATAATCTGAATACATATAGAGTTGGCTTGAGGATTACTCTTGAACAAATCAATGATACTATGGATGGTTCTTGGATTATCCTTGGGGATTTTAATGCAGTTAAGAAAACTAATGAGAAAACTAGTAAAAATCCTCCTTCTGTTTGTTCTTTGGAGGAATTTAATTATTATATTAGGGGTCGTGTGTATTGATATTTTAAGAATCTCAATAATTTTATAGAAATTATATAGCTTCTGGTATTTTGGAGCAGAGCAAGTGCCTTGGGACACATGCAAAAGGGTGACAAATCGGCTGGTTACTGCCTAGAAATGTGCAATTATGAAATCCACCAATTCTGGCATGATTAGTAACTACCATTTTTTGTCAGATTTAATGTGTGACCATGCATAACAAATACAACACCACACCACTCATCATATATTTACTATGTATATCAGATATCAACTACTGGGAGTCAGAATGAGGTTAGAAAACTAGGCCTTATGAACTATGGTCTGATTGAGATGGATCTTTAGGTCCTTTCTTTACATGGGATAACCTTCAGGATGGGGTGGACTTTGGTACATCTAATATTGACAAGGTTTTCTATAATTTTTATTTTTTGGATATTAATGTTGATGTCTACATATATGTTCTTTTCCAATATTGTGAGTGACCATAGAATTATCTCTATAAAATTTGGCATGACTAGAAAAGTTAAGTCACCTTTCAGATTTATTAGTGCGTGGACTAAGCATGATGGTTTCATGGATTTTTTTAGTAGTTATTGGAATGTGGATATTGAGGGATGTTCTATAAAAAATTCTCTATTCTTTTGAAAAATATTAGAGAATGGAATCATACTATTTTTGGGAATATTTTTGATAATGCTAAAATTGCTAGATGAAATTCCCTCAAAGCTCAGATTGAATCTTATTTAGACCCACTTAATCCTACTTTTATTTCTAAAGATAAAGAGCTAAGAGAGTTGACCAAGAAGGAAAACAATATTGAAGAATCTTTACATAAATGGAAATCTATAGTACAATGGATTAAAGAAGGGAATGCAAATTCAAAGTTCTTTTATTCTTTGATGAAGACTAGGATACAAATGAATCATATGCAATCTTTGATTATGAATGTGTCTCTTAGCTACAACTTCATAATATTAACAATTATGTTGGTGATTTTTACTCTAATGTTTTCAGTAGTGCATCTGAGGGTGCTGTGTCACCTAGTGAGTGGTTGGGATCCTCTCTTAGCAGTGAGCAGAGGATTAGTATCATTGTTGATGTTACTCATAAGGAGATTGACAATCATGTTAGTTCCTCGAAAGAAGATAAGGCTCCTGGACTAGATGGGTTTAATATTTTTTATTAAGAAAGCTTGGTCTATTATGGGAGAAGACGTCAGCTCTATGATAAAGGAGTTTTTCAAGAATGACAAGATGTCGAGAGAAGCAAATCGTACTTAAATTACACTTTTTCCCAAAGGTTCTGATGTGTGTGAAATTCAAAATTGGCGCCCTTTATATCTTTGTATTCTACTTTAAAAACTCACTTCTAAGATTTTAGCCAACCACATTTAGTATTTCCTACCTTCTGCCTTCTATTATTGATCCTAATCAGTGTGCTTTCAATAAGGTGAGGAGTGTTGATCATGCTATTCTCTTAACCAATGAAATTATTCATGACTTTAACAAAACTAGAGATAAAATGTGCATTCAAGTTGACATCTCAAAATCCTATGACTCAGCGAGTTGGTTCTCTATTCTGTTCTATGTAAGATGGGATTTCCTTCAATTTGGATTGGTTGGATTAAGGAAATATTTAAGTCTACTTCATATCAAGTGCTTGTCAATGGTGAGCCATCCATCTGAATTCTTCTGTCCATCTAATGGTATTAGATAGGGGGACCCCCTTTACCCATATCTTTTTGAAATTGTCATGCAAGCTCTTTCTGAGATGATTCAAGGTGTCGTGGAGGATAAATATTTAACTCCCATCTCAACTTCAAAAAATATTCTATGTCCTATTTATTTTTTGCGGATGATCTTATGGTATTTTCTAAAGTTGATGTTGTTAATGCCCAATCTATTAAAATAATTATTGACTCTTTTTGCCTTTTATTAGGTCTTTGGATTAATCCTAATAGAAGTGTTGTGTTCTTTAGTAAATATGCTGACAAGGTGCATATTTCAAATATCATGGATGTTTCTAAGGGATCTCTTTTGTCTAAATACTTGGGAATTCCCTTTTGTAGTGAAGTTATCATAAATCTATTGTTCTGGTATCATTGATAAAGTTAAATAGAGGCTTGAATCTTGGAAGTCTAAAGTTCTATATATGGCAGAAAGGATTTACTCTATCTACTTTGCACCACCTTCATTGGGCCTTTTTGTTTCACATTCACTATTCTATTCTTGATGATATTAAATAGCTTTGTAGGAACTTTTTGTGGGGCCATTTGAAATTAAAAATCCTATTCATCTGGTTAAATGGGAGTTTGTCACTCGAGCCAAAAAAGGAGGTTTGGTGTTGAGTCAAAGTAGAGATGTCATTAAAGCTTGTACTCTTATTAATGCCTGGGACATTGCCTAGAAAAAAGATTCACCATGGGTTAAGTGGATCATTATGAAATACTTAAGTTCTATTTCTTTTTGGTCTTTTGAAGAGTCAAGTAACTCATCCTGGTTATTAAATAACATTCTTGGATTGAAAGATTCTCTTGCTCAGTTTGTTGAATTCAATATTGGAAAGGGGAATAGCATTCGTATGTGGCAAGATCCTTAGTTAAAGAAAGGAAAATTGTCTTAGAATTTTGGAAATGATATATATATTAAGATAGGTCTCTCTATGAGCTATTATTTATGCTATGTTATTAAGAATGGGTGGTGGTGTCTACCTCGTTCTAGGAAATTTGTTGTCCTTTTTTTGGTCCTGGACTCTCTGAATATTTATTTTTATGAGGAGGATTATCTGTTATTCAGTGGTATGAAACATGTTTGTCTTAAATAAATGTGGGATGTAGTCTGGATTAAAATCTCTAAGCTTTAAAATTTCATATGGTTGTGGAGTTTAAAGTTTCCTAAGAAGTGCATTCTTCATAATTGGAAAGCAATTCATGATAAACTAACAACCTCAGACCGTTCTACAAGGAGAGGTATTTGTCTAGTTTCTATGTGTTTCCTATGCAATAGTGGCTATGATGATACTTCACATATCTTGTTTAAATGATCCTTCTCTAAATATGTGTAGGATGAGCCTATAACTGAAGGGTTTTGTGAGTTTATGCTAAGTGCATGGGATGGAGTTCTTTTTCTCCCAAGTGGTAAATTAGTTCTACATGTGCTCTTATATAGTAAAATTGTTGGCGTGAGAGAAATAGAAGGGTCCATGAAGGTTTGTATAAAGACCACATCACTTTGTTGAGAAATATCAAAAGTGATGTGGAGGTTTTACTTTGATCTTGTTTTGGATGTCCACGTCTATCAAGTTTGCTATTTCTTATTGGATGTCTTTCAGTCGTGCTCTGATATGACACTCTTCAAACTTTCTTCTATTCTATTGATGGATATCAACCTGCTTTGCTATTGCTGGATGTCTATTTTTCTTCCTTACTCTATTTTGAGTTGTCCCTTGGATGGATATGTCTTTCGATATAGATCTTTGATGGTTATAAAGATATTTCTTGTACTTTCAAATTTTCTTGTTAGAGGAGGCTGGTTTTTGTTGATTGTTGGTCAAATTAATTGTACATCTATCCTGACTAGAGTGTTGATGTAGAGGTTTGTTCTTGATTGAATTTGTGATAGAAGAGCTCTTCTCAGGGATTATGTGATGGAATTTCTTGTCTTTTTTGGAAATTCAAATCTATCTTGCTTTGTTGATCCTTGGTGGATGTCATAAAATATTGTGTTATGCTTTTCTTGCTCTAGAGTTTCACTCTTCAAGCTTGCTATGAGGATAGGTTATTCTTGTTGGAGGAGGTTGGTTGCTATCTGATGTTTATTCACAAATTTGTTTGCACTGATATCCTGGCCAAAGTGAGGTCCATAAGTCTACTAGAAATGAACATTGATGATGATCCTTAATGTCTATCCGTGCTAGATATGTTCTTGAAGGGACAATTCTAATATGATGGAGTACCTTTTCTCTATACTTCTATTGTTATGATTTCTTGCTGGGGTTTACATCCCCTATTCTTTATTCTTGACCTGAGGGTCTTGTATATATCTTCTTTCTTTTCTACTATGAACATTACGTTACACAAATAGATTGTAACAGAAAGGAGTTTAGCTGACAAATATATATATATATGTATATATGTATATATATATTCATATATGTGTGTATAAACATAGGTTAGTTGGTCGAATTAGTCTTAAATCAATCTATGAGTCAGTTGACTAGGTTGTAGGTAGAAGAACATGCCAAAAGTGAGTCGGTCGACATGTGTTACCAGTGGAGCCATTGGAATTCATCTTCATTTTCCTTTGACTTTAGTAACCAAGATGTTTTTTTGCAACCCTCCAACCATTTGAATCACACATCAGCCACAAAATTATTTGTAGGTGAAATCCTCATCAGTTAGAGAGTATCCTTTAAGGCAATTTTTTTTTATTTTTGTATTTTTAAACTATTTCGTGTTGTTAGTGAGTTGTCTGACTCATTCCATGAGTCGACGGATTGGAAATTATAATAACGAAACTAAAATAGCTCTACATTCAACATATGATTACATATTAGAATGATTCAAGTTGGGTTGGAAAATTAATTTGATTATATACAAAAAGAATATTCAACAACTACTTATAATGGGTCAATTGGCTCTCCAGTTGCATGAAACTTCTATAATGGAAATCAATAGCAAATGACTGATGACTGTTCAGATTAATTTAGATGGAACTAATATTGGTAGGCTAATATAAAAGTACTCAGGAGAAATCTAGGACAGACGTTCATGACCTACTCTCCCCATCCAAAAGCCTAACCTCCAACAAGGAGAGATGAATACTGAAGTTGAATGCTTGAAGTGGAGATGCGCTCCTCTTAAGGATGTAATCGGAGGATACAATTATCATTCAAGAGTGGAGATGAGATCATTGAGCGTCTCCCCCACGATGCTAATTTCTCCAAGATATTTATATTATTATCTATTTTGTATTATGTAAGTAATGTGATTAGAGAGTAGATTCCTTACTGGGGAATGAGGATTAGCCCCGCTACCCAAATTATAATTGACATTGTGAATTACTGTTTGCTTGAAATATTCGATATTTGACTAATTTTTGAATGCATGTTCTGTGGATTAGCTACCCATCTTAGATGCCTATTGTAATCCTAAGTGTAGATACCTTTAATTTAGGGTTAGAGTACCAGTTAATATTTGTTGAATCCTAATTGAGATCATTAAGAGGGTTCCTAGGGCAGCAGATTCATGATTCACATGTAACATGACCTTGAATCTATGGGAAAATCTATCATTATGAATTTCATACACCAAAAGGGTATATAATATCCTTGGACACAATATAATAATCTTGCAAGTGATGCAATGTAGGTGAATGAATACGTAGGGAGTGGCGGTGAAACCCACTGCCCAAGTGACTTCACTATATATGAAAATCATTTCTTTTATAGTTTGATTTCATTTCTTGTGTAGATTTAAAATCCAAGTTGTTCTTGAACATGTGGTCGTTTGGATTCAATACTTGTCTATTCTTTGATAAGATCTATCTACTTATAGGTTGTGATTATAGCATGTTAGTTTAGGTGAAGGCTTAGAAATTTATTATCGGGAGAATTTCTTGTGCTATAATCTATCACATCAATAAACATTCTTGAGAGTATACACATTCAATGTATAATGATTGTTTACATGGATCTAGCATTCTGGTGGCTACTCCCAACCTAGATTAAGGAGATAAGCCACTCATGTGAATGAGTGACCGTGTTGAATTATAATGAACAATGGTCGTTGACCAAATAATTAACTAAAATGAGATGATCAAAGTGGGGGGGGGGGAGATAACAACAAAAAAGGCGATCCTTTAAGATTATAGTCACCAATGAAAATCTCTCCATAGTGGTTGATAGATATGAAGGTGAAAGTGGAAGTTGATAGGGTCAAAGGTGGTCATTAACTATAAATGGAGTTTGGTGAAGAAATCCACAACCTTCCTTATCTAAAAAGTAGGCAATAGTCATATGTGGATGAAGAAATATAAATACTAAGGATCTCATCCTTGTCAATGCTCAGGTTTTGATGGTGGAAACACTTTGTGATCCATTTGAAGATAAGATGCCTCTCATGGAGGTTGAAGGTATGCATTTATAGTGCTCGATCATGTACCTAAGGTGTTCAAGGCACATGTGTGCACATGAATTTTCTCCCCAAGCCCTAGGATATGTTTCTTGGGGCATCCATTGCTCCTTTCTTGCCACAAGAACATACTTATAGAATCATAATTGTTTGATTAAGGTCTAGTGCCTTCATCATTTGATAGTTGATGAAGCCATTAGTTGTAGAAGTCTAGAACTTCATCGATGGATGAAATCTGAAGTCTCATTGATTAAAAAAACCCATCACTTCATTGGTGGGTAAAGTATGGGATTTCATCAGTGGATGACCTATGTATTTCATTAGTTGACTGCCAATTGTCTCATCAATAGGCAACAATCAACTTTGTCGGGCTGATGGTGGATGGTTTCCCTGCATAGATGAAGCCTTGGCTTTTATTGGCTGGGATGACATTGATTTCTAACTAATATGTTGTTTAGATCAATAATTATCCTTGTTTAGTGAAGTAATCAACTGAGATATGGTCAATGAAGATCAATCGATGAAAATATTCTTGATAAAAATTAGAGAGTTTCCCTGCATAATGCAACGTCCAACATTAAACTAGTGGAGTTATTAATCAATAAATGAACTAAAAAATACTTATCATATCAAAGACAAAAATATTAGAGGAAATTGAAGATAAAGTAGGCATGTAATTTCCATAAGAAGTGGATTTTTTAGTTGTCCCTTAGAATTTGATCCTAAAACTATACTACGATAATATTTTTCTTCTTGTAGGTGGAACTATCTTACATTTAGGTTAGATATAATGAGAGATTTCATCCTTAGTGATTTTCTTATGTAATAAATCTCACATCATAGCAATGAAAAACAACTATAAGATATAATAACTTCTTAAAGTACACAAGGGATACAACCTAGCTAGATAAATGATCAACCTCCCATTAATATATGGTGATGATGATTGGGTGATAGACTAAAAAACTCATAATTAAAACATGGGAAATAAGATAAATGGAAGGGGGACACACATATGTCCACGAGAGCATCTAGATGAGTTGATTTCCTTGACTAATGGTTTATACGATTGTGTACACTACATTTTCATCATGGTGCCATCTAATGTAGTGGACAAGGGAAGTAATATGCTCATAGGTCATGCAGTTTCTCTTAATCTGAGCCATAATTAGTTGCATATTTGTAGTTCGAGTTTTACATTCTACAATCAACAACATTAGTATAAGGGAAATCCATGCAATTATCATCTCTACATGAAGGATATGCATGCCACTATTAGATTGAATAATTAGTCATATATAATCATGAAATTTTATTATAGATCCAAAATTGAATAAAAAATAAAAAATAAAGTATATTCTATATTTATTGAACACAAAGGGTAGGAATAGAAATCAATGCATACACAACTAGAATTTGATATCCTATCATACATACTTGCATTTAGGATGCAAATCAAACATATATTCACCTATTTTGTGTGTTGTAGTTATATCAAACGTCTCCGTTTGATTAGTAGGGACATGTTGTGATGAGGGTATTGTTGACCATTATGGAGAATCACACACTTTAGTCTCTTTAATATAAGAAATGGTGATGAGGGTATTCTTAAGGAGATGAGTATGATTACATCAATTTTAATTTCAATATATTTCTTGTAACAAAGTTTAAGAAATCATTAGTATTCAATGCATATAAGAAATTTATCTATCACTTCTTCATCATGCATCTTGCACCAATTTTTGAAAAATATCCCCCAACACCTTCATATTATGAACATATTGCTCAAAATGGGATAAATTGAGAAATACTATTTCCTTTTATCCTTATCTCTGATTATTTCTAGTGACTCCGCAATGATGAAAAATATTCATACCTTGCCTTTTTAGGGCCTCGGGGCCATCACGTTTGTCACTGATACCCATTAGGTTTTTTTTCTTCTTAAAATTATAATAAATATTATTATCCTTGGGTTGCTCAAATTAGATCCATCACACATACATCACTATTTCATCCATGATCCTATCCGGTGTTTTTCCTCATAGGGAATTGAAAGTGGATTGAAATATAAAACAACTCACCTTTTTGTTATAGCTATGACCCATCAAGAATTGAGCTTGGGCCAACCTAAGAAAGAAATAGTTGTTTTATCATTTCTTGTATCTCATTCTTCTTTCATGGAAAGGAAGTAAACCATACAAGGAGAGGTAATTGATTCACCACATCAAAACATTTATTTTTGTTTCAAATTTCCCTCTCAACCAAATCCAAGCTCATTCATGGAAATGACAAAATTTCGTGAATGAAGTCAAAAGTTTATATGCTATAGTTACTACACGCAACTTGGTAAGGTTTAAGAGAATGCTTTCAACCAAATAGAGTATAAAGTCCATTTTAGATATAAAAGAGGTAAAATACAGACAAATTATGTCTAATAGCTTAACCAATACCAACAATTATCATTCTAAAGAATAAATTTGAATGATGATCACATGATGAGTTAGTTAAGAAGTTTCAACCTTGTATTTCATATAAATTTCTAGGTAAATGTACATCATAACCATGTATTGTAATAAGTAGGAAATGAAGCAAATATAAATCACTATTGTGTTCATATATTTCCCTAATCTTAATTTTCTCACACTATACACTCAAAGCTATATAAGGTCTAGGAATATCATGATACGGTACCCCAATAAGTAGACTTTGTCTCGGTTCCTATTCTTATTTTGACTTATTCATAACTTCCTCAATTATTTGTCTATACTAACTCCTATTATTTGTTAAATCCCTCAACTTATTCCATGAAGTCATCCCAATCCATCCACCCCTATTTGAGTTTTTATAGTATGGCGCATTGCAAAACAAAGCACCATGCAACTGATAATCAAACCCTTCTTGACCCATACTTACTGTGGCGACACATCCCGCTATCACAGAGACAATGAGGTGTCACGCGAAAATGTGGGGAAAACACCATAAACCACTTATTACAAAAAATATGGATTATTAAAACCGGTTTCGACAAACAAATAAACTAAGAAACTATTACATTTAGATCCTCATCCTGCAAGAAAATAGGTTATATAAACATTTATAAGTCTTGATACGTGTCCATAGCTTAACATGGCAGTTGTCTTGTCATCACATGAGTACATCACCTATTTATATACATAACGGATCACATCCAGCCAGTAGCAGGATATACAAATCTTCATCATCTATACATCGTTAAACAACGTCAAAATGCCTCCGAGGACCTGAGAGTACAGGTATGACTCTAAGACTCTACTATAAAACAACCAAAACAACAACATATCCATCTCTTGCCTTCTACTACTTGTCTTGCTGCTCGGCCACAACCCCGCGACCACCACCACGTCTAGCACAAACACCTAAAAATGTTGTAAACCAACGGGGTGAGACACATAGTCCCAGCGAGAAACATAACTCCCCACCGAAACCATAAAACCTCAGAAAGATTAAAGCAACAACAGCAGATAACTGATAAAGCATAGAATAAGAGCAGCATACTAAGCAAAGCTATTCATACCATCCATCTTACCAAGATGTACAGAAGGCATATAAATAAGTATTTCTTTATGGAACATGATTGACAAGATAAGATTTATAAGATCTTACCACCTAATATAAGGAACGTATAAGTAACTGCAACGTATAACAAGATCAACTACACAAACAAGGCCTCAATCAATGTTCTGTGTTCTGCCTTAAGCAATAAATACTATTCGCCTGGATTACGTATTGTTATGCCCTGAGGAAGTGAGCCGTACCGCTCAAATCCAACCGACGGATGTGAAACCCAGAGCCGGTGTCATATAAGGTCAATGGAAGAGCCGGACTCAATGACCTCCCACCTCGTGGTCAGTGTACGAGAACCAAAGAAGGACCGCAGTCTCATGCTTAAGTGACCACATCCACAGGGTCAGCTCCCGCAGGCTACCCTTTCTCTAGCCCGCCTTGGTACAAGTCTCGGCGCTAGTATATCTGAGCCATGGGCCAGTTCACCGTGCTCCCTGAGCCATGAATGCATTCATGCTCTATCACACTGAGCCATGGGCCTGTTCACCATGCTCTATCTATCCTGAGTTTGCAACCGCAGCTGCACTCGAATCCTCACTATTTTAGGCTAGGAGAAACCTCGCATATTCAACAATATGCGCTCCAGGTTAACCCGCAGGAGAACCCATTTCACCATCACCAGCTACTAAAGATGATGGATCTATGGACAGGGCAAACTACATGAAATATTTCACTGTACTTAATTAGTATATTTTAAGTGAATTGTTGAGGCAACCAGGTTGTAACACATTCATAACATTAAGTTACCTTGTTATCACCACCATCACAAAATCTCGAGATCTCAATCCCTCATCACAAGAAACCACTGCCTCTTAAGGCATTCTCATCACTGGAAATAACAATCCCAGATCTCATCATCAGAGGATAACACCTCAACTAGGCACTTAAGCCAAACCCAGGTCCTCAGACCAAAACACATAAGACTAGTGATGCATGTTATCTCATCATCAAGAATGACCATCAAAGTAGTGTTATTCAAACATATATATCTCATAGCCCTTTACCTGGATATGTATCCGCATGAAACACCTACATGGTTAGTATACACAATCATAGAGATAACTGAAACCCTCATAGATGAACATAATGATTATATTGTCAATATAGGGCAACATTGATGATTGCATGCTTTATCATTCATGCCTCAACCTGTGACCATAGACATGGGTCATATCATCATGTGAAGCAACTCATATACTTCCAATCTTATCATTATATATATATATGATTTCAAGATGATCATAAACACATGTAATATCATGGCATTAGAGTTCGGATATGTCATGTTTACATAGGTGCGTTCTACCATATCAAGTACCTCACTACTATTAAACATGTCAAAGGTTCACAAACCATAACCATAACTCTTAACAACAAGAATGTGATCACACGATAAAGAACTATCAGATGGGCTTTCGGGTGGAACATGACCCTCACTAGAAGCAACATCGGGCAGCATATCGGCCCATCACAACAAGGGTGTCGGGCTACCACCTCAAAGTATGTCGTGTAACTAGAGACCAAGGCATATCGTGCACAAAGCATGACGTGCATCTAGGTCTATGGGCATGTCGTGCAACTATGTGTATCGTGCATCCATGGATATCGGGCATCCATGGGTATCGTGCACCTATGTGTCATGCATCCAGGGGTGGCATGCACCTATGTGTCGTGCAACCAGGGTTAGGGTTACCATATATCACTATATCGGGCATCACCACCAAACCATGACGCCCAACACAAAGCTAGCCCACAGCTCCATAACATCAAGGTATATCGGGCACCAAGCCACTACCCAAGCTAGGTGTATCGAGTAGGGTACTCAACAAGGTATAACGCCCAACACACAAAGGTATCGCCCAACAACCAAACACCTCTAGGCACAACGGCCAAAGGTACAACTCAAATGGGTAGCAAAGGAAAGCCTATCATCCAACCAAGCTAGCCTCATCCTATTGGCCAACACATAAGGCAAAGACCAAGGTGTATCACCCAACACAACCTCATCATCTCAACCCAAGACTCTAGATCAAGAGAGGGTATCGGGCAACACCAACCCCAAGCCATATCATGCCAGATACAGGTCAACAAGATCATCACCAACCTCAAGCACAAGGGCACCCAACCCTAGATTGATCAAGAAGATCGGCTCACCTCTCAACAACCAAGAGAGAGGGGTCTTGCAAAACCTCTATCACAACTTGGGCAACCACAAGGATCAACCTCAACATAGGTCTACATCTACCAAAAAGCTCACCTCTCAAATCCATGGTGAGAGAAGGGTGTTGCTCAAGCAACTAGAACACAAGCTCACCTCTCAACTTAAACGAGAGAGGGGTGTTGCTCATATCACTAGAGCTCAAGCTCACTTTCTAGACCAAGGAGGTAAAGGAGTGTTGCTCAACAAGGAAACCCTAAGACATGGTTCGTCCAACTAGGGTACAACTAAACAAGAAACTTAACTAGCAACATACATAGCCGATTATGATCATATGAAACATACAAGAACATAGAAGAAGGTAATATGATTAGGGTTAGGAGTTATGTAACCCGCCTTAAGCAAGCTCCTAGCTCCAAGCACACCTTCGACCACCACAAGAGGAAGAAGAAGAAGACTCCAAGATAAGGATCGACCACCAAGCTTGCAAAGGAAGAGGTGTCGTGGACCAAGGGGAGAGAGGAAACTAAGGAACTAAATGGATCCTTAGCAAGAGAAAGAAGGTACATCTATATGAGAGGATGGAGGAGAAACCAAGGTAAGACAAGGCAAGGTGTTGCCCACCTAGGGACACTTGTCCATGGGCAATGCCACCACTCTAACTTGCCTTAAACACATGTCCAAGGCCATTGCCACATGCAAGCATCAAGCACCAAGTGTCCACTAGTGGTGACACAAACGAGGTCAAAGAGGTAAAAAGGGGTCCATGGGCGACACACCTCAACTCCATGCCCGACACACTCCCTGGGTGACACACCCAGGCCGATACAAGGCACTCCTGCCCGACACAAGATCAACAAGGCAAGGGCAAGGCATCTCAAGGCCCAACAAGCTCATTCAAGCCCAAAGCAACTCAAGCAATGAGCCCAACCTTTCCTCTCAACACTAGAGGAAGCAAGGAGAGAGAGGAACACTTCTTAAGGTGACAAACTTGCTCAACAACCCTAGACTTGGGTTAATTGCAAGTAGCACCTCCAGCTCTCAACAAGGCACAAGAAAACCCTAATCACCACTAAAGGTGATTAGCAAGCAACTAAGCACCAGGGTTAGGCAAAGCAAACATGATAAACACTAAACTAAGGTTAGGGTCCTTACACTTACTAGATACATAACTCATCACTTAGGGATATATATATATATATATATATATATCATAATGGTGATCCTCTCCTTCTCTAAAAATGTAAAATATCCTTTGCACTTTTACTTCTTAATTATATTCCTTATATGGTTCATTTTTTCTTTTTCTCATTCTTCCTTAGACATGTCATGATGGAACCTATATAAATCACAAACTTAATTTGAAAGTGGTTCTAACTAAAACTCATCTTGGTTCTTTCAAAGGTTATAATGTTCTAGGTAAATCATTTTCCTGGATTTGGGTTATAACTTGCAATTTTTTTAAACAGTCAAAAGCAAATAGCTAGTACTTGCAATACATAGAAATACGCCTACCTAGAAAGCAAGTAATGATATACTTTGTGTCATCCTTCATGGAATAGTATTTATTTGTACGAAATTAGCAAAGGATGACTCCAAGAAACTTTCAATCATGATTTTAAAAACTTCAATGCAAGATAGGACTGGAAACCTTATGCTCACATGATCCCACTGAATGGATAACTATGATGAAGGAGACATTTTTGCACTCCGCACGATTTCACAACACCATATTATCTGAGAGAGACACCTAATCAGTATCAAACTATAATTATCAAACTTCCAATGAGTTTGGGTGGAATGATCTGATTAGGTGAAAATCCATCTAAGACCTTGTGTTGACGTATCTTCATTTTTCTTCACTTATCTATCTAAACACTTCAATGAATTTGTTTATGTTTGTAGTTACTATTTTTTTCCAAAAGACATCTTTTTGAGGCACCCAATAAAGAGAAACTTGGCTTATGCCTTACATTTTGTTATTATCTAATGGTGTCAAAATATACCTCATATTTTAACATATTGGTGTTGCAAGATTTAAAATTGTATATCACCCTTGGGGTCAAATTACTTTGTTTACATCTATAAAATTCATGAACATCTTCATGTTTTGTATAATTATAATAAATGGATGAGGAGGTCATATTATAAAGGCATGTTTGGTTGGACATAGAATGGAAATCAACATGTGTTAAACATTGTGGAGTTCTATTGAGAAAAAACACACTATGTATTCTCATGAAACATGTACTAAAGATATCCAAAACACAAATATATTGAAATTGATATACATGAAGAGAATCTAGTCACATTGTTATTATGTGTGCTTCCCTCCATAAAGGCATCCTCACCAAGATTGCATATTCATGCAAGATCAATTTTCCCCACAAAAAAGAATAAGTTGAACCTAGTTACTCATTCTAGATAATGCCTTGATATCCTAAACAAATGAATATGTCTGGAAATGAGTACACATAATAAATTGAGCAGGCCTTATCTCTTACAAAACTTCATATAGTCAATTCTTCACATGACAATCAACCATACCATTGCTATCCTCTATTCATGTATTATTATAAACAACTTATTATATATTGATGGTTTCATGTGATATATCTCCAAACAAAGGAAGAAAGAAGCCAAGAAACAAACCAAGTTACTCCACGTTCCACTTTTTCCAAAAGAACTCATGAAAATATTAAGACGTAGTCATATAGAAACCCCCATTGTGCATTAACCTTTTCTATTGATTTTTTTCCCCAAGAGGTGCCAAAGCCTAATACGAATACACAAAGCAATTTTTAGGTCTCCTTATGTAGTAATGTAAAAGGATTTGAGATTCGATCATGTAACCTATGATGCCATCCCCAACATGGTTTATCAGTTGAATGAGCTTAATTATCCACTGTGCATATTCCTATTAGATTTAGTGTTCTCCCTCCATACACCTAAAGTTTGCCTTGTTTCTACACAACATTAGGGATTCTCTACAGACAAATCTCTATAAGTTTTGCATTATTGAATTTTAAAATTTCTTATCTTCCTAAAATGACATTTCCATTGGCGTGAACTACATTTCTGAACTTACATAGAAATAACTTGAGACCTTGTAAGTTGTCCAATATTCCATTTCTTGGGAGATCCTTGTTCATGCTTACTAAATGGTATAATTCATTGAGATACAACAATAAACAACTAAATAAACTTTTTAACCAATATGATCATGTATATAATGTTAGTAGAACATTTGTGAAATAAGAGGCTCCTCACAATGACTTTATTGCCGATTATCCTTTTATAGGGAACATAAATTGGAATTATAAGAATTACAACATCTTTACTAATAGTGGGTTATGATTACACTTGATGGAACTTATACAAATCACACAACCAAAATGAAAGATCGATTCAAACTAGAAATCATGTTGGTTCTTCCAAGGGTTACCATGATAATGTTTTAAGGCTAAGAATTGCATGGATTCCAATTGAATCTTACTTGAAAAAAAATTTATATAGACAACAAAAAAGATTTACTTGAGACTTGCAGTTTGACAAAAGAACATATTCAACAAGCAATGTAGTCAAATGCCATTGTGTCATCCTCCAAGATGGAAAAAATGTAACGAACAATAGGTCTTGGTATCCTTATGATCCCATAGCATGCAAAAGGTAACTAGGATCATGCAAACATTTATGGGGGAAAATTGCACAACACTCATTAATGTAAATAAGATAAATGATCCATGTTTGACTATCATTTTGTTGACAACCCAAGAAGATGGCATGGAACAACTTGATGAGATGAAAATATATTAAAGGTAATGTGTTAGTTTATCTTCACAAGAACATATTTATTTATAAAAATTCTTCCATGTGTTTGTTATTATTTGTAATTGTATTTTGCAAAAGAATTATGTCCTCTATACTTTCAAAGAAAAATCTGGTTTATGCCTTGCATTTCGGCCAATACTCAAAGTCTTAAGAGTAACCTCACATCGTTGTTGTAAACTTGTATCACTGATGTCTGGAACATGTTAAATTGGATAAGAAGTTTTATGTCAAACACTATGTATCATGTTCATTGCAAGATTTAAATTTAACTATATTATGTTTGATTGTTGAAAAGGAAATAAGCTAAAGGCTTTTTTGGTTGAACATGAACATAGACCAAAATGTCTACCTGTGTTCAGATTTACAATTAGTAGCTCTCATGTTTTAATTGTTGGGCTTGAACATTACTATATAGCCCAATTGGGCCTTGTGAGTGTACAACCCTTTAGGGCATCTAACTGTTATTGCAGATGGGATATAAATCCAAACATCAGCCAATGCAACCTTCAATTGAGGCAAGATAGAATAAAATAAATTAGTCACACGTGCTATTTAGATTTGTGGTTTGATGTATTTAGAGTAACGAGGAGAAAAAGGCAAAGAAGAAGAGGGAGCAGTAAAAAATGGAAGAAGAAAGGAAGCGAGGCAGGGCTGCAAAGGATTTTGAGTGTTCTTTGGACCATCTACTGTTGTGCTTTTCGTAGAAGAGGGTGTCTTCTTGGGAAGTCCTGGGATGGTAGATTGTAGGGATCTCTCCTTACAATGATATCTTTTATTTCTCTTTTTGGATATTTTATCTTGGGTTTGGGATCAAAATTTGAGAAGAATGATTGTATCATTGCTTTTTTTTAGATTTGTCCTTTGATTGGCTCCATGGTTTTCCCCTCACACATCATGAAGGTTTTCCACATACGAAATTTTTGATTCTTCCCTCAATATGCTTGCAGTATTATCTTGAACTTTGCTCGTCAATGATGTTTCAACAAATATTTTATTTTTTGTCACGTCATGGTTGCATTATACATGCACATCTTCCCAAACAAAAATAAGTAGTATCAAAGCTAGATTGCACAAACAGATCATAGGAAATTATGATGATGTAGCAATGACTAAGTTGACAAGCATAAATTGGCAGATCTGGAACCCAAAATAGGGAATATTCAATTTTGTAAGGATTTGTATCACCCGATAGAGGGACAAAAGCCAAGGAGTGTGTCTAATACTGTAAGAAACAATATACGAAGACCATGAGACTGTGACAACCCGCTATCACATAGACAACGAAATGCCACGCAAAAACGTGCAGAAGCGTCATAAACATTATATTACCAAAAACACAGGTTAATTAAAACTGATTGCAGAAAGCGGATAAGAAAGCAACTATTACAACCAGATCCACATCCTGCAAAGAAACATGTTATATAAATATACATAAACTTGATATGTGCCCACAGTTCATAGGATCCAGCTGTCTCTTATCCATAAAGGATGCATCACTTATTTATATACATATCAGACCTAACCAGGTGAATAATAGGATAAGAAAGCCATATCAACAGTACATCGTGAAACCTCGTCAAAACACCTCCAAGGACCTGAGAGTATATGAATGACTCTAGGACTCTACTACAAAACACCCAAAATAGTAGCATATCCATCTCTTGCCTTCTACTGTTCTTCTTGCTGCTCAGCTGCAACACCACAATCACCTCCACGTCTAGCACATCCACCTAAAAAGGTTTTAAAACCAACAGGGTGAGACACACAGTCCCAGCGAGAAACATAGCCCCCGCCAAAACTATAAAACCTCGGGAGAGATATAACAGATAAAACAAGTAACTGATATAAGCAGATTGTATGTGAATAACATACTGAGCAGAACTACCTCTATAAAATCTTATCAGGAAATCTGAGAGACCTATAAATAGATAAATATATGGAACATGATTGATAAGACAAGTCTTATAGGATCTTATCATAACGTCTGAGGAACATGTAATTAGCTACAAGATATAACTAGGGCAACTATACAAACAAGGCCTCAACCAATGTTCCTTGTTTGCCCTAAGAAAATATACTATATGGCTGGATTACGATTTATTATGCCCTGAGGAAATGAGTCGTACCACTCAAATCCAACCTTCGGTTGTGAAACCCAAAGCCGGTGCCATACAAGGTCAATGGAAGAGTCAGAATCCATGACCTCACCTCCTCGTGGTCAGTGCACGAGAACCAAAGTAGGACCACAGTCTCTTGCTTACGTGACCTCATTTATAGGGTTAGCTCCACATGCTACCCTTTCCTCTAGCCCACCTTGGTACAGGTCTCGGCGCTAACATATCTTGAGCCATGGGCCTGTTCACTGTGCTCTCGAGCCATGAACGCATTCATGCTCCATCACACTGAGCCATGGGCATGTTCACCATGCTCTATCATACTGTGCCATGGGCCTGTTCACCATGCTCTTACACACATCTGAGTCCACAAATGCACTCTAATCCTCCTATTTTCGGCTAGGAAAAACCATGCATATTCAACAATATACACTCTGGGTTAACCCGCAGGAGAACCCATTTCACCATCACCAGCTATTGACGATGATGGATCTATGGCCAGGGCAAACTACATGAAAGGTTCATCTGTAATTAATTAGTGTGTTTTAAGTGGATTGCAAGATTCAACCAAGTTATGTAACATGCAACTATAACAAGAATGAATAAACATAAAACTCATTATCTTGTGTTACATTATCACTAAGGCCTTCAGTGCCATCAACATCATCTTGATCCATCACAAGGATCCAACATCACATGTTACCACTTGGCCTCTTGCCAATCATCTAGATCCATCACTAGGATCAACATCACTGGGACTCAATCCCATCATCAAGGTATTCCATACCATTCCATGGGTAACACCCATCACATAGTACTGGATTCATCATAACCCATGATGTTCCACATCATGCTACTTTCATGCCATTACCATGGCCTCATCGTACAACTGTTACCTGCATGGTTAGTGAAATCACAATGGAGCCATGATACTTGTACAAGGAACATTTACAACTCCTTACTTTAATACGAGAGTCAACCATGAAACATAGATGAATGTATCCAAGCATAGCATTCTTATACATATATATCAAAGTGTAACAACCTCATATACCAAAGCATAACAAGCATTAGGGTTACCAACCGAACACAAGGTACAACCCTCACTATAGGTGTATCGGGTAAGGAACAACCTTCACCAAAAGAATCTCGGGTTAGGGATAGCCCTCACCAAAGGCACATCGTCTCTCACCAAAGAGTGTGATGCCCATCACTATATCAGTTAAGAATGCAACTCTTCACCACCTACTGTATTGGCCAACACCCATCTAGGGTTACAACCATATCGGCCAACCACTATCACCTTGGTATCGGGCAGCATCAAACAAGGAGATATCGGCCAAGGAAGATGGTAAGCTTCATAACGCCTAAGCCACCAAGGCACTATGTCAGGCAGCACTACAAGAAAGATGATAATGAGCAACACCTCCTCAAGTGCAACGCCCAAGACACCATGTCGGGAAACACTCTAAGGATCAACCTGTATCGTCCAAAAAACACACTCATGTCACCTATCTAGGTCAGAATGCGCAAGCCATAATGACCAACCAAAGGATCAGCCTTACCATATCGGCTAACACCCATACATGGCAACGCCATGGCGAGCAACACGTTAGAGTGTCGGGCAGCACACTCAAGAGGGTATCGTGTAAAGAAGTAGGGCCATGTTGCCAAGTGCAACGCCCAATGCCCGACACAACCTCCTAACGCCCAACACAAACCCCATATCGTCCAAGGGATCATCAAGGAAGCCACCCACTGTATCTCCCAAAGAAAACAAGAGGCAGCAAGCTACCCTATCGCCCAAGGCAACTCTAACGTCCAAGCTAGGGTTATATCGGCCAAAGGTTAGAGCTCACCTCACAAGTCAAGGAAGGAGGGGTGTTTCTCAACCATCAAGGCATGGCCCATCCATGTCATCTAAGGTACTCAAGAGGGGATGTCAACCAAGCACCATATCGACCAAGGACATATCGCCCAACATCATCTTGGGTAAGGATCCATGTCAGTCAAGAAGGTCAACAAGACATCCAACAAGCATATCGCCCAAGCTCAAACCTAGAAAAGGGATATCGGGCAAGGGTCCAAAGGTCATGACGGGTTGTTCATATTCAACCTCAAGGTTGCCACCAAGAAACCCTAAATAGATTAAGAGAGTTGGCTCACCTCTCAACAACCAAGTGAGAGGGGTCTTGAACCACCTCTATCACATATCGGGCAGCAAGGTGGGTCATCACCAACCAGAGGCTCACCTCTCAAGTCCATGGTAAGAGAGGGGTATTTCCCACATAACTAGAGTATAGACTCATCTCTCAACGACTAAGGAAGAGAGGGGTTTTGCCTACACTACTAGAGCTCAAGCTCACTTATCAAAACCAAAGGGAGAGAAAGGGATTTTCCCCAAGAACACACCAAACACACCATGGAGTTAGGAAACCCTAGGCTCACCTCTCAACAACTAAGAGAGAGGGGTTTTGCCCAAAGAACCCTAATCCAATGGTTCGGCCAACAAGGTCCAAGAACACATCTAACCAACATAACCATGTCATCATATCCCACAACATCAAGGGTACATAATAGAGCAAAGATATTACTAACAAGATAAGCATGGACCATCAAGATGGCATATAACAAGCAATATAAAAAGAGGTAATATAGCTAGGGTAGGAGTTATGTAACCCACCTTAAGCACAAACTCCAAGCTCCAAGCTCCAAAGCTCCAAGCACCACCTTTGGCCACCTCAAGAAAAGAAGGGAAACATATCACCTCCATGGCCGAACAAGCAAGGAAGAAGGTGGTACCAAGGGAAGAGAGAAAGAGACTCACCAACTAGAGGAGAAAAGGAGCAAGGCAGCAAGGTGTATTGTCCATCACCAGCTGTATCAGCCACCACTTCCTCTTCTCCACTCCTAACTCGGCCACCAAAGGAAAGAAAGCAACTAAGGGTACCAAAGAGGCCTAGCAAGCAAGAAGGGTTGCTTATATACTAAGGGGTGAAGGGAGAAAGCAAGGCAAGGTGGAACCTGACCCTAGAACACTTGTTCTCGGGTCATGCCACATGCTAGCACCCCAAATCACTTGTACATGACTTGCCACCCACTAGAAAAGCAACGACCACTTATCCAAAGATGGTGACACAAACGAGGCTAGGTCAAGAGGGTGTGTGTCACCCAACATGGCAACCCAACACATCATGGATGATACACCTCTTGCCCAGTACAACCAGGCACTCCTCTGGCTGACACACCAAGGTCCAACCCGATACAAGCTCCAACAAGGCTCAACACAACTCCAACAAGGCTCAACAAAGCCCAAAGCTACTCAAACAAAGAGCCCAACCCATCCTCTCAACCCTAGAGATGCAAGGAGAGAGAAAGACATCTCTCAAGGTGACAAACTTGCACACTAACCCTAGAACTTGGGTAAATTGCAAGTTGCACCTCAACCTCTCAACAAAGCACAAACAAACCCTAATCACAACTTCAGGTGATTAGCAAACATCTAAATACAAGGTTTAGGCAAAGCAAACAGGGCAAGCCCAAAATGAAGGTCAGGGTCCTTACAGAGACTATGTTCCATCACGTCTTAGAGGAGACCTATGCCAAAATATGTGGGAAAAGTTCCAGAAATAAAGCAAAATTCTACCACAAATAAAGTGTTATTGATTAGGAAGTCGGTGAACCTAAAGTATCAGATGGAACAAGCATTGATAAGCACGTGATTGAATTCTGAAGTCTTTTAAATCAACTATGATCCATGAAGGTGATTCTTGACTATGAACTTAAGACACTGCTTCTTTTGGAATCATTCTCTGACAATTGGGATGTGCTCATTGTGGAAGTCAAATATTCTACACAGAAAGGAAAGTTGACACTTGATCAGGTGAAACAGTAGTCTACTGAATGAAGAGACTTGAAGACAAGCCTCATGCGACAATGGGTCATAGGTGCACTTCACTAGGAGTAGGGGCACTAACAGAGCGAGAGACTGTGGAAGGCCCCAGAGCCAGGTTGAGTCCCAAGACCATAGGAGGGCTTGTGATAAATCTAAGTCAAAGAGTAGAGGGTACTTCCATTAATACAAACTAGGTTCTTTTAAAAAAGTTTGTAAGGTTTGCAAAAATAAAAATGGATATGAAGTCAAAGATAGGAAGGACGACGACAAAAAAATACACAACAATTTCAGATGATAGGAACAATGATGATAATGTGGTCTTGACAGTCCAGGAGAAGTGTTTTCATGCTGATGAGGATGATTTTGAGTGGGTGGATGTTGTCACTTCTTGTCATACTTCACCCTGCACGGAGTTAGTCACTTCATACAAGAAGGAAGATATCACAAGGGAGAATATGAATAAAAATTAGCTTGCCTAGAATTATTGGAATTGGATACATTTGTGTTCAGATAAGTGTTAGTTATCGATCACACTCAAGGATACTCGTCAAGTTCTAGATTTGTGACTGAGTTTGATATTTGGTTCTTTCTTTGATAGAGAAGGTTGTCATCCAAACTTTGGTGGTGACAAATGTAAAATCATAAAGGGGTCTTTAGTTGTTGGATAAGGTAAATCATGTTTCACATTGTACAAGATCCATCTTAAAGTTTTCAAAGGTGGTGGTATACATGCAATTGAGGATTATTAGACATATTTATGACAAGGAAGGTTATGACACATGAGTGAGAAAGACATGCAACTCCTATCAAAGTAGAGATTGATTTCTTGTGGCAAGGATACCAATGTGTACAGGTCCCGAGTACATATTCATGCTAAACAAGAAATCATCGACGGGTTTCTTTTAAGACAAGATGAAAGGTGTAGTCACATCTTCTACAGTTGGTTCATTCGTTTGTCTACGGTCTGTTTGAGGCAACTTCACTAGGTGACAATATGTATTTTATCACATTCACTGATAATACATCTAGAAAGGTGTGAGTCTACTTGCTAAAGACTAAGGATCGTGTCTTTTAGTGTTTTGAGAAATTCCATACCATGGTGGAGTTGGAGACAGAGAAAAAGTTGAAGTTTCTCTACACAGACAATGGGGGATGTCAACTATCACCTTGGTATCGGGCAGCATCAAACAAGGAGATATCGGCCAAGGAAGATGGTAAGCTTCATAACGCCTAAGCCACCAAGGCACTATGTCAGGCAGCACTACAAGAAAGATGATAATGAGCAACACCTCCTCAAGTGCAACGCCCAAGACACCATGTCGGGAAACACTCTAAGGATCAACCTGTATCGTCCAAAAAACACACTCATGTCACCTATCTAGGTCAGAATGCGCAAGCCATAATGACCAACCAAAGGATCAGCCTTACCATATCGGCTAACACCCATACATGGCAACGCCATGGCGAGCAACACGTTAGAGTGTCGGGCAGCACACTCAAGAGGGTATCGTGTAAAGAAGTAGGGCCATGTTGCCAAGTGCAACGCCCAATGCCCGACACAACCTCCTAACGCCCAACACAAACCCCATATCGTCCAAGGGATCATCAAGGAAGCCACCCACTGTATCGCCCAAAGAAAACAAGAGGCAACAAGCTACCCTATCGCCCAAGGCAACTCTAACGTCCAAGCTAGGGTTATATCGGCCAAAGGTTAGAGCTCACCTCACAAGTCAAGGAAGGAGGGGTGTTTCTCAACCATCAAGGCATGGCCCATCCATGTCATCTAAGGTACTCAAGAGGGGATGTCAACCAAGCACCATATCGACCAAGGACATATCGCCCAACATCATCTTGGGTAAGGATCCATGTCAGTCAAGAAGGTCAACAAGACATCCAACAAGCATATCGCCCAAGCTCAAACCTAGAAAAGGGATATCGGGCAAGGGTCCAAAGGTCATGACGGGTTGTTCATATTCAACCTCAAGGTTGCCACCAAGAAACCCTAAATAGATTAAGAGAGTTGGCTCACCTCTCAACAACCAAGTGAGAGGGGTCTTGAACCACCTCTATCACATATCGGGCAGCAAGGTGGGTCATGACCAACCAGAGGCTCACCTCTCAAGTCCATGGTAAGAGAGGGGTATTTCCCACATAACTAGAGTATAGACTCATCTCTCAACGACTAAGGAAGAGAGGGGTTTTGCCTACACTACTAGAGCTCAAGCTCACTTCTCAAAACCAAAGGGAGAGAAAGGGATTTTCCCCAAGAACACACCAAACACACCATGGAGTTAGGAAACCCTAGGCTCACCTCTCAACAACTAAGAGAGAGGGGTTTTGCCCAAAGAACCCTAATCCAATGGTTCGGCCAACAAGGTCCAAGAACACATCTAACCAACATAACCATGTCATCATATCCCACAACATCAAGGGTACATAATAGAGCAAAGATATTACTAACAAGATAAGCATGGACCATCAAGATGGCATATAACAAGCAATATAAAAAGAGGTAATATAGCTAGGGTAGGAGTTATGTAACCCACCTTAAGCACAAACTCCAAGCTCCAAGCTCCAAAGCTCCAAGCACCACCTTTGGCCACCTCAAGAAAAGAAGGGAAACATATCACCTCCATGGTCGAACAAACAAGGAAGAAGGTGGTACCAAGGGAAGAGAGAAAGAGACTCACCAACTAGAGGAGAAAAGGAGCAAGGCAGCAAGGTGTATTGTCCATCACCAGCTGTATCAGCCACCACTTCCTCTTCTCCACTCCTAACTCGGCCACCAAAGGAAAGAAAGCAACTAAGGGTACCAAAGAGGCCTAGCAAGCAAGAAGGGTTGCTTATATACTAAGGGGTGAAGGGAGAAAGCAAGGCAAGGTGGAACCTGACCCTAGAACACTTGTTCTCGGGTCATGCCACATGCTAGCACCCCAAATCACTTGTACATGACTTGCCACCCACTAGAAAAGCAACGACCACTTATCCAAAGATGGTGACACAAACGAGGCTAGGTCAAGAGGGTGTGTGTCACCCAACATGGCAACCCAACACATCATGGATGATACACCTCTTGCCCAGTACAACCAGGCACTCCTCTGGCTGACACACCAAGGTCCAACCCGATACAAGCTCCAACAAGGCTCAACACAACTCCAACAAGGCTCAACAAAGCCCAAAGCTACTCAAACAAAGAGCCCAACCCATCCTCTCAACCCTAGAGATGCAAGGAGAGAGAAAGACATCTCTCAAGGTGACAAACTTGCACACTAACCCTAGAACTTGGGTAAATTGCAAGTTGCACCTCAACCTCTCAACAAAGCACAAACAAACCCTAATCACAACTTCAGGTGATTAGCAAACATCTAAATACAAGGTTTAGGCAAAGCAAACAGGGCAAGCCCAAAATGAAGGTCAGGGTCCTTACAGAGACTATGTTCCATCACGTCTTAGAGGAGACCTATGCCAAAATATGTGGGAAAAGTTCCAGAAATAAAGCAAAATTCTACCACAAATAAAGTGTTATTGATTAGGAAGTCGGTGAACCTAAAGTATCAGATGGAACAAGCATCGATAAGCACGTGATTGAATTCTGAAGTCTTTTAAATCAACTATGATCCATGAAGGTGATTCTTGACTATGAACTTAAGACACTGCTTCTTTTGGAATCATTCTCTGACAATTGGGATGTGCTCATTGTGGAAGTCAAATATTCTACACAGAAAGGAAAGTTGACACTTGATCAGGTGAAACAGTAGTCTACTGAATGAAGAGACTTGAAGACAAGCCTCATGCGACAATGGGTCATAGGTGCACTTCACTAGGAGTAGGGGCACTAACAGAGCGAGAGACTGTGGAAGGCCCCAGAGCCAGGTTGAGTCCCAAGACCATAGGAGGGCTTGTGATAAATCTAAGTCAAAGAGTAGAGGGTACTTCCATTAATACAAACTAGGTTCTTTTAAAAAAGTTTGTAAGGTTTGCAAAAATAAAAATGGATATGAAGTCAAAGATAGGAAGGACGACGACAAAAAAATACACAACAATTTCAGATGATAGGAACAATGATGATAATGTGGTCTTGACAGTCCAGGAGAAGTGTTTTCATGCTGATGAGGATGATTTTGAGTGGGTGGATGTTGTCACTTCTTGTCATACTTCACCCTGCACGGAGTTAGTCACTTCATACAAGAAGGAAGATATCACAAGGGAGAATATGAATAAAAATTAGCTTGCCTAGAATTATTGGAATTGGATACATTTGTGTTCAGATAAGTGTTAGTTATCGATCACACTCAAGGATACTCGTCAAGTTCTAGATTTGTGACTGAGTTTGATATTTGGTTCTTTCTTTGATAGAGAAGGTTGTCATCCAAACTTTGGTGGTGACAAATGTAAAATCATAAAGGGGTCTTTAGTTGTTGGATAAGGTAAATCATGTTTCACATTGTACAAGATCCATCTTAAAGTTTTCAAAGGTGGTGGTATACATGCAATTGAGGATTATTAGACATATTTATGACAAGGAAGGTTATGACACATGAGTGAGAAAGACATGCAACTCCTATCAAAGTAGAGATTGATTTCTTGTGGCAAGGATACCAATGTGTACAGGTCCCGAGTACATATTCATGCTAAACAAGAAATCATCGACGGGTTTCTTTTAAGACAAGATGAAAGGTGTAGTCACATCTTCTACAGTTGGTTCATTCGTTTGTCTACGGTCTGTTTGAGGCAACTTCACTAGGTGACAATATGTATTTTATCACATTCACTGATAATACATCTAGAAAGGTGTGAGTCTACTTGCTAAAGACTAAGGATCGTGTCTTTTAGTGTTTTGAGAAATTCCATACCATGGTGGAGCTGGAGACAGAGAAAAAGTTGAAGTTTCTCTACACAGACAATGGGGGACAATACACCTCCATGAAGTTCTAGGACTAATGCGCACAACATTGTATAATATACTAGAGGACCTAACCCGACACATGACATCATAACAGTACAACTGAGGAGATGAACCATATGATAGTGGAGAAAGTCATAATTGCCAAATACATTCTGGGGAGAGGTAGTGCGTAGTGTCTACTAATTTGATTAATCAATATCCATTGACTTCTTTGGGGTTTGAGATACCTGAGAAGGTATGGATATGAAAAGATGAAACCTATGCTCATATACAAGTATTTGGGTGCAAGAAATATGTACACATTCTAGCCAAAAAGCAGCAAAAATTGGATGATAAAGAATTTCCATGTATCATTCTTGGCTATGAGGATTAATAGTCGGCTACATGTTATGAGATCATGTGAAAAAAACATGAGCATACACAAAGATGTGACTTCTGTGAGAGTCAGATAGTGACATAGAGTAAGAGTGATGATGAAGTTGTAGTGCCACATGACAATTCTTCTTAAGATAAGTATGTGGATGATTGAACTTCTTCATAGGTGCAATCTTCAAATGACAAAGAAAAGAAGCATGATCATCCCAAGCATCATATTGATAGCATATCAAGTGTTCCTATTCCAAATGCATCATTGAGTGATCTATATTCATAGTCAGATAACTTTGAGCAGAGGGAGCAAGATCATCACCAGGCAGATTTCCCAAAACATCAATTGAGGAGTTCTGAAAGAGTTTGCCAACCTTCATCTAAAAATCTAGTATCTCAGTATATTCTACTTACTGATCCGGGGGAGCCAAAGACTTTTTAAAAGCTACATACTCAGAGATAGAGCATAGTGGCATCAAGAGATGTAAGGGAGATGTCTTCTTTGTAGAAAAATAACATTGATGAGATTGTAGCCCTTCCCAAGGACCAGAGGCACTAAAGAATAAATGGGTCTATAGGATGGAAAGAGATGACAACAACAAGGATATCGTATGCAAAAGCTAGACTAGTAGTCAACGACTTTAATCAAGGACTAGAGGTAGATTTTTATAGATATTATATTATTTTGTGAAGATGACTTCTGTCAGATTGGTTTTAGACTTCGTTGCTAGCCTAGATCTGGATCTTGAGAAGATAAATGTGAAGACAACATTTCTTCATGGTGAGCAAGCAGAGGTGATCTACATGGAGCAGTCAGAAGGTTTTTAAGTTAAGGGGAAAAATAACTTGGTTTGTAGATTGAAGAAGAGTTTGTATAGTTTGAAATAATCTCCCATAATGTGGTACAAGAAGTTTGATTATTTCATGTAGAGTATGAGTAACAAAATACAAGTGCAAATTTATGTGTTTACATTAGGATGTTTCCCAATGACAAGTTCATTATTCTTCTACTCTATGTGGATGATGTATTGATGGTAGGACATAATGTCAATTTGATTATGAAAATAAATATAGAACTTTACAAAGCCTTTGAGATGAAGGATTTGGGACCAAAACAAATTTTTTTAGATGCATATCATGCATGATAAGAAGCAACATAAATTATGGTTGTCACAACAAAGCTATGTTGAACGGATTCTTGAGTGGTTCAACATGAGCAAGTCCAAAGCCGTGAACACTCTATTATTAGGTCATTTCAATCTATGTAAGAAGTCATGCCCATCTACTGATGAGGAGGAGGAAATGGCCAAGCTTTCCAATACTTATGATGTGGAGAGTTTGATGTACACAATTGTGTGTACTCATCCTGATATTGCTTTTGCAGTCAGTGTTACGAGAAGGTTTCTCTCAAACCTTAGGAAATAAAATTGGGAGGTGATCAAGTCGATCTTCGGACATTTGTGAGGCACTAGAAACACATGTTTAATGTTTGGTGATTCTGAACCAGTTCTAAAAGTCTTCGCTAATGCTGACATGGAGGGTGATATTGAACACATGATGTCTATCTTTAGATACATTTTCACTATTGTATGGGGAGCTATATCTTGATAGTACAGGTTGCAAAAATGTCTTGTACTTTATGCGATAGAGGATAAGTACATTGCAACAACAAAAACATGAAAAGAAACATTTTGACTTGTAAGATTTTGGGGAGAGTTGGGATTGCATCAGGTTCATCTGATTATTTTCTAAGATAGTCAAAGTGTTATTGAGTTGAGCAACAGTACAATGCATCATGTACGGATAAAACATATTGATGTAAGATATCATTGACTTCATGATGTGACTGGTACAAAATTGTTGAAATTGAAGAAGTCCATTCTGAAAAAAATGCTACTGACTTGATGACCAAAGTAATGACACGGGGCAAGTTCGAGCTCTATAAAGAACTCAGTGCCATATATTTTTAGTGATAATTTTGTGATGATAGTTTTTTCTCTGGGCTAGTGGGAGGATATTGTTGGGTCTGCTTATTTCTATCCATCCCAAGCCAGCCGTGTGAGCATATAAACCCTTTTTAGGGTGTCTCGCTGCCGCTGCGGATGGGATATAAATCCCAATAGCAACCAAGCAATTAGCAGCCGATGCAGCCACCGAGGCAAAGTAGAAGAAAATAAAGTACTCGAAGCTGCTAATTAGATCTGATTGTTTGCTAAATCTAGTGAAGGGCAAAAAAGAGAAAAGGGAGAAGAAAAAAAAGGAAAAAGGAAGCAAGATAAAACTGTCAAGGTTTCCGGATGTTCTTCTTTGGACCATCTATCGTTTTATATTTTATGAAATGATGTGTCTTGTTGAGAAGTTATGGGGTGGTAGATTGTATGGTTTCTCCCTATGGTGATATCTTCTTATATCTCGTTCTAGCTATATTATCTCGGGTGGGGTCAAAACTCCATAAGACCAATTATATCTTTACTTCTTATTAGATTTACCCATCAGTTGGTCCTATGATTTTTTTCCTCACATTGTCAATATTTTTCATATAAAAAATCTGATTCTATCTGCTTGTAATATTATTTTTTATTCATACACTCGTCGGTAATGCTTGCATAATTTTTTTTGTCGCATCGTGATTGCATTATGCGTGCACATATTCTCAAACAAGCATCATAGAGTCACAATATTCCTACCAAATGGAAATGTCCCGGACACTAGTCTATTCAATTGCAAATCGTGTCTTTGGTTGGCTCTTAGCAAGCTCAAACGTCGTCCGTTTCTCATCAAATCCAGAAATTTACAAGAGTTTTTGCCCAAACCTCCCCTTACGTTTATCAATATTTCTTAAAACCCCCTCACTTATAACAAATACTTGTTACCCCCCTCATAGTTATCCTATATTCCAAATTAACCTCCTTACATAACTTCCGTTACGAAGTTGCCGAGCGTAGCTACAGCTCAACTGCTGCTTATCGTAATCATACATAAGCTCTAATTAATTGAAAAAATATATTATAAAATACAACATAATATTTTATAGTTAAAATGTTATTAACTATAAATTATTTATATATTATTAATGATAAATAATGGCTTATAGATCTGCCTCAGACCTATGCAGACCCAGATTACTATAAGCGGCATATGTAGGACTATCTGAAATTTGGGTCCCCGGCTGTACCTGTGTTAGGAAAACTGGCTAAATTTCTGCCGCTAAAATTCGGTATTGGCTTGGACCCTGATCTATATCAATATTTTGAAACTCGTACTAACCTAGATTCTTAAATTTAGAACCGGAAAGTGATCTAAACATGTATTTCTTCCATCCTATCAAATCGTAATAAATATAGATTAGCCAAAACTAGAGCTAGAAACTAGTTGCATTGAAATTCCAATTTCACCTAATTTGATTTTTTTAGTCAGATTAGGTCCCGACACAAGGAATGAATTTTAACAAAACCCAAAAGTGACTCGTATCGTAAATTTAAAACTATAATCAAACAAATTTGAATTTTGTTCAATTTCTCCATGCCCACAACCAATCTAGATTGTCAAAATTAGAATGTGGAGTTAATTTTTCTTATGTCAAACAAGATCAAGGTCACATGTTTAGAATGTTGAATCATAAATTGTCAAAACTACTGTGTAATGAAAAATAATATTAATTATAATTGAGTTGGACAAGCATAACAACCAACCTGTCAGAAAGAGAACCAGGCTCGATGATCCTAATTGTCCATGGATTGGAACACATACTTCAAGATGGGTTAGCTTTCACAAAAAAAAAAAATCAAGTTATTTGGAGTTAGAACTTGTGAAAACAATTCTGTCTGATTTAGAAAATTTTGGTTACAAGGTCTAATTTTGATAATCTAAGTCACTTGTGGAATCATAAAAAATGATCAAAATTTGGATCTAAATTGGTTTTGGATTCCAATACTTAAAATCTCGTTTGGTTACCGGTCAGATAAATTTGGGCCAAGGTCGTGACGTAGGGTGACTAGAAAATATTTTTAGTTCAGGTGAAGCTAGAATTCTATCACATTTGACTTCTAAATCTAGTTTTGACTGATCTAGATTTGCTACGAATGACATAGGGTGGCGGAAATACGGATTCAAATCTATTTTCTATTTCTAAATTTAGTAATATGGATGGTTACGAGTTTGAAAATATTGATTGGAATTCGCATCTAAGTTGGTACCAGATTTGACCTTTAGATAATCTGACCAGTTCTTTTCTAACATGAAGTTATTGCACTACAAATCTGCGCTGTTGCATTTCATCCTAGCCGTACATTTATTCTAAAGACTCACCCCTAAAAAAACTAATTGAGACTTTGCACGATAGAGATTAAATGCTACAACCCGAAATAGCAATCTCAAAATAACAAATTTGCTCCCAAGTTATTGGAGACGTAGATTTTTGATAGTTTGGGACGGATTGGTCTGGAGCTGACTTATAAGCCTCTAATTGTTATTCAATTAATACACAAATATCTGATAGTTAATAATATTTTAATAGCTAAATATTATGCTGAATTGTATATATAAAATTTTCTATTAATTAGTATGTATAGTTAGGAATAAGTAACAGCCGACTTCCGCTAACGGAAGTTAGGTGCGGGGGGTTATTTGGAATATAGGCTAACTGGGAAGGGGGTATTACGAATTTGTGATAGTTGAGGGTCTTACAAGGAACATTGGCAAAGGTGAAGGGGTTATCGAGAAAAAACTCAATTTACAACAAGGCCACCTCGTGCGAGCTATCTTCAAACAAACGGTATTTTCGCTCAATACATTTACAATTTTTGTCCCACACGCAACATGGGCCTTTGTATGTGCGATTCTCTCTTGATTCAGCATTATTGTATTAGCAAAACCTTACCTCTGAGTGTTTGAGATCGTATTAGCGTAAGTTACATTGCCAACATGTACCGAGAGTTGACTTAAAGTTTTTTAGGTTATTTCCAATCTTCAGTGTCACTGAGGCTTGTTTATCGTTACTAAACCTAATTTGGGTATTGGATTTTCAAATCCCGGTAGCGTGTGAGCAAATTACCCGGCAATGGCTGCTGCATTGCTGCACAGTGGCAGAGCGGTTACGCCGCAGCGGAAAAACCAAGTCTTCAGTTTACGCTAGCCCTAATACTGGACGGTGTTTAGAAATTCCAAATCTAATACGATCTACTATTTCGTACTGTAATTATAAATATTTCCGTATCGCCCACAGCAAAAGCGGAAGAATCACTGCACCAGTATCTCTGGCTAACTCTTGATTTAAAAAATGACAACCAAAGCCCATTGCCGGTTGTTACCACTTGCAGCGTGGCACCCGTGCCTCTATATGTGTATTACTACCGTCTTCAGCGAAAGAAAAGAAACATGCAGAACAATTTTGTGTAATATTCCCTTTCAATCCGCACTTTCTTTTGGCCGTTGTTTTCAGACAACTAAAAGCTACCAAGGTCCCACTTGGAATTATTCACCTGATCAGGGATTGCGATTGACAAATGCGTGCAGAGCAAGTTTTGGACAAAGACGCCAGCAGGCGGTGTTAGCAAGCGTCGTAAACTTCGTGGCTGGTTGAGGGAAGCAACATCATTGACCAAATGCTACTTTTGAAAATTACCCATGTTATATTATAAATAATGATCAATCATAAACCGGGAAGTTTTCTCCACACACGGGAAAGCGGGAACGGAGAAACAAAGTTAGCGAAAGATTCCTGCTCACGAGGGAGGCCGATACCTGTTCTGTTACCCCAGCAGCACAAAAGTGATCAATACCATTCCTGAGAGATGCGACATTAATTGGTCCACCGACACTGCAATAATAAAAAACACTGCAAGTCCCAACCACTGGACATTCATCCATCCCCACCCACCTTTTTTTTTTTTTTAAGTTAAGAGGAGGAATTCATTCATCCCCACCCACTCCTAGTCCTCTTTTATGCTGACGATGGACTTTGAGACCCGCATTGCAGAACTTGGCATCAGCAAGATTTTGCCGCACGAGTAACAAAACTGTAATACATACGGCCTAATCAGAAAATAAACCTGGTAATGGCCCAATATCTATGGGACTAAAACTGTTATACGTAGCGGAGACGGGATACCCTAAGAGGTCTTAGGATTTGTGATGGAAAGTAACGATGTTCTAAAAAACCGACAAGATTTAACATGAAAATTTCATCCCAAGATAAGAAGAGAAATCACAGGCAATACTAGTTGAAAGACATTGTGTAAGCAAGATTACAACTCACACTATCTATATTTGATTATTAACTCTCTTACTCAAGAACAAAGATAAGGAAGAAAAAAATCACACCTAACTTGTACAAAATATCTGCTTGTCTTCGTTGTTGGGGATTGTATACAAAATTATATCCTTATTTGTTGTTGCTGCAATTGCTGACCGGACCATCTCTCCTCATGATAAGGTCACCTACCTCATTGTTGGATGTGATACCCATTCTACTTGGCTCCTCCAATTAGAACTCCACCTTGTCATTGTCAACCAGAAATCTCTCTTCGCCCAAGAAAGCAAATGAGTGTCTTGGCCGGACAGAGAGTTGTCACTGTCTGTGCCCCTCACTACTAACTATCAACTATTACTTCGCCTCAAGCTAAAGTCATTGGCTCTCTTATCCACAAGAAAGCTCCATCAGTTGTTCTTATTCTTTGACTCTTCTACCAATGATGCACAAATAACAAACAAATGAAGGGATAATCTCAATAGCCAACCTTAGGGCCTCTATTTACAGGCCACCATGTCATGTTGTTACAACCATGGAACAAGACTTTGACTTCTAGCAGACTTCGACATGTGTGGACATGGAGAATTGTGGATATGTCGAGGAAACTTTGAGGATTTTTACAACAAAACTTTGATAAAGTTTGACAAAAAAACTAAAAATAGTCATTTTGTGATGAACATTTGTAGTTTTCATCAAATCTAGTTGAAAAACACAATATATGTTTACATATAGCTATCCATATATGTTTACATATATAGAAACATATACCATTACACATGGTTTTCTCCATACTACAAAATTCTTCCATATATTAAGTTTATGACAATAGACAAACTACAATTTTATGGTGTAGATCTATGGTAGATCTAGTAGAGAGGGGGTTGATATATTAATATCAGCTTAGAATAATAAGAAATAAAATCAAAATTGCCTTGGCTCAAGCTTCAACACTTTTTTCCTCTCACACAAAAAATCGTTGCCTTGAGAGTTATACATTGTCCATATTTTAATAATGACTTAACTATTCCATTCATATGTATCTAATATGTTTGTTTAAGATTGACTTCAGGCTTTAAGTATATGAAAAAGATCAAATTACACAAGCCCTAGCTTGTTCAAGTTCAAGCCAAAAGCAATGCAAATGCGCATTTTGGGAAATCACTCCAAACCACCTTAGAATAATTTTTTAATCATTTGTATTGATGATATGACTTGTAACTAAGATGAGAAAAAACTAGGGACACTTAATTCCAACATTTGATCACTCAAAATTCATTTTGAAAAATTTGTCACAACAACTCTGTCGGTCGAGTTTGGATCTCGACCGGCCAATGATGGATTTTTGGAAATGGATCAATCAGTCGAGTTGTACACTCACAAAACTCGATCGACCGACTCACTGACCAAAACTGATTTTGACTCATCGGTAGCGTTTTCAGGACAAACTCGACCGATAGTTTGAGTCGGTTAGTAGATCGGTCGAGTTATCTTTTTTGAAACTCAACCGAATGTACTGTAATAGAAAACACAGAAAACGTGATTCCAATCGTTGGAGAGTTGTTAGAAATGAAAATAGATATGTTGCAAGTTGTAAAATGGCTATTTTTTGTTCTTAAGTGATCTCACACTTAAAGGAACACCCTCATCAATAAATAGACTCTCTTAGAGTTCATTGCAAGGTTGCTCATTCATGCTATCCTTGGTCCTTGCTATAGTTGAGTGTGCTACAACCCTTTGAGCCTCTTTATCTCTCTCATTTATAAAGAATTTTGTGATTATGAGTGAGTTAGACATGTTGTAAGAGAGCTATCTCTATGTTATCTTATAAATCTCTCATTCCTTCCATCTTCCCAATCCCCTTTCTCAAAGAGCAAAGATTGAAGTGATCTTCTCCGAGTGAAGGACGAGTTGTTCTTCTTCTTCAAAGTTGAAGAAGGTGTGAAGATCTTCTCCAGGTGAAGGACAAGGATAAGGCGGAAGATTCAAGAAGAGTGGGTAATTCCTTCAAGGCTAAATACTTGATGCAAGTATGGGTAAGTCCTTGGTGAAGGCTGAAGAAATCTTGATCAAGTGGGTAAGTCTTTGTGTAGGTAAAAGACTCTTGTCTTGAATAGGTAAGTCTTTGGATGTATGGTGGTCTTCTTGTATCTCTTATAATGGAATATAAGTATACATGGGTTATAAAGTCATGGAGGTGGACCTCTCTAGGTAGTGGATTGACAATCTCCTAGTTTGGAGATTGGAACCACTCTAACCACCTTATCTAAGTGTTTGTTTCAATATCTCTCATCCTTGCTATGCTTTCTTAGATAGGACTTTAAATTGTTCTTAAGCATTTGGTTTCAATTGATATAATTTGAAGGTTTAATTATTTTTGTGAGAATTTTGAAGCTCTATTCTTCCGCCCTCTAGAGCCCTAGATCCAACAAGTGGTGTTAGAATAAGGATCTTCTCTAATGAATCTCACAGGAGACGAGAAGATGGGTGGGACCTACTTGGTTCCCTCAACCTAGAGGAAGGCTTCTCCATGCGCCCCCCCGATCTTTGACGACACCAACTTCCTCTACTGGAAGCGGCAGATGCAGATCTACATTCAAGGGATGAACTTTGATATGTAGAAGGTGATGATTACACCCTACAAGGAGCCAACTGGAGCTATGTCAACATGGGATGAAGTGTTGGGTTTTAGGAGAGACAGAGAAGGTAGCAGAAACAAAAAATTTCTTCTCCCAAACCCAAAATAAGGAATCGCGTCAACGTCTATACAATAGGAAGGATGGTTTGTAGATGTGTATCTTGTCCCGAGGCTTGCTCGGCGACGTTACCTCAAAGCTAGTGCGGTCTTCACCTCCGGTCTTGGACGGTGTCTGTGTAGCTCCTGGTCTCACCAGGACTGTCGGGATTGACAATTGTCCTCCGAGCGACAGAAGTCTCCCGCCTCTGAAGTAGTCCACAGGGACCACCTAGAACTCCGATCTCCTTGTCCCACAAGGAATCAGAAGGAGTCACACCCTCATGTCGGCGTACTAGTAACCGACACACTCTCCTGCCATCAGTCACTTTCTGCAGTTGTCTTTCTCTTGTTGTGCCTCCCTTATCAGGTAACACTTACTCGGGCTCTCTCTCAGTTACCAAAACTAGAGAGAATGACAACTTTACAAAGCAACTGGTGCACTGAGTTGTGTTCCTAAGAAGCCCCCACTACTCCTATATATATAGGAGGGTCATGGGATAGGATTCTCTACCCTGGGCAATGCGGGATTAATGTAGGAGTACAAGGGCTCTAGATTTTCTACAAAACAACCAACTGCGCCACCTGAACTGATCGTTTCATGCATGAAACTGTCAGTTGGGGAGTTGAGCCGATCGTTTGACACCTCAACCGATCGGTTGGGACCCCTGAGCCGATTGGTTCACTTCTGAGCCGATCGGTTCGTGGTCCTGGTCCAACTCAAACTGACTTCCAAATTTGTCTCTGATTAATCAAATGTTAATCCTTATCCAAATCGAATTTGTACAAGTGAAACAAATTGTTTTTGCAAAATAGTCTTCTCACTTTCCAAACGATCTCAGTTAGACCAGATGAGCCGATCGGTTCAACCCTTGAACCGGTCATCTTAGCCTATCATGAGCCGATCGGTTCATCACACGAGCCGATCGGTTCAGCAACCTGAGTCGATCGGTTCATCACATGAACCGATCAGTTCATCACATGAACCGATCGGTTGGAAGTGCAGACTGTACAAATCAGTCAATTGCAGTTTCAATCAATCCGATACTCTAATCAATCAATCCAACACCTTGAACACTATGATACTGAGCTATCAATTGATTGAGTGTTTAATTGAACTACTAAACTCCTTTAGTAATCAATCTAAACATCATTTGTGGATAAACTCCTCTTCCAGGTTAAATCCTATGTGTGTGACCCTACATGTCTATTTCACATTGGCAGTGAAAGTCCATAACACTTATGACTTCACAAGCAAAGAGTGGTGCCTAGTCGCACATCAGTGCTACCCAAGTGAAATAGAAAGTTGGAGAACAACTTTCAATCCTACAATCTGCGAATGGTGTTATAGCGAATGTATAGTTCCTTTATCACTGATATCCCGAATGAACTCAAGGCATGGAATAGTCATCCTGTCAACGTTCATTCATTTTCTTGATCTCAAAGTAGATTGGAGGAGATATGTGACACCCCGCCATCACACTGACAACAAGATGACACGCGAAAATGTGTGGAACCTCATATTACTGAAAACACAGGTTAATCAAAACCGATTACGGAAAGTATACATGAGAGAACTTTGGCATCCAGATCCTGCAGAGAAACATGTAATATAAACATTCACAAGCCTTATTATAGGTCCACAACTTATCGGAACCAGCTATACTATCAGCACCAGAGTTCAACACCTGTTTATACATACATAACGGCCATGTACGACCAGCAACAAGATATACAAGATTACAACAGCTAGACATCGTGAAACATCGTCAAACACCTCTGAGGACCTGAGAGTACAGGGATGACTCTAGGACTCTACTACAAAACCACCAAAACAGCAACATGTCCATCTCTTGCCTTCTACTGCTCTTTTTGCTGCTCGGCTGCAACCTCACGACCACCACCACGTCTAGAGCGATCACCTAAAAAGGGTGTAAACCAGTGGGTGAGACACACACTCCCAGTGAGAAACATAACTCCCCGCCGAAATTATAAAACCTCAAAATGTTAAGGCAACAACAACAGATAACTGATAAAGCGTATAACAAGAGCAGCATACAGAGCAAGGCTATTATTACCATCAAGCTTAACAAGATATCTGGGAGGCATATAACCAAGTATTTCTTTATGGAACATGATTGACAAGATAAGCTTTATAAGAACTTATCACAAGATATAAGGATCGTACACACAATTTCATAGTACAACTAGATCAGCTATATAAATAAGGCCTCAATCAATGTTCTATATTTTTCTCTAAGCAAGATATATTATTTGGCTGGATTATGTTTTATTATGCCCTGAGGAAGTGAGCCTTCCCTGCTCAAATCCAACCATTGGATGTGAATCCCAATCCGGTGCCATATAAGGTCTAAGGAGATCTGGACTCCATGGCCTCACCTTCTCGTGGTCAGTACACGAATCATCAAGCAAGACCGCAGTCTTATGCTTATAGGGCCTCAGCTTCCAGGTCATCTCTGCAAGCTACCCATATCTCTAGCTCACCTCATCATAGGTGCTAGTGCATACATCTGAGCCATGAACACATCATGCTCATCATCACATATCCTGAGCCATGGGTCTATTCACCATGCTCCATATATCCGGAGTCTGCAACCACAACTACACTCAAACCCTCCTATTTTAGGCTAGGGGAACCTCACATATTCAACAATATGCGCTCCAGGTAATCCCACAAGATAAATCTGTTTTACCATCACCAATTGCTGACGATGATGGGTCTATGGACAGGACAAACTACATGATATGTTCATCTATAATTAATTAGTATATTTTAAGCCAATTGTTGAGGCAACTAACGTATAACATAGCCTTATAGAATTACATCATCAGTGCCATCATCATATTGTCATGGGATCTCAATCCCTCATAATAACAACCACTACCTCTCAAGGCATCATAAACATGCATCATCATTCTGGGAACACATCCCTTAACTTATCATCATAGGATAACACCTCAACTAGGCACTCATCCTTTATCAGGTCCTCAGACCTATCAACCTGTTATCTCATTAACAAGGATTATCATCACATTGTGCTAGTCAAAGCACATATATCTCATAGCTCTTTCCATACTATGAATCCACATAGTATACCTGCATGGTTAGTATACACATCCATAGAGATAACTGAAGCCATCATGGATTAACAAGATTATCATGCTACTAAGTATGAAGCAACATCCATGAGTATATTACACATAAGATGTAGAAATCATAATTTTATCATTAATCATAAACATATATCATGCCCCATACTTGTGATCATATACATGTGTCATATTATCATGTGTAGCAACATCATATGCTTCCAAGCTTCCTGGTTCACAACCTATCATCTTAATCCATTATCATATATACATGATTCAAGGTGATTACATCATGTCACTTGTATTATCATTATTAATAGAGAACTATCAACTATATATACATTTCGGGTTATTAGAACCCTCACCAAAGCTCCTGCAACCCTCACTATAGGTATGGCGAGCAGCGCCAACCCTCACCAAAGGGTGTAACGGCTAAGGTTCCAAACCCTAAAGCACATGTGCCATCAGAACGGCCAACAACATATCATCCTATCATGCATCAGGGATCCTATCGTGCACTAGGGTTAGGGTTTCTATCGGCCAACCCTAGAAGATATCAAACCCATGCCCAAGGTGTATCATGCAACTAGAGAACATGGTGTTAACATGCAACCTTGTCGTGTATACCAGGTGCACAAGGTGTATCGTGCAGCCAGCTCAAGAGGTGTATCGGCTAGAACCCTACCGGTCAGCTAGGGTTAGGGTTGAATTGGGCACCCATTCTCACCACTGTATTGGCCGAGATCATGGTGCCCCAAGCCAGCACTGTGTCGCCCAACATGTTCATGACACAGGTGACACAAAGTCACCTCAAGGAATCCTATTGGTCAACAAGGCAGCACTCCATATCGGCCTCTATCAAGGCAACAATTAGGGTTTCCACTTAACCCATATCGGGCATCACCATAACTAAACCATATCGCCCAACACAAGGATGGCCTACAAGGCTCCATATCAGTCAAAGCATAACGGACACCAAGCCAACCATCTCAACTCCATATTAGATCGGCCAAAGATCAACACAAGGTAGGGGTATCGGGAAATCTTACTTCAAGATGTATCGTTCAGAGCACAAGATATAAGGTGTGTCGCCCAAGCTCTATCTCAAGCCAAGAGAACCATATTGGGCATCAAACCAACCATCTCAACTAGGTGTATCGGTCAAGGGTACAACCCAAGACAAGGCTATCGGGCAGCACTACTCTAAGATAATATCGTGCAAGGCACAACCCAACATGGTCATCTTCAACCTCAAGTATAAGGGCACCAAACCCCTAATTGATCAAGAAGATCGGCTCACCTCTCAACAACTAAGAGAGAGGAGTTTTGCACAACCTCTATCACAAATCGGGCAACCACAAGGATCAACCTCAACATAGTTCCTCATTTATCCAAAAGCTCACCTCTCAAATCCATGGTGAGAGGAGGGTGTTGCCCAAGCAACTAGAATGTAGACACACCTCTCAACTAAAACGAGAGAGGGGTATTGCCTATATCACTAGAGATCAAACTCACTTCTCTAGACCAAGGAGAGAAAGGAGTATTGCTCAACAAGGAAACCCCAAACTATGGTTCGGCCAACTAGGTGTAAAGGCATATAAACCATCAACCACGTCATGCTTACTATATCCATAAGATCAACAACATGTACTAGAGCAAGAAAACATAAAATGCAATGGCCGATCATCAACATATAGGAATCATGCCACATAAAGAAGGTAGTATAGCTAGGGTTAGAAGTTATGTAACCCGCCTTAAGAAAGCTCCTCAAGCTCTAAAGCTCCAAGCTTCAAGCTCCAAGCTTCAAGCTCCTAGCTCCAAGCACACCACTTTCGACCACCTTAAGAAAAGGAACAAGAACCATAACCACCATGGCCAAAGGGTAGGCAAGATGGAGAAGAAGATGCTAAGGAGAGAGGGAAGATGCTTACCAAAGAACAAGACCCACCTAGGGTTCGGCCACCAAGATAGAGGAAGAAGAAGGGATCTCCACCACGGGGAAAGGATCGGCCACCAAGCTCTCTAAGGAAGGTGTGTCATGCACACAAGGAGGGAAGAGCAACAAAAGAGCTAAAGGGTTTCCAAGGAAGAGAAAATCAAGGCATATATAGATGAGGGTCAAGGTTAAACCAAGGCAAGGTGACACCTTACCGAGGGACACTTGTCCACACATTTTACCACCTTGCAAAACACATGCACATGCCATGCCACCACTCAACCAAGGTTTGGCCACATGTCCAAGCTAGGGTGACACAACCAAGGCAAGGAGGTCAAACAAGGTCAAAGGCCAACACATTCACCACCACCACCTTGGCCGACATCCCCATGGGCGATACCCCATGGTCGACACAAATCATCCTTGCCTGATACAGGGCTCCTCAAAGCAAGGCAAGGCCCAACAAGGCTCAACCAAGCCCAAGACAACTCAAGGCACGAGCCCAAACCTTCCTCTCAACTCTAGAGGAAAAAAAGAGAGAGAAAGACATCTCTCTAGGTGACAAACTTGCTCTTCAACCCTAACTCATGTTATTTTGTAAGTAGCACGTAAGGAGGAGAAATCACCTCCTTACTAAAATTTAAAGGAAATGCAAACATCCACAATTTTTAACAAAATTTAGACTTTTGAGGATGGTTGCATAATAATCCAAATAAATAAGCATGATTACAGATACATCATAAAATGTCAATAGCAGCGGAAAGAAAGAAATAACAAGCCTTCTAATGGCTTTATTGTTTATTACATCATTTCTTTCTAAAAGAAAAGATAAGATAGAATAGAGGATCTAGCTATAGCAACCTAGCCATCCTTCTTGTCAAGCAAACGATCTCAGCAAGGATTCTTTCTTCAAGCCCTTCCTTCACCTTGAACAGCTCCAACACCTGGGTGGTTGGGAAGGCACCCAGCAAGAGGGAAAAACAAGAAAAGTATGTGTTACACTAATAATCTATCAAAGGCAAAGGAAAGATGTAACAAGTAAACTAGACTAAGTATTTGGTGTAAGAAGATATCAAGAGCATGAGGTTTTCATAAGAGAACTTGCCATTAACAAAGTAAGTAAAGGTTTTAGCATGTTTATTAATATGTCTATCTAACTAAGTAGGGTTGAGGCACCTACCGAACCTCTAACCTTAGGTGAGGGAAGAATTATAAACATTTCCAAATCACCTACAAATTTTTAATGGGGAGAATAATAAACATTCCCCTAGGGCGATTTTATACATGCCCTCTATGGGTGGTTGTACATAAGTACCACTACTTAAAGATTAAATAGAACATTTAATTTCATGCTAACAAAAGATTTATGGCAAGGATAAGCAAAAGAATATATATCATGGCAGTGGGGTATGAATACCCAAACAAGAGAATACTATATCTGATTTTTGAGGCAAATAAGACATTTAGGTTTCAAGAAATTCAATGGTTTAGATCAAGTTAAACCTCATAGAAAAATTTAGGTATTGGATTTAGTATTTCCCAACTGATAGGTAGATGCACAACAAAACTTATACTAAACACATACTAATCACATACCTTGGCCACAGGTGTCCTAAGTTTCCCTTTTTCAACTCTTCACACGAGCTATAAACCCAATCTTCCTAATACATCATTATATTCATATATTAGATTTACATGCATTCATTTAAAAGATTGAAAACCCTAATTTACTAACTTTTTACACAAACTCTCGATTCAAACTTCAAAAACCTCATAATCATCTTAGTTAGGTTTTCCTGATCAAAATAACATATAATATTGTATATTTTGGAAATATAGATTTTTAGGGTTAATTTTAGGGATTTTTAAGTTAATTAAATCGATTTTAAAAACACCTTTTAGAAAAACTCAAAACCAAATCTCAAAAACATTTTTATTAAATAGATCTCGTTTTCCTGATTTCAAAACACTATTTATTTATTATTTTTGACCAACGGAATAATTTATAAAAATTATTTTACTCCGACCAATGGCAGCTTGCCACGTAGGCAAAGCCAACCGCATCGAGCGGTCGCAGGCGACTGAGAGCGGCGACCCGCATCTCAGGGCCTCTCGCAACCGGTCGAGCGACCCGGCGGTTAAACAGGGGTAAAGGACCGTCGTGCCCTTGGCGAGAAAACGAAAGGAGAAGAAACCGGAGGGGCAAAATAGTCATTTGCGCGTCGTCATCAACCTTGGCCGACCCTCGTCGCGCGCGAGCAGGCTTGCTCGGCCGATTGGGCAAAATCGCTATACTCGACAAAAACTTGCGTTTAGATAGTCGAAAGAAAGAGAAGGACGAGACGAACTCAATGGTACCTTTGATTCGAACCGAGGTGGCCGGAAAAGAGAGGGAGAAGCGCCGCAAGCTAGGGACCTTCGGCTGCTCGTCGGGGGTCAAAACGTCCACGAAAAACCAAATTGGAGGTACGAATAGGTTGCTAAGGTGATGGCGGTCGCAAGGGTTGAGTTATTTATAGGCAAGGAACCCTAGACTAGGATGTGGGTAGGAGCAAGGGGAAGTGGCCGGCGGCTACTTTGGGCATTTCCCAAATACGCGTCAAAGCTCGAAAAGTTTGGGATAATCCTGTGCGAAATCTCGCAAGGAATCCAACGCAACAAAAATCAAGGAAAATCGTTGAGTGAATCTCAAGTTATTGCGATTTTAAGAAAACGAAAAATCATATCTGTTGCCTAATCCGACTAGAGCTAGGAGACGACCGCGCGTCGTCGGATCGGTGGACGCGGGTTCATCAAGCAATCTGAGCCGTTCGATCGCGCATTAGATCAGGGAAATATCCCTGAGCAAAAGTCGATTAAAACTATTAGATTTTAAATGTTTTTCTCTTTCTTATTTTGGAGGCTCAAACGTTGTCCAAAAATTATAAAAATTTATATTCTGACTTATTTCGATGCGTAGAATCCAAATATGGAGTTAGTTTTTCATTTTGAGAAAGTTTATTAGGTGAAATAATTAATATGTCATTTTCTCTTTCCTCACTCAAAAGAAGTGATAACATTATCTAAAATTAATGTAACTTCACCCATAAGTCTCCTTATTGGGTTGGAACACGATTTTGCAATTATCTTCACAAGTTGACATTATCTTTATATTTATTAAATTAATTAGAACATTCTACACACTTTCTCTCTCCTATTTTTCTTATTATTCTTTTATTATCTAGATTAGTTGCAAATTTGCACAAAGGCTTATTTTTATGTTTAGAATACGAATTTGAAGTAATTTTCCTGATTTGAGAGCATTAATTATTTTATTATTGGCATATTTCCTATATTCCATTGATAATTTTATTAATATTTTCATTTTAAATAATACTTGACCCTTAAGTTACTCTTTTCTCAAGGAAACGAATTAAACTATAAAATTATCATGATGGTTTCAGATTATCATATTTGTTGCAAAAATCTTTGTAATTATCTTCTTTACTCATAAATTCTCATATTTCCTTTACTTATTATATTTATCTTCTTTCTTTTATAAAATTCGGATTTCCTTCTTATTTCTTATATTCTAGGAAACACTAGAAGATTCTAGGACGAATTATTTTACTCTTTTTATTACTTAATGTGAATTTGCACTTTAGGCCCATTATCTAATTCTAACTAAGGCATTTGTGCATGCAACCTCAAAATAAGAATATATGGGAAACATTTAACCAATAACCTTCTTAATTTCTTTTAAATCAAAACCAAGGACAAAAGGAACGAAAATGAAGGTCAAAGCTTATAGAAAAGAATACAAAGAGGTACAAAGGGAGATTTCAGTATGTTACAACACTCCATCCCTTAAAAAGGATTTCGTCCCCGAAATCTCATACAAAGAGGGAAGGGTGAGTACGCAACATCTCATCTCTCAACTCCCAAGTGGTTTCTTCTAAACCATGGTATCTCCATAAAACCTTCACTAACTCTATCTCCTTATTCTTCAGCTGCTTTACTCGGGAGTCAAGGATCTTCACAGGTAGTTCTTCATAAGTCAGATTCTCATTAATCTCCACAGGTTCAATGGAGAGCACATGAGACGGATCCTTAACGTACTTCCTCAGCACAGAAACATGGAACACATTGTGAATTTTATCATAAGCAGGAGGCAAAGCTAGGCGATATGCACAATCTCCCACTTTATCTAAGATCTCAAATGGTCCAACATAGCGAGGACTCAACTTGCCTTTTACTTTAGATCTTGCAATAGAACGCATAGGCTTGATCTTTAGAAAAGCATAGTGACCCACTAAGAAGCTTACATCAGACCTCTTCTTATCAGCATACATCTTCTGTCTGTCTTGAGCAGCTTTCATCTGTTTCTTTATCAACTGTATCTTCTCAAGCATCATCTGCATGTCATCAAACTTCACTAAGGAACGCCCACCAACATCATCCCAGTGCAAAGGTGAACGACAAGGTCTACCATAGAGAGCTTCAAAAGGTGGCATACCAATACTGGCTTGGTAGCTATTGTTATAAGCGAACTCTGCTAATGGTAGATACCGATCCCAGGCACCATCCCAATCCATAACACAAGCACGAAGCAAGTCCTCCAGAACCTGAACTGTCCTCTCGGACTGACCATCAGTTTGCGGATGGTAAGCAGTGCTGAAACGCAGATCAGTACCCATCTCTTCCTGAATCTGACCCCATAAACGAGAAGTGAATTTCGGGTCTCGATCAGAAACTATCACAGCAGGGACACCATGCAGACAAACTATCCACTCCACATACAACTGATCCATCTCAACAACTTTATACGTGGTTTTGAAAGGCAAGAAATGAGCAGATTTTGTAAGCCGATCAATCACCACCCAAACAACATCATAACCTCTCTTGGACTTAGGGAAACCAGTAACAAAGTCCATTGTGATCTTCTCCCACTTCCATTCTGGAATCTCAAGAGGATGAAGAAGACTACTAGGTCGTTGATGTTCAATCTTGACTTGCTGACATGTCAAGCATTTTGCCACAAACAGAGCTATATCATTCTTCATGTTCTTCCACCAAAAACTTCACTGTAAGTCCTTGTACATCTTGGTTGTGCCAGGGTGAATAGTGTACTTGGAACCATGAGCCTCACTCAGAACCTTCTGTCTCAGATCACCAACATCAGGTATCCACAACCTTTGTCTGAAGCGGATAGCACCATCCACTCCGACAGAGAAATCAGATTGCGGTTTCTCAGCTAAAGCTTTCAACTCTTCAAGCTCTGAACTCTCCAGCTGTGCAGACACAACTTCTGAGATCCAGGTTGGTGTAACGGTCAGACTGGCCATATCAACACACAACTTATCTTCATCCATTGAATCGACAGGCTAAGGTCTCCAACTGGCCACATGTTCAAGGTTTTCCCACACAGAACATCTCAGAGCAGCACAAACAGCATCCTTCTTGTGACTTAAAGCATCAGCTACAACATTTGCTTTACCAGGATGATAAGTGATGGTGAAATTATAATCTTTAAGATATTCCATCCACCTACGTTGTCGCAAGTTCAGATCCTTCTGAGTCAACAGATATCTCAAACTCTTGTGATCAGAAAAGACTTCAAACTTTTCTCCATAGAGGTAGTGTCGCCAGATCTTCAAAGCATGAACTATGGCATCCAGCTCTAAATCATGCGTAGGCCAATTAGCTTCATTAGGTTTCAACTGTCGTGAAGCATAGGCGATCACCTTTCCGTCTTGCATCAGAACACACCCTAAGCCTTGTCGGGATGCATCAGTGTAGATGGCATAGGGTATACCCTCAACAGGCAAAGCAAGCACTGGAGCAGAAGTCAGACTCATCTTCAACTTCTGAAAACTGTCCTCACATTCAGGGGTCCATGAGAACTTGACTTCCTTCCGAGTCAGCTTGGTCAAAGGTAAAGCTAACTCAGAAAACCCTTTGATAAACTTCCGATAGTAACCAGCTAGACCAAGGAAACTACGGATTTCTGACGGGTTTCTCGGAGCATTCCACTTTGTCACAGCTTCTACCTTTGCAGGATCAACAACTATATGGCCGGAAGAAATCACGTAACCAAGAAACATCACTTCCTTTATCCAGAACTCACAATTTGAGAATTTTGCATACAATTGATTTTCTCGCAATGTGTTGAGTACAATCCGCAAGTGCTCGCGATGTTGTTCCAATGTCTCGGAATAAACCAAAACATCATCAATAAACACCACTACAAACTTGTCGAGGTATGGGCGGAATACTCGGTTCATCAGGTCCATAAACGCAGTAGGGGCATTCGTCAAACCAAAAGGCATGACCAAAAATTCATAATGCCCATAGCGAGTTCTGAACGCTGTCTTCGGAACATCATCATCTTTCACACGCATCTGGTAGTAGCCACTTCGCAGATCCATCTTGGAGAACACAGTGGCTGACTTCAGTTGATCGAACAGGTCGTCGATGCGTGGCAACGGATAACGATTCTTCACTGTCACCTGGTTGAGCATGCGGTAGTCCATACACATCCGCAAGGAGCCATCTTTCTTCTTCACGAACAGGACAGGGGCTCCCCAAGGGGAAACACTGGGGCGAATGAAACCCATGTCAAGAAGCTCTTCAAGCTGCTTCTTCAACTCCGCCAGCTCAGCAGGAGCCAAGCGGTAAGGTGGCTTCGAAATCGGTGAAGTTCCAGGTATGAGCTCAATGGAGAATTCCACCTCACGATTTGGTGGCAACCCGGGCAACTCCTCAGGAAAGACATCCGGGAAGTCCTTCACCACATCAACATGGTCTAGGGCAGGAGGTGTAGCATCGAGAACTATGGAGGCTAGGAAGGCTCTACACCCTTGTGAGACGAGCTTTTCAACTTTGATGGCAGAGATGACAAACTGTCGCTCTCCTCGCTTCTTTCCCTTGACACACACTCTTCCTTCATCAGGATGAAACAGACTAACCTTGGATTCCTCACAGAACAGAACAGATTTATACTTCTTTAACCAATCCATGCCCAGGATTATGTCAAAGACAGACATATCAAGCAAAACAAAAACTGTGGGAAACATTATTCCAGATATACAGAGGTTCAAGGTAGGAGTTTGGAGGTACGAGGAGCAGATTTTTCCACTAGGAGTTTTTACATCTAACACATGATCCATAAACTCAGATTTGATCTCAAGCATAGAGGCAAACTGTCTAGATATGAAGGTATTGGAGGAACCAGAGTCAAACAGAGCTTTTAAAGGATGCAAATTGAGGTGTAGTGTACCTTCAATCACTTCATTGCCTTCACCATCTTCTTCAGCATTGAGAGCAAACACTCTCCCATTCTGCCTCTCAGCTGGCGGACGTCTCGGGTTCTGGTTGTTGTTGTTGTTGTTATTGTTGTTGTTGTTCCACGGTGGAGGGTTCTGTATCGGCTGTTGTGGATGTTGAGCATGATTCTGCCCTTGCTGGAAACGAGGGCAGTTGGGTCGGATGTGCCCAACCTGGCCACACTCATGGCAGGTTGGTGGAGGACGGTTGCCAACACGAGCAGGTGCATTGTTGGCGGGGCATCTTCCAGGAGGATGGTGGTGATTGCATCTGTTGCAGCGATCACGTCCACGGTTCTCATGCTGGTTCGAATTCTTCCTTTTGTTTTTGTTGAAGCCACTGGAAGACTGAAATCCCAGATAAGACTCGATGGCGAGAGCCTTGTCCACCATCTGTTGAAACGTGAGTGGCAGCTGTGGAACGAGGCTTCGACCAACATGGTAGTTCAGGCCCTCCAAGAACAAGGTTGCTCTTCTGTCAGCTCCAAGGTCGGTGGCGTATCGTTCTAACAGCAGAAACTTCTGAACATAATCTGCCACGCTCATGCTTCCTTGCTTGAGACTGTAAAACTCAGCCTCCTTCTTCCTCAGAAAAGCGGAACAGATGTACTTCTCTCTGAACAGCTTCAGGAACTGTGTCCACTCCATGGAGGAGGTGTCTCGAGTACGGGCAACTCCATTCCACCAGACACGCGCAGGTCCATCCAGCACGTACGTCGCAAACCGAACCTTCTGGTGAGGAGGGCAAGCCATACCCTCGAAGGTCCGATCCAGGGCCAGCACCCAGTCATCAACTTTGTCCACCATGTTAGGCTCACTCTCACCCTTGAAGTAGGGTGGCTGCATCTTGATGAAGTCAGTGAGGGTGAACTCTCTCGGCTTGGAGGCAACAGCAGCTAAGGTGTTGAGTTGTCCCATCATGGTGGAGGACAACAGTTGTCGCAACATCGCCAACTCTTGCTCGGGTGTGAAGGCAGGTACACCAGAGGTTGGTTGGGTAACAACAGGAGTCGCAGGAGTGTCGAGGTTGTCAGCGTTGGACTCCTGGTTTGAGTTGTCAAACAGGTCACCTCTCCTGAAATTAGGGTAATCATATTAAATTTTCAGGAGTAAAGAATCATAGATGAGAGGGAAAAGAAATAGAGATGATAAAAGGATAACTAGAATGCTATTGCCTAAAAGCATACTACTTCGGGCAGTTCGTATCGACGCAGGCCAGGCCGGATCATATGGGCACGGGAGTCCCCGTATGCCAAGCTAGTGGGTCGGAGGAAAATCTTGCCAGCCCCCATGCCCTGATCCTTTCTAGACACCCTTGCCTCAACTGCATGCCCTAATAGTCGCCTAAAGGCTCTGATACCATGCTGTAAGGAGGCGAGATCACCTCCTTACTAAAATTTAAAGGAAATGCAAACATCCACAATTTTTAACAAAATTTAGACTTTGGAGGATGGTTGCATAATAATCCAAATAAATAAGCATGATTCCAGATACATCTTAAAATGTCAATAACAGCGGAAAGAAAGAAATAACAAGCCTTCTAATGGCTTTATTGTTTATTACATCATTGCTTTCTAAAAGAAAAGATAAGATAGAATAGAGGATCTAGCTATAGCAACCTAGCCATCCTTCTTGTCAAGCAAATGATCTCAGCAAGGATTCTTTCTTCAAGCCCTTCCTTCACCTTGAACAGCTCCAACACCTGGGTGGTTGGGAAGGCACCCAGCAAGAGGGAAAAACAAGAAAAGTATGTGTTACACTAATAATCTATCAAAGGCAAAGGAAAGATGTAACAAGTAAACTAGACTAAGTATTTGGTGTAAGAAGATATCAAGAGCATGAGGTTTTCATAAGAGAACTTACCATTAACAAAGTAAGTAAAGGTTTTAGCATGTTTATTAATATGTCTATCTAACTAAGTAGGGTTGAGGCACCTACCGAACCTCTAACCTTAGGTGAGGGAAGAATTATAAACATTTCCAAATCACCTACAAATTTTTAATGGGGAGAATAATAAACATTCCCCTAGGGCAATTTTATACATGCCCTCTATGGGTGGTTGTACATAAGTACCACTACTTAAAGATTAAATAGAACATTTAATTTCATGCTAACAAAAGATTTATGGCAAGGATAAGCAAAAGAATATATATCATGGCAGTGGGGTATGAATACCCAAACAAGAGAATACTATATCTGATTTTTGAGGCAAATAAGACATTTAGGTTTCAAGAAATTCAATGGTTTAGATCAAGTTAAACCTCATAGAAAAATTTAGGTATTGGATTTAGTATTTCCCAACTGATAGGTAGATGCACAACAAAACTTATACTAAACACATACTAATCACATACCTTGGCCACAGGTGTCCTAAGTTTCCCTTTTTCAACTCTTCACACGAGCTATAAACCCAATCTTCCTAATACATCATTATATTCATATATTAGATTTACATGCATTCATTTAAAAGATTGAAAACCCTAATTTACTAACTTTTTACACAAACTCTCGATTCAAACTTCAAAAACCTCATAATCATCTTAGTTAGGTTTTCCTGATCAAAATAACATATAATATTGTATATTTTGGAAATATAGATTTTTAGGGTTAATTTTAGGGATTTTTAAGTTAATTAAATCGATTTTAAGAACACCTTTTCGAAAAACTCAAAACCAAATCTCAAAAACATTTTTATTAAATAGATCTCATTTTCCTGATTTCAAAACACTATTTATTTATTATTTTTGACCAACGGAATAATTTATAAAAATTATTTTACTCCGACCAATGGCAGCTTGCCACGTAGGCAAAGCCAACCGCATCGAGCGGTCGCGGGCGACTGAGAGCGGCGACCCGCATCTCAGGGCCTCTCGCAACCGGTCGAGCGACCCGGCGGTTAAACAGGGGTAAAGGACCGTCGTGCCCTTGGCGAGAAAACGAAAGGAGAAGAAACCGGAGGGGCAAAATAGTCATTTGCACGTCGTCATCAACCTTGGCCGACCCTCATCGCGCGCGAGCAGGCTTGCTCGGCCGATTGGGCAAAATCGCTATACTCGACGAAAACTTGCGTTTAGATAGTCGAAAGAAAGAGAAGGACGAGACGAACTCAATGGTACCTTTGATTCGAACCGAGGTGGCCGGAAAAGAGAGGGAGAAGCGCCGCAAGCTAGGGACCTTCGGCTACTCGTCGGGGGTCGAAACGTCCACGAAAAACCAAATTGGAGGTACGAACAGGTTGCTAAGGTGATGGCGGTCGCAAGGGTTGAGTTATTTATAGGCAAGGAACCCTAGACTAGGATGTGGGTAGGAGCAAGGGGAAGTGGCCGGCGGCTACTTTGGGCGTTTCCCAAATACGCGTCAAAGCTCGAAAAGTTTGGGATAATCCTGTACGAAATCTCGCAAGGAATCCAACGCAACAAAAATCAAGGAAAATCGTTGAGTGAATCTCAAGTTATTGCAATTTTAAGAAAACGAAAAATCCTATATGTTGCCTAATCCGACTAGAGCTAGGAGACGACCGCGCGTCGTCGGATCGGTGGACGCGGGTTCATCAAGCAATCTGAGCCGTTCGATCACGCATTAGATCAGGGAAATATCCCTGAGCAAAAGTCGATTAAAACTATTAGATTTAAAATATTTTTCTCTTTCTTATTTTGAAGGCTCAAACGTTGTCCAAAAATTATGAAAATTTATATTCTGACTTATTTTGACGCGTAGAATCCAAGTATGGAGTTAGTTTTTCATTTTGAGAAAGTTTATTAGGTGAAATAATTAATATGTCATTTTCTCTTTCCTCACTCAAAAGAAGTGATAACATTATCTAAAATTAATGTAACTTCACCCATAAGTCTCTTTATTGGGTTGGAACACGATTTTGTAATTATCTTCACAAGTTGACATTATCTTTATATTTATTAAATTAATTAGAACATTCTACACACTTTCTCTCTCCTATTTTTCTTATTATTCTTTTATTATCTAGATTAGTTGCAAATTTGCACAAAGGCTTATTTTTATGTTTAGAATACGAATTTGAAGTAATTTTCTTGATTTGAGAGCGTTAATTATTTTATTTCTTTTTATTGGCATATTTCCTATATTCCATTGATAATGTTATTAATATTTTCATTTTAAATAATACTTGACTCTTAAGTTACTCTTTGCTCAAGGAAACGAATTAAACTATCAAATTATCATGATGGTTTCAGATTATCATATTTGTTGCAAAAATCTTTGTAATTATCTTCTTTACTCATAAATTCTCATATTTCCTATACTTATTATATTTATCTTCTTTCTTTTATAAAATTCGGATTTCCTTCTTATTTCTTATATTCTAGGAAACACTAGAAGATTCTAGGACGAATTATTTTACTCTTTTTATTACTTAATGTGAATTTGCACTTTAGGCCCATTATCTAATTCTAACTAAGGCATTTGTGCATGCAACCTCAAAATAAGAATATATGGGAAACATTTAACCAATAACCTTCTTAATTTCTTTTAAATCAAAACCAAGGACAAAAGGAACGAAAATGAAGGTCAAAGCTTATAGAAAAGAATACAAAGAGGTACAAAGGGAGATTTCAGTATGTTACATAGCACCTCCAACTCTCAACAAAGCACAAGCAAACCCTAATCACCAGTAAAGGTGATTAGTAAGCAACCAAGCACAATGTTTAGGCAAAACAAACAGGGTAAGCCCAAAATGAAGGTCAGGGTCCTTACAAGATATGTATGAAATCAATATCACATACTGATTCACACATGCGTGCACACGCCTATCTCAATCCTACTCATCAAGTGGCCATGGATATCAAATTCCCTCAGGAGGGACAAATCCCATATCTATCACTCACCCCTCAAAAGCTCCATGTGTCAAAGCCACCCAATCATCACCTTTATAACAACTCATGTTTCAGGATTGCGTTTGATGATGTTAAAGTGTACCCAACGATATGTGTTGAGTGTAGTGATTTCAGGTCAAAGAATCACACTCACCACCATCACTATGAGAACTGACTGTGACTACCATGTCATGGTTCCATGTGTCAAACTCACGGTGGGTCTGTCCGATAAACTTGTTCTCTAACAAGTACCTATGTGTTTGGTTTGATATCTCCATATCATGACTAACGAGATTCTGTAATCAACCAACACCACAATCTAGTCTTGTGTGTCATTGTTGTCTATCTACCTTCCACAATGACATCTGACTAGGGACATAATAAGAATGTACAAACTCTTAGCATCTGTATGATCTCATTGTTTAGGTCCTCAACCTGAAAGCATACGTCATTGAGTACTGTCATTCTCTAGACATTCAACCTGTTCTATCATTATCTCATATGACTGAACCAGAAAGAATTGGAAGCTTGCCTTTGATCTTTATCAAATCAATCTTAATGTATCCCACCAAGCATCCCATGATTGGCTCTCACGGCATACATACCAACAGACTCCCACTTGCACTGCAAGCCAATCACCCTTGAATCATATTCACAGTGATCTTCAAACATGTCCCACATATTACTGTACTCTAGTGCTAACATAGTGAGTTGTGGCAACACCTTGCCAAAGTCAGTATTAACTGCATGTCTCTCATCTCTTCATTATACGTCACACATATGAGATAAAGTTTCTGTAATATGTGATCTAGTATTCCTTTTCTAACATTTAGCCACATTACATGACCAAGCACTCCTAACTTGTCATCAATGACCGGAATAACTATAAGTTCATCTCTATGAACTCCTAGATCCATATAGTATCCAATGTTGTTCTCTAACACACAGATACTCGACATTTCCTTTTAAACGGATTTCTTAGAACATTTCCATTAACAAACATTCACTTTTATATATATATCATATATATATATATTTATATATATATTGTGATTAATTGTCTATCCTTTTTAGAAGTTCGCATCAGTGTAACTTTTACAGTGAACCCTTCCTTATTTACATAGAACTAGTACTTCTCAAGTGCTTATCAAGTTCTTATGGTATTCCAGTAACCCTTACTGGAACTAGACAGACATTCACTCATCATGTCCCACATACGAGTTATCAGGATGAGCATATCATATTGTCATGTCCTACATACAAGATGAGAAATGCATTTTATTCTTGCCATGTCCATACATGCAAGATGATGGGATGTCTACATACATGATAGATCCATATCTATTCTTAATGTTCCCATTCTTCATAAGAATTGGGCACTTGGCCTTGGGATACCAACTCCATGTAACATGGACAAGTTTTCTCCCACTGAATCTGTGTATACTGAACCCTTCAATATAGATTGCTAATGTATGCTCTCTCTTTTCAGGTCAAGAGGTTTTTGAGAACTATCTCTATAGATCTCTATTCCTATCACATAGGAAATGTCTCTGTCTTCCTTAAAGATAATTTCCACTTTGGATTTCCATTCTAGAACATTTCCATTTCACATCTACATGTGGAATGTGAATACGCTCCCACTAAATCATAGATCCCTTCTTTATCTTTGACATATCAGTCAAACCCTTTGACTATATCATCAAAGTAAAGATCCAGCTATGAGTTTCTTGTACTTAATCAATCACATTGATTAATCCATTGTAACTTATAGACTTCATTTGCATTAATGGATTCATAAACCTTATAGGTTGTGTCACGTACACATCCTTGTTTTAATCCTTATAGGAATGCGGTTTTAGTATCTATATGCCAAATCTTTTAGTCATTAAGTTGCAATCAACAAGCATCATCCTTATCAAAATGTTATCCATGTGTCTTAACGCTTAAGACTCATTCACACTTATGTATTTCATTCCAATGGGTGCTACCATCAAGGTCATACCTTATGGTTCACATGGAAGTCATTTAGGATGTAATGATCATAAACCATAACTCAAAATCCAGTTCCTCATATTTATCTTAGATAGTTGACTCATCACATGACCAACTCATCTCATAGATAATTGACGTGTTTCTGTCAAGGATATAAGAACTCACAACCCTTTGTGATTCTTAATGTCCTTTATTAGTGTGGGGTATTATTTATTTAAGAAGAAATTAGCTATTTGATAATCATCCTCTAACTCCTTAGAGTGTGACTACTTATTTATTTAGACATCACCATGTCTTAATCATGAGTTCACTATGATACACTATCATAATCACTCATAAGGTTCTCAAACATTTGGTTCACGTATTTCATTCATTGATCTCATCAAGAATTAACACTTCACCAAATTCGTACCTCATCTATGATGTTCTTGAACACTAAGAGATATTCATATTGGTATTTCTCTAAACACCATTTGAAGTATTAGCATGAAGTCCAATAGGTATGTAAATACATCACATGCATTATACCTAATAGGATAATTAATCTCCCACTACTACTAGTGAAGATTGATTAATCATGTCTAAGAGATTCATGTCTCTTACTGGTTCTCTAACCAAAAGAGTCTAGATTTATCCATCATATGGAAACTATAAATGAATTTCTCATGATTTATGCTAATTTGATTGTTTGAGTTATCAATAACTTTTAGGTATCATTTTATCTTATGCATACCAAGTACCACAAGATAAAAAAGGCATTGCCATAAAGATCATATCTTTGAAACATCAACTATATTGATAGTCATCTTGTCACTTACAAGATGCAACAATAAAGTGTTTCTATTGGAAAATTAAAATAGCAGTTCTCAACTCTATTTCGTGTCATTCAGGCTGAAATAAACTGAAAGGTACTCCTAGCTATGGCAACAACACTTGCTCCAATGATGAGTACTTCTTTCTTGGTCCTTTCGTAAAGGCCATCACTTCTTTGTAGATCTTACATGTCATATATGTAATGCCCAGGCCCACTGCCCAAGGCTCTAGTAGAGTTTCAGGAATGACGACTGGCCCCACAAACCACCACTAGCCTTAACTACGCACTTTGTCCACACTGACGCGCAAGCCAAGATCAACTTCCTGACTGGTCACCCATCCTAGTACTACTCCAAGCTAAGCATGCTTAACTATGGAGTTCTTTAGTGATGTGCTCCCTGAAAAGGAGGTGCACCTTGGTGATATGGATAGCCCAATCATTCCTTTTAAGATCATATTATCCGAGGCCTCAAATCCTGGGATGTTACAATCTCCCCCACTTAGACTCTTGACGTCCTCGTCAAGGCTCAACTATATGGCCTCATAATCTGACCCCATTTCAGTGCAGACCCACAATGGCCCATGGACACCCAGCTCCCGATCACGGAATATTAGTGTAAGGGTGGCTACGTCAACCATGGACAACCCTTTCCTACATGCCTGGATCGCACAGCTCAAGACTGGCATGCCATGCCCATGCGGGGCCCACCTACTGGAGGGGTTATGGCTCTGATACCATTTGTAATGCCCGGGCCCACTGCCCATGGACACCCAACTCCCGATCACGGAATATCAGTGTAAGGGTGGCTACGTCAACTATGGACAACCCTTTCCTACATGCCTGGACCGCACAGCTCAAGACTGGCATGCCATGCCCATGCGGGGCCCACCTACTGGAGGGGTTATGGCTCTGATACCATTTGTAATGCCCAGGCCCACTGCCCAAGGCTCTAGTAGAGTTTCAGGAATGACGACTGGCCCCACAAACCACCACTATCCTTAACTGTGTACTTTGTCCACACTGACGCGCAAACCAGGATCAACTTCCCGACTGGTCACCCATCATATTACTACTCCAAGCTGAGCACGCTTAACTATGGAGTTCTTTAGTGATGGGCTCCCGAAAAAGGAGGTGCACCTTGATGATATGGGTAGTCCAATCATTCCTTTTAAGATCATATTATCTGAGGCCTTAAATCCTGGGATGTTACACAAACTTAGGCTTGTCCTTCTTCATTTGTGCCTCTACAGTCCTCAACATGTCCAACAACTTTGTCAATGCTTGTCAAAGTTGTCCATGTCAAAGTTCATCGTGAACTGTATGATTCTCACAACATTTGCAGTATCATACCAAAGTCCAACTCTTGGCTCAGAGGGAATCCTTCTTAGTCAGGTTTTTCGACATACCCAATCACATTGAGTGTGTGAATATCTTACTGGATCTCCTTTTGTCATGACATACTAGGACAGTGTCTTGGAGACATCATATGTCTCATGTTGTCTCTACAACTCATAGTTCAGAGAACACAACATTAATCACTCCACATTAATGGCATCTTCGGTATGCTTCCATAAGCATCCTTTAAGCCATTGGTGTGGTGGGATCGAGTTCATCTGGTTCTGGTATAACTAGGATTTAAAGCTTTCGCTCTTCGATTGAGAACACTTCTCAACGTCCTAACCAGTCGTGGAATTATTCCCATTTAATTTGTTGGTATCAAAGACCGATAAAAAATAAAGTGATTATTGTTGATTAACCATTTATTGTACAAAAGGAAATATATGCAATTTAGTCCAAAAACTCCTTTTTGACTTGATTGATTTGAAAAGATTTTACGATATAATTAGGGCTTTAATTAATTATCGCTCCCACTATTTTAGTTCAAATTGATAGCCCTCACCATCAATTTGGAAGATTGCAGCGTACAATCTTCTAGTGGGTCAAGATCCTGAAATCCTCTGAGTCATGGACCAGCTAGGGCTGTCACCCACAACTTAGATCTTCCATGTAAGCAACTTTTGCCAATTGCATCATATGAAACTCTTGAAAGATGTCATATGCAACTCCTTGCCATGATCACCTCCATGCCTCAAGGTACTAGATCCTATCTAGGTCACCTTGTTAAGTCTGACCCAAAACCAACACGATGAATATGCACCCTGCTAGGGCAGACCCACATATCCATCCTTCACACTTCCACGAGATAGACGGTGCACCACACTAGGGTGTGCCCACACTTGGCCGATCAAGCTTTTCACGTGTGACGCATTTGGAAGGCATCTAAAACTTTAATATTTAATGAGGGATTTGGTTTTATAGGTACATATACATATCCAATCACCACAATATATAGTACGTATCATATATATGATATATCCCACAGAAAACATGTGAAACGATAAAAGCAATGATTATGGCCATCCTAATGTGATTCCTCGAACCAAGAGGAATCACGGTCATCTAGGTCTACATCACATGCAACATGTACAAGATGAACTCTGTGCTTTGCCTTTACTGGGTTTGATCAACTCATCTCCATGATTGATCGACTCACCATCAGGCCGGTCGTCTGGGTGCCACCAGCCAATCGGTTGGCTCCTCCAACTAATCGGTTCGCCTGGTCGTCGTGCATCTCATCATGGCCTCCACCCGATCGTATCGCTCCTCAAGCCGGTCGTTTGGATCGCCAACTGATCGGCTCACGCCTCGAATCAATCATCTCAGTCGTCGTCATATGTCCTCTATTCTTTGACATAATAGGAAATAAAAGATCCATCCTATTTTACATTTTGAAAAGGGAAACCCCGAGTTACATTTGGGGGGAGAAAAGGTAGGAAAGAAATCTCAAGTTATCTCGAGTTACATCAGGAATAAGGAGGTAAGGAATCGGTGCGCAGACCGAGATGCAAGCAATCACACACAACCAAGCACACAAACATAGGGTTTATTGGCCATAACCACACTATACATCCACCACAAAACTCATTTAAGGGCAACGTGTATCGAGTGCATTCATATTACATATCATATATGTATATTGGGATTTGTGGATTTAGGATCGTATGCAATAAATAAAGGCGACAAAGCAAAATCGATCATATCGATAATATTAAAGTATAGAGCAGTTGACGTGGCTCTGATACCACTGTTGGGTTTTCGGGGAGACAGAGAAGGCAGCGGAAACAAAAATTTTCTTCTTCCAAACCCAGAATAAGGAATCGCGTCAACGTCTATACAATAGAAAGGATGGTTTGTAGAGGTGTACCTTGTCTCGAGGCTTGCTCGACGACGTTACCTCACAGCTAGTGCAGTCTTCACCTCCGGTCTTAGACGATGTCTGGGCAGCTCCTGGTCTCACCGGGATTGTCAGCTCCTGGTCTCACTGGGACTGTCAGGATTGGCAGCTGTCCTCCGAGCGGCATAAGTCTCCCACCTCTGAAGTAGTCAACACGGACCACCTAGAACTCCGATCTCCTTGTCCCACAAGGAATCGGAAGGAGTCACACCCTCCTATCGGCATACTAGTCACCGACACACTCTCCTACCACCAGTCACTTTCTACAGTTGTCTTTCCCTTGTTGTGCCTCCCTTATCGGGTAGCACTTGCTCAGGCTCTCTCTCGGTTACCAAAACCAGAGAGAACGACAACTTTGCAGAGCAACTGGTGTACTGAGTTGTGTTCCTGAGAAGCCCCCACTACTGCTATATATATAGAAGGGTCATGTGATTGGGTTCTCTATCCTGGGCAATGCGGGATTAATGTAGGAGTAGAAGGGCTCGAGATTTTCCACAAAACAACCAACTGTGCCACCTGAACCGATCGTTTCATGTATGAAACGGTCAGTTGGGGAGTTGAGCCGATCGTTTGATACCTCAACCGATCGGTTGGGACCCCTGAGCCGACCAGTTCACTTCTGAGCCGATCGGTTCGTGGTCCTGGTCCAACTCAAATTGACTTCCAAATTTGTCTCCGGTTAATCAAATATTAATCCTTTTCCAAATCGAATTTGTACAAGTGAAACAAATTGTTTTTGCAAAATAGTCTTCTCACTTTCCAAACAATCTCGGTTAGACCAGTTGAGCCGATTGGTTCAACCCCTGAACCTGTCGTCTCAACCTGTCATGAGCCGATCGGTTCATCACATGAGCCGATCGGTTCAGCAACTTGAGCCGATCGGTTCATCACATGAGCCGATTGGTTGGAAGTGCAGATTGTGCAAATCAGTCAGTTGCAATTTCAATCAATCTGATACTCTAATCAATCGGTCCAACACCTTGAACACTATGATACTGAGCTATAAATTGATTGAGTGTTTAATTGAACTACTAAACTCCTTTACTAATCAATCTAAACATTGTTTGGGGATAAACACCTCTTCCAAGTTAAATCCTATGTGTGTGACCCTGCAGGTCCATTTCACGTTGGTAGTGAAAGTCCATAACACTTATGACTTCACAAGCAAAGAGTGGTGCCTAGTCGCACATCAGTGCTATCCAAGTGAAATAGAAAGTTGGAGAACAACTTTCAATCCTACAATCTGTGAATGGTGTTATAACGAATGTATAATTCCTTTGTCACTGATATCCCGAATGAACTCAAGGCATGGAATAGTCATCTTGTCAACGTTCATTCACTTTCTTGATCTCATAGTAGATCGGAGGAGATATGTATGACATCAATATCACATATTGATTCACACATGCATGCACATGCCTATCTCAATCCTACTCATCAAGTGGCCATGGATATCAAACTCCCTCAGGAGGGACAAATCCCATATCTATCACTCACCCCTCAAAAGTCCCATGTGTCAAAGCCACCCAATCATCACCTTTATAACAACTCATGTTTCAGGACTACATTTGATGATGTCAAAGTGTACCCAACGACATGTGTTGAGTGTAGTGATTTCAGGTCAAAGAATCACACTCACCACCATCATTGTGAGAACTGAATGTGACTACCATGTCATGGTTCCATGTGTCAAACTCACGGTGGGTCTGTCCGGTAAACTTGTTCTCTAATAAGTACCTATGTATTTGGTTTGATATCTCTATATCATGACTAACGAGATTCTGTCATCAACCAACACCACAATCTAGTCTTATGTGTCATTGCTGTGTATCTACCTTCCACAATGACTTCTGACTAGGGACATAATAAGAATGTATAAACTCTTACCATCCGTATGATCTCATTGTTCAGGTCCTCTACCTGAAAGCATACGTCATTGAGTACTATCATTCTCTAGACATTCAGTCTGTTCTATCATTATCTCATATGACTGAACCAAAAAGAATTGAAAGCTTGCCTTTGATCTTTATCAAATCAATCTTAATGTATCCCACCAATCATCCCATGATTGGCTCTCAGGGCATACATACCAACATGAAGCAACCCTAAAGAATGCTCAGCTCAATGCCAAAGAAATTAGCATCCTCTATGTAACCCTTACTCCATATGAGTTCAACCGCATCTCCTCATGGGATACATCCTATGAGATATGGGACAAGTGGTGCATCACTTATGAAGACACAAAGCAAGTGAAGGAGGCAATGATCTACATGTTGAACAACCTCCCAGATAACTTCAAGATGAGGGAGAAAGAAAGAGTTGTCGAGATGTACTAAAGGCTCAACATCATCATCAACGACCTAGCTGCTTTGGGATACATTTTGGATAGAGGAGCAATCAACTCAAAGATCTTGAGGTGTCTTTGATAACACCCATTTTATGGCTATTTATGGCTCATATTTCGTTGTCAAACCTGCCTTTTAAATTGTTTTCCTCTCTGTTTTATCCTATTTTTGCATAAAAATAATCCACACTGTGCTCCTAACTCTTTCCCCATCTTTTGCAGAGTTTTTTTTCGTTTTTCCACCCAAAGTCAGCAAAAACGCCCGTCCCGGCCCACTTACAATGAGCACCTGAACCGGCCCTTTACTGGCCGCACGACACACCCACTTACCCGTCACAGTCGCTGCCCATCACGACAGCAACCCAACACGGGTGTGTCGCGCGAGGGGCCCTGACGAGTGATACACCATCTACCCGACAGGGAGCTTTGCCTACCACGACTCACCCCAATAGAGTCTATCGCATGATTAAGCCACTCATTGGAGCAGCTGCCCGCCAGGGTCATTACCCGACACCGTAAAACGATTTGCTAGAAACTCGACATGTGCTGCAAGCCGTGTCGGGCGACAGACGCATCAGTCCTCTCCTGAAGCCACGTGAACGAAGCTTATAAAGGACACGTGGCCCCATGAGAACTGCAACCTCTACCAGTTGCTGCATATAAATAGCAGCTATAGGACTCCGATGGGACAGGTCAGAATCTGACGAGAGCTAACTCTGGAAAGACATTAGGATCAAGTGTGTCACGTCCCAAGGCATGTTGGGCAATACTAGGTGAGCACACCCCCAACCTGAGAGGGGAGGGAGGAGTTCACTTAGAACCCGTCCCGATAGCCGCATCAACACGATACGACCAAGAAGGCCTCCCCTACCAGGTCCCTAGATGGGCCTCAACCTGAGACGACTCGCCCATCTATACCTGATACAAGGAACCTGAGAACTTAAGCGATTCCTAACCCGACACGATACCGAACCTGATACGGACTGACTGTTATGGCATGTCGCCCGAGAGGGCTGGTAGCCCGACACGACCGTATCAGGTAGGGAGTTCTACCCGATACGCCCTGGTCGTCATGCCTGTCGCTCGAGAGAGTTGACTGCCCGACACGGGTGTGTCGGGCAGAGCTCTTGCCCGATACCGGGTTAGCAGTTCCTTAGGGGTCCGTTGTTGTATATCGACCTCCTAAATCAAGGAGACCGATGCTTATCTTTCCTTTTTACTGCATTTTACTTTCATTCCCCTATGCATTGTAACTAAACCTTTTTACTCTCCTTCAGCTTATTGGAATCTATGGAGTTTATCTTTTGTTGTTCTTTGTATGGCTCCTTTTTGTTGGATGATTTCTTTATAGCATCTGAACTCTAGTTTCTTCTTTTGGATCGTGCTTTTAACTAGCTATCGAATCGTGTTTTCCGTTTTGAAACCCTTGAGAGGGGCCTATCGGAAATCTAGAGTTTGGTCTGATTCGGGTGTACGAGAGTACCTAGGATTAGGGCTATTTCGATTTACCTTACCACTCGAATCTACGACCACTGCCCTTGAGAGATGGAAATGGTGCATAGTTAGAGGTACCATCTTTGAGATAAGAGGTTGCAGGATGTTTTCCGTTGTTGCTTGTTATGCCTAAGTTTTCTTCCTTCGTGCTTTACCTCAACAACATTTTTATCTCCTCAGATTTTGTTATTTAAAACACTTATAAAAATCTCTAAACCTAAAAACTTAAATATTTCTTATAACTCCTTTTGAAGATAGGGTCTTTATTTGTTTCCTTATGTTTAGTTCATGTTACAAAACCCCCCTTTTCTTGCACCCCTTTTTGATGTGCTTAGACAAGTGAAACTCAAGTTCTAAAGTGTCGTTCTTCCTATCCATGTGTTTGACCCTGTGCTAGTTGCAGGTGTCTTGAAAATTTGAGTATTATAAATTTCTAAAGTATGATAACCTAGGCATGATTCCATTCTTGGACCCACGTTTAAGGCTCGTCAACTTTTTGGTGTCGTTGCTGGGGATAGGCAAAGAAAAATGTTCTACAAACTTTAGTTTCGCTTGCATTTTGCCAAAACTTTGTACATATGCATATAATACTGCAATTATTTACTGCACATAATATTTATTGTTCATAATTTATACAACACTCTTACACCTTTGTTTCTTTCCATGTACTCCTTTCTTTCTTTCTAGGTCATCCCAACTCTTGACAAGTCATGGCTGACCGAGGCCCTGAAGCTTGCTCTTTTCGCTCGTTCGTTCAAGTTCGAGCTAATGAAGAGAGAAACCCGGTTGTAACACAACCTCTAAACATCACCAACTTCGAACTGAAGCCCTCCTTTCTCCAGCTCTGGCAGCATAACAGGTTCAGTGGAAACACCTCTGAGGAGAACCCGTATAATCATATAATGACATTCAAGAGGACGTGCAACACCTTTAAGATCAACAGAGTCCCACTGACGCATATCTACATCCATTGTTTCCTATTCTCGTTGAGGGACAAGGCACTAGAATGGTACACCAGCTTACAGGATGGGAGCCTCCCTGATTGGGAGCACCTTGCCAATGCTTTTATCGCCAAGTTCTTCCCCATCGAGAGGACCATCAAATGTCAAAACAAGATCACGAGGTATTCCCAGAAGCCCTCGGAGAATTTTCATGAGACTTGGAAAAGATTCCAGAGCTACCAGCGTGAATGCCCACATCATGGTTTTTCGGAACCAAAGCTCATCACCACGTTTTACAATGGGGTGTGAGTACCCAAAGAGCCAGGGAGATTATTGAAAATATGGCTACAAACCAACAAGACAGATAATACCACCGAGAGTCGCTAAGTCACACTACTCCAGGTGAATCTAAGGCTATGGAGGCCCTCACAACCAAGTTTGACAAGATGATGACAAATGTCCAGTCCCTCAAGGAGCAAGGTTACAAAGAGAAGGTTCGACAGGAGGTCGTAAAGAGTTGTGTCACCTGCGGAGAGCCTGACCACATGTCAGATTTCTACCCGGACACCGCACCCCAAGAAGATCTCAAAGGGGACTTTACAGATAATGTGGTTGCAAACCATCTTTCCAGGATTCAGGTGCAAGATGATCACCCACTGCCCATCAATGAAAGCTACCCCACCTGTGCTGGCCAGCCTTCCCGACTTCCCGTGTCACCCGCGACAGCTCACAACGATACAGGTATAACCCGATACGCCCTATCGTGTCGGGCATGTCGTATTGCGCAACGTTTCTTTTAGCGATTTCGGTGTCGGGCACAAGGCTTTAGTTTTGTGTATCGCCAAAAGCGTATCGCGCAAGGAATGTGTCGCGCGATACACTTTGCACAATGCCCGTGTTGGGCAACGCCCTCTACTCAATGCCGAGTTTTGCCTATCGGGGTTTTTTATATTTTTCTGACAGTATCACGCGATGCACCTATCGCCCGCACGATACCTAGTATCGGGCAAGACCCATATCGCCCAGTTTTGTTTTACAAAGGAGATTTGACTCGTAACGCCCGAGGCAACACCTTTCTTGTGAGTTTGTATCGGGCAGGGTTTGTTCTGATGAGGCGACCCGATATCGGCCTACCCTATCGCCAGACCATGTGTCGGGCGACAAGCATGTTTACCTAAACACACGATGCTGACTTGTTTGTACCGGGTAAATCATATCGCGCGATATCACTTTTGATATAAACTCTGAACCAGTATTGGTTTTTTGAGTGTCGTCTATCTGGTATCGGGCGATATGACCCTCTTTGTCTACCACCCGATATCGAGCTAGGTGACCAATTTAATAAACTCATCACTTACCTATTATTGTGTAAACATTGTAGACATGGCTTGCACCAAGCAGACATTCGTCCAAGTCAACAAACACGGCCAGAGGATCAATCCCGAGGCCGCAACTGAAGAAACCACAACCGGGTAGAAGTGCCCAAACCCCGACACTACAAGGCCGTCTGAGGTCGAGAAGTGGCCCAGAGTAGTAGAAGCACCAGCAACGACCTCAGCTGCGGCGACCGAACCAATGCCTATGGATCACTCACCAGGCCGATTCGTGTCCAGAGACGAGGATCACAGCCGGAGGCATGCAGAATTGGCAGCCAAAGTCTACAGGCCAACCCATTTCTTCCACTAGTCATCCTTCCACCAGATAGGCATTTTTGATAGGCAGGAAAATGTCTTAGAGTTGTTGGGTTGAGGAAGATATGATTCAGCCACACCGCCTCTTACACAGAACTCACGAAGGAGTTCATGTCGTCCCTCCGTTGGGTGAAGAACACAACAGAAGAAGTTGAAAGGTTCGGAGGGACGGACAAACTGCAAGGGCGGCTATACAACGTTGAGCACGTGATATCTGAAAAGTTGTTCAACGATATATTCTCCTCCAGTGAAGCTGAGAAAGACCTACTCAACAACGGTGTCAGAATCACCGAATACGACGAGTTCAACCCGGTCTCACTCTGGGGGAGGCTCACCGGTGAGTCAACGTTCAAGTCGGGGGGCAAAGTGGTGGCGGTGCACTCCTGCTTCTGGAGGATAGTGGACAAGATCGTGGCATGTCTGCTCTTTAGCAAATACGAATCGAGCAACTTGTACACTGAAGAGCTCCACCTCATGTGGCACATGATGGAGGGACGCATGATCAACCTAGGGCGGTTCCTGCTCAACCGACTTCATCTAGTGAAGGACGCCACCAAGGACTACAACATGGGAGGACTAGTTAATCTGGTCGTGGTAGGGTTAGGATACCCCAAGGAACCACGTATCCTGTCGAGGATGAGAGGTGATGACAAGATCGACCTCAAATTCCTAATGAGGGCTAGCATCATCAAAAAAGTGGGTCACCGCTACTTCTATAAGTTCGCAAGGACGAACACCCTCCTGCCGCTCCCATGTTGCGCCAACTACGACGTAGAGAATCTGGTCTTCACCAAAGCGCAAATCAAAGTTTTGCTGGTTGAAGCCGCTTACGCCGCCACCACAGGAATACAAGAGAGGGCGGCCGCGACAGGAAGGCCAGCCCCTCCGAGCCGTCTACTACCACCATGCAACCCGCGGCAGCCACTCCTGAAGCCGCGGTTACCACCCCCGAACCAACAGCAGCCACCCCCGAAGCCGCTATTGTTGCTCCCGAGCCGACCGCAGCCACCACAACAACAAGTGCCGCCGCCACTGAGGCAACAACGATGATTGTTGAAGTCATCGACACCAGCGGGGCGGATGCTATGATGACAACCCCCGAGGACGGTGCCGCGGAAGAAACGGCCGCAGGTCCTGAAACGGTGGTGCCGCCGAACGCTAGCGACAACGCGTTTGCTGAGCTCCTGGAGGCGGAGCTCAGGGCTGTGCATCCAACGTCGACGCCGCCGCCAACGACGCCGGTAGTCGCTGCGGAGGAGGACACTGAGAGTCGGATGGAAGATCAACATCTGCCTACTCCACGCCCTTCTCCATCACCCCAAGCTGATGAGGCGGAGGTAGACACGAGTGCGCCAACGCCACACCATGAAACGACGCCCATGCGGACAGTCCTGGTGGACTCGGCTCCAGTCGAAGATGCACATTCTTCAGGCCGAGTCTCCCGCACGAGGAGCAGTTCAAGGTTGAGAATCCGATCAATAACAACTCCCTATCACTAGGGTAGGTCCTCGGCTCGGAATTCGACAACTTGAGGGAGGTAACAAGCAGCCACTTAGCTACTTTTGCTTGCTAACCCGCAAGTTTAACATTTTCCAGAAGAGGCTGAATGAGTAAGCACCAACTGCTACCCCTGGTTGGTCTGCCCAGCCAACTAGAGGCACTGAGCACCACGCTGCAGATGGCGCTCCAACGCCTCGACGCCGTCGAAGAGAGGCTGAATTAGAGGGACGACCATCATCGCCCAAGTCATCCAAGGAGATCCCCTTCACCACCGGGCTCTGGATCCCAACCTTCATCTCCGGGGTTTTCTTCCGGAATGTTATCTTCTTCCTCCTCCAGCGGGCCCTCCACAATGCCCGTGAAAGAAGCGACGAAGAAAACCATTGACGGGGCTCTAGCAGGACATGAGAGCACCCTTTGCGCTGATACAACTGCTCCCTCGTCCTCACTAAAAGAAGCTGAAGATGTAGACATATGCATCAACTTAGAAGAGGGCTCTTCTAATTAATCCAAGGGAGAAGGGGGCGACATATATTCCGCCAATGACAAGCATGCCCCTAGAGTAAGGAATTTGACTGCAGATGCGTTTTCTACACTTTTAGAGATTCCTTCCTTCGAGATGGCCGACTTCGATAGACGGGCCATCAACTACCTGACGATCAGAGACCAGAAGCTTCTGAACGCGATCCTGAGGTCGCAGGAAGATGGGGAGGACGTCGTCTGGAGCGACGGTAACTTCTCTGTATGACGGGAAGCGCTGAAAAGCATGTTCCGCTCCCCAACCATAGTAGGGAAGATCCTCTTCCGGGTCCTGGAAGGTGCTATGATAGAGAATTTAGGCACCAGGATAGGCCGACAGCCAATTTACAACGCCACCCCAACCTTGGCAAAAAGATTAATGAAAGGGGCGTACGACTCCATCCAGGTAGCCAACATGGTACAATATATCGAATAACATAACCCAAACATGGTGTTGGCCCCCTACAAGCATAGAAGAAACTGGTTCCTCTACATGGTAGACCTTCACAGCCACAACCTCTAGCTCCTCAGCTACTGCATCGAAGAGGTCCCACACTCAGGACACATATTCATACGCCCAGAAGACACGCATCTCAGGCTTCTCCCGCTGCGTCTTCTCCGCGCCATCAAGAACAGAGTCCAATGTCACTGTGGTGTTTGGAACTTCTTCTCCCTCGGAGACTTCCCCGTTCAAGAAAAGGTGGGAAGCAGAAACAACGCCTTCATAGTCCTACGCGCCATGGAGTTGTTCCACATCTTTGGATATATAAGGCACCTCTAAGGCCATGATTTCTATCAGCTCAGAAGTAAATATGCACTGTTGTTGATCAAGGACAGAAACTATTTCCTAGACGCAGGCGTACCAGAGAAGCTGCTGGACAGTGATTAAGAAGATGAATCCTCCCAACCTAGCATCCCTCTAGAAGGAAAAGCCAAGATGACCACCGACATCTATGGGGTAGGCAAGCGGATCAACGTTCTGTGAGAAATACTACCCAACGAGGGCTCCGCTTGGACTGTAGTTTCAGAAACAATGATCAACAACTTCGACCATGATGCGTGTGCTTCGCTGACACAGGAGCAGGTCAACAAATTCCTCCTCATGCTAGCTAATTCTACATCCGCAGACGTCATATACGAAACAAACAACGTCATAGTCCCCCTTGACGACCTTCAAGACTTGGTAAAGGAAGGAGGATGTCTAGCGCTGTCAGTGGCGTCGGCCTATATCCAGATTTTACAAAAGAAGTTCGAGCACGCCTACATCACCCATCCGATGGTGTTCAACGATATCTTCCTAGATGATGAATCAGGAGTGAAGCAACTATTTCTAGATGAGATACAAAGTAGCATGCCGTGTATCATCTTCTTTCTAATGTTGCACTACAACCATTGGACGATACTGGTGGTGTACACTCGCCCGCGAGCAGCAATCTTCTACAACAGCTCAGACAACAACAAAGATAACCCGGTGCACTATACATCAACTGCGTTGACACCCCTCGAGCGCTTAGCAAGGAAATACTACATCGAGGTGGCAACGTTGATCCATCCGTTCTTGGAGAACACGGCGAATAAATGGCACAAGCTTCAATTTTGCCACAGCAGTCCGCAACAAACTCCACAATCAAACGACTGCAGCATCTATGTGCTAGAATGGATCTCTAGCTCGGTGACACTACAACAAGCACCCGACAAGCTCCACCACATCGACTATCATAGCAAACACAGAGAGTATGTGTTGGAGCTTCTATCTGATGGAGGCGCGCTCACCAGCTAAACCCTCACTGACTTATCACTACCCTACCTTATCTATCTCACAACTATGGGACAGAGTGTGGGGTAAGTTTGGGGGGAACTATATATCAGTGAGGGAGGTACTAAAAATTCTCCCATTTTGCCTTTCTTCATTTCCTGTGTACATATATATACATGTCTGATACAAAATAGTGCATATACAACTCCTTTCCTCTCTACAATTGCACAAAGACACTTTATAGTAAAAATCTGATACAACTTCTCCCAGCTTTTTTTCTCTGTGTCTAAGGCAGTGTAAGTTTTTGTTATGTTTTTTCTAAAAATGCAGTCTCAAACGAAAAAGACTATAACTTTTCTACGCCAACTTCGAAAAATAATCTCGCAACAGCTAAGAGATCCGTATGTGAAGGAAAAAGCTGGCCAAACAGTGAACTCTCTTTTATTTCCCTACCCATCAAAAATCCCAAAAAGAGAGAAAATCCTTATGAGAGTGAATAAAAGTATGAGAGTTGTGCCAAAAAAACACACTTGTCCTTACAAAAGTACCCATCTTTAGGCATGGTAGATCTGGGGCAGTGGTACGTAGGATGTGAAATCACTGCTCTAAATCCAACTGGCTTGGACTGCAGGGACCACTTGTCCGTTAACGGACCCGTACCTGGATGGACTGATGGGAAACAAGAAAAACCCAAAAAGCCTTAAGCCTACCCAAAAACCCAACTTCTTACCCCCAAAGTTGTTTGGTGTGAAAGCTAACTTTGAAATCATGCACCAAAGTCTCGCCGAAGCTGAAGAGAATTTTTTTTTCTTAAATAAGGAAGAAAAAAATAAAGTCCGTTGTTCGTAGCCAGACGTATTTCTCCTCAAGGACGTCTTAAAAACTCGCTCAAAACCCTTGTCTGAAGACTATGTTGGGTTACGAAGAAGTATCGCAAAATAAAGTTTTAAAATAAGTTCAGATTGATTGATGAAAATCAAAGTGCTAAGTTTGGGGAGTTGATAACACCCTTTTTATGGCTCATATTTCAATGTCAAACCTGCCTTCTAAACTATTTTCCTCTCTGTTTTATCCTGTTTTTACATAAGAATAACCCACATTGTGCTCCTAACTCTTTTCCCATCTTTTGCAGAGTTTTCCCTCATTTTTCCACCCAAAGTCAGCAAAAGGCCCGTCCCGACCCACTTACAACGAGCACCTGAACCGGCCCTTTACTGGCCGCACGACACGCCCACTTACCCATCACAGTCACTGCCCGTCACGGCAGCAACCCGACACGGGCGTGTCACGCGAGGGGCCATGACGAGCGATACACCATCTACCCGACAGGGAGCTATGCCTGCCACGACTCACCCTGATAGAGTCTATCGCGCGATGAAGCCACTCATCGGAGCAGCTGCCCACCAGGGTCATTACCCGATATGGTTAAGTGATTTGCTAGCAACCCGACATGCGCCACAAGCTGTATCGGGCGACAGCGGTCCTCCCCTGAAGCCATGTGAACGGAGCCGATAAAGGACACGTGGCCCCACGAGAACCGCAACCTCTACCAGCTGCTGCCTATAAATAGCAGCTACAAGACTCCGATGGGATGGGTCGGAATATGATGAGAGCTAACTCCGGAAAGATATCAGGAGCTAGTGTGTCGCATCCCAAGGCGTGTTGGGTGATACTAGGTGAGCACACCCCCAACCCGAGAGGGGCGTGAGGAGTTCACTTAGCACCCGTCCTGGTAGCCGCAGCAAGATGATACGACAAGGAAGGCCTCCCCTACCGGGTCCCTAGATGGGCCTCAACCCAAGATGGCTCGCCCCTCAATACCCGATACAAGGAACCTGAGAACTTAAGCGATTCCTAACCCGACACGATACCGAACCCGATACGGACTGACCATTACGGCATGTCGTCCGAGAGGGCTGGCAACCCGACACGGCCGTATCGGGTAGGGAGTTCTACCCGATACGCCCTGGCTGTCACGCCTGTCGCCCGAGAGGGTTGGCTGCCCGACACGGGTGTATCGGACAGAGCTCCAGCCCGGTATTGGGTTAGCAGTCCGTTAGGGGTCCGCTGCTGTATATCGACATCCTAAATCAAGGAGACCAATGACTGCATTTTACTATCATTTCCCTATGTATTGTAACTAAACATTTTTACTCTCCTTAAGCTTATTGGAATCTATGGAGTTTATCTCTTGTTGTTCTGTGTATGGATCCTTTTTGTTAGATGATTTCTTTATAGCATCTGAACTCTAGTTTCTTCTTTTGGATCACGTTTTTTACTAGCTATCGAATCATGTTTCCCGTTTTGACACCCTTGAGAGGGGGTTGTCGCAACTCTAGAGTGTGGTCTGATCTGGGTGTATGAGAGTACCTAGGATCAGGGTTGTTTCGGTTTACCTTACCACTCTAATCTACGGCCACTACCCTTGAGAGAGGGAAATGGTGCATAGTTAGAGGTACCCTCTTTGAGAGAAGAGGCTGCAGGATGTTTTCCGTTGCTGCTTGTTATGCCTAAGTTTTCTTCCTTCGTGCTTTACTTCAACAACATTTTTATCTCATCAGATTCTGTTCTTTAAAACACTTATAAAAATCTCTAAACCCAAAACTTAAATCTATCTTGTAACTCCTTTTGGAGATAGGGTCTTTGTTTGTTTCCTTATGTTTAGTTCATGTTACAACACACCCCTTTTCTTGCACCCCTTTTTGATGTGCTTAAACAAGTGAAACTCAAGTTCTGAAGCGTCGTTCTTCCTATCCCTGTGTTCGACCCCTAACTACTTCGACCCTGTGTTAGTTGCAGGTGTCTTAAACATTTGGGTATTATAAATTTCTAAAGTCCTATAACCTAGGTATGATTCCATTCTTGGACCCACGTTTAAGGTTCGTCAGTCTTCCAAAGAGATGAGAGTCAAAAGTGACCTCTATTGAAGAAGTGAGAAGTCTTGGTGACATTCCAACTAAGGAGCTTTTTGGCAATCTACAATCTCATGAGCTAAGATTTGACAAACAAGAAGAGGAAGCTAAGAAAGAAGAGAAGGGAGAAAGGAAGATCAAAGATAGTGCCTTCAAAGCTCAAGTGGATGTTGTCATCCTTCAACAACAAATTCCTTGCCAGACCTCTCCCTCCTCCTCTAGTGAAGATGATGGCCCTAGTGAGCATGAAGCCAACTTCTCCAAGGAATAACACTTCAAAGGAAAACAATCCTCTTCTTCTACTCCAAGGTGCTACAAGTGTGGTAAAAAAGGCCACTATAAGAGTGAATGTTCTAAGGCTAGAAAGTCACACCACATGAGCAGCTCCAAGAAAGAGGAATAGTACAAGAAAGATAGCAAATACAAGAAGAACGACAAGGAGAGGAGACACATAGACGCAACTCATGCAGCTTAGGAAGGATCATCCTCTAGTGGCTCAAGCTCCAATGAAGATGAAGAGTGCCACCTTGCACTCATGTCCTCTACTAGTGAAGAAATTGGCGAGGAAAAAGAAAAATGGATTGTTGATAGTGGCTGCACTAAACACATGATAGGTGATATAAGTCATTTCAACAATTTCACAAAAAAGAAAGGAGGTATGGTCACTTTCGGGGACACAAGAAAGGTAAGGTAAAAGGTGAGGGTAATGTAGGTGAATCCTTGTGTATCAAGAATGCTCTCTTTGCATATGGCCTTACATCACAAATTTAATAAGTGTAAGTCAATTATGTGACAATGATTACCTTGTGCTATTCACTTCTTTTGAATACTTGCTTCTAGATTCCCTCACTTATCATGTCATATATAATGGAATTAGAAATGATAATATTTATGTAATTGTGCTTGACTCTATTAAGCCTATGGTTGGTAGATGTCTTGTAGTCAATGCGAATGATGTTTTTCTTTGGCATCATCAGCTTGGTCGTGTAAATATGCATCAATTGAAGAAATTGAGCAAAAAGGACTTGGTCAAGTGACTTTCATAAATTGGATTTTGAAAATGATGATGAATGACAACCTTGTACCCAAGAAAAGCAAACCAAGTCCTCCTTCAAATCCAAAGGAGTCCTTAGTATCAAGAGAGATCTTGAACCTATGATAACTCAATCGCTTCATGCTTCTAAGTATTGTCTTGTTATTTTTTATGACTTCTCTCGATATAGTTGGACCTTCTTTCTCGTTTCCAAGAGTGATACACTTGATGTTTTCTCTAGTTTTTGTAAACAATTTGAGAACAAAGCCTCTTGTCAGATTGGTTGCATCCGTAGCGATCATGGGGGAGAATTTGAAAATGATCTTTTTGAAAGTTTTTGTGATGAGTCCAACTATGCACATAACTTCTTTTCACCTTGAACACCTCAGAAAAATGGGGTTGTAGAGAGGAAGAACATGTTACTACAAGAAATGGCTTGGACCATGCTTTTAGAGTATGACACTCCAAATAAGTTTTGGGCCAAAGCCGTTAGTACCTCATGTTTTGTGCAAAATCAGGTTTTCACACATCATTCTTTGAAGAAACCCCCCTATGAGCTATGACGTGGTAGGAAGCCTTCAATTGAGCACTTTTAAATTTTAGGATGTCCTTGTTTTGTTTTGAACATGAAAGATTCTCTTGACAAGTTTGATTCGAAATCGTACAAGGCTTTCTTTCTTGGATATAACACTACTAACAAGGATTATAGTGTGTTTAATATTGATCTATATATAGTAGAAGAATCTATTAATGTCAAATTTATTGAGACTAACCTCTCTATTCCCAAAGATATTGTTCTAAATGATGATGTTGTAGGTGAGGTGATTTTTATCTTAAAAGAGCTCAACATCACCCAAAGGAGAAAAGAGGTGGCCAATCAAGAAGAAGAGAAAGATGAAGAGAAGAAGTATCTAACTCTCTGCTTTGTAAAGAATCATCCTAAAGAGCTGATCTTAAGTGACTCCTTTGAAAGAGTTAAGACATTGGTTGCCTTCAACGAAGAACATGCAAACATCACCTTCATTTCACAACTCAAGCCAAAGAATGTCAAAGAAGCTCTTGGCGATGATGAATGGATCCTAGCCATGCAAGAAGAATTGGAGCAATTCAAGAAGAGCAAAGTATGAAGCCAAGACCATCTGATAGAAAGATCATTGGTACCAAGTGGGTTTACCATAATAAGCTAGATGAAAGTAGCAAGGTGGTACGATATAAAGCAAGATTAGTGGCTCAAGGCTACAATCAGCAGGAAGGTATAGATTTTGATGAAATATATGCACCTGTAGCTAAACATGAGTCCATTCGTAAGTTGCTTGCTTTTGTTAGTTATACAAATTTTCTTCTTTTATCAAATGGATGTTAAAAGTACATTTTTAAACGGTACAATCGAGGAGGAAGTGTATGTTGCACAAACCCCGGGCTTTGAACATGATAGTTTACCTAATCATGTTTATCTATTGCAAAAAGCTCTCTATGGACTCAAACAAGCACCTTGAGCTTGGTATGAGAAATTAAAGAACTTTTGTTAGATCATGGGTATATCATGGGCAAAGTGGATTCTACCTTGTTTCTTAAAAATACTTCTAACAACTTTCTTATCATTCAAATTTATGTTGATGTATCATTTTTGACGGAACTAATCTTGATCTTTGTAAGGAGTTTAGTGATCTTATGCAAAGTGAGTTTGAGATGAGCATGATGGATGAGCTTACATTCTTCCTCGGCTTTCAAATCAAGCAAACTAAATATGGGAACTTCATAAACCAAGGAAAGTACACAAGTGAGCTGCTAAAGTGCTTTGGGATGGAGAACAACAAGACGATGGACACCCCCATGTCTAACACTGTCAAACTTGATAGAGATGAAGAAGGTGAGAAAGAGGATGAGAAGCTCTATAGATGTACGATTGGAAGTTTACTTAATTGCCTCTAGACGTGACATAATGTTTAGTGTTGGCTTGTGTACTCGCTTTCAATCAAATCCCAAGAAATCACATCTTATAGCTGTTAAGAGGATTTTAAGGTACTTAGCCAAAACTCAAAATTTTGGACTATGGTATCCCAAGTCAAGGGGATTTATTCTTACAGCTTATAGTGATGCGGATTACGCAGGATGCTTGATTGATAGAAAGTGCATAAGTGGAAATGGCTTCCTCCTAAGACCATGCCTGGTGTCTTGGTTCTCCAAGAAACATAGCACATTAGCTTTATCAACTATTGAAGCTAAATGCATTGCAGCCGGGAGTTGTTGTGCCCAGGTCCTATGGGTGAAGCAAATGCTCTAGGACTTTTAACATTTATTTTGATATTTTTCCTAACTATTGTGATAATACTAATGCGATCAATTTATCTTACAATCATATATTGCATTGTAGAGCCAAGCATATAGAGGTTCATCATGATTTTTTTCGTGATCACATTGCCAAAAAGGATATTTATATCACACATGTGAACACAAAAATCAATTGGCGGACATTTTCACTAAAACTCTAGAAAGAGAGAAATTCAATTTTATTAGATCTAATATGCTCATAATTGTTTTGGATGAATCTGATATGACTTCTAGCTAGTTGTTATCTATCCTATATGCTTGTTTCATGTCTTGATCACCATTGTTTGCTAAAGTGTTAAAATTTCATATTCTTATGCCTTATTTTTTGCTTGTTTTGGGTATTTTTCATAAACGCTTATTTTATTGCTAAATAGTACCCAATGATGAGTGATATGTGTCTAAGTATGTTTAAAATGCAAAATAGACTAGAAAAATAAATTTGATTGGCACTCAAATGGCTAGCAATTAAGATTTCTAATGTTGGGATAGACTTTCTGTCGGTCGAGTTACAAACTTGACTGATGGGTGGTCGAGGGCTTTTGTAAAAATCTTCTCAGAACTCGATCGATGGCCAAGCTGGATCAACACTTAAGTAGGGTTCGACCAACTTTTCTCCCTCTCAACTAGAGAAAAATTGACCTATCCCCTCTCCAGCTCCATCAAGCTCTCAACCCTAGCCCCGACCTTCCCTTTCCTAGCCCTAGCCAGCCCTTGCTTGATCTTCCTAGCTCTCTTACACATCATCCCTAGGTGTTTGATCTTTTTTGGTGGTATTTCCTTTAGTTTGACCTCTCAATCTCCTTCTTTCCACCTCTATGGCTTCAAATAGGAGAAAGAGAGTCATCCCCTCCAGAGCACCATCCTCCTCCTTCAACTCTCACCTCATCCTATTCGATACCTTCTTTGTCTCAAATAAAACTCTAAATAGGTACAAGGAGCTCCTTCCTAGGAACTCCTTCCCTTTTCGTGCCTTGTTTGAGCCTCATCCACGTAGACAAAAGGTTAAAAATCAGGTTGCCGAGTTGTTGTATGACCACCACCTATCTACCCTTAGTGTTGAATGCCAGTGCTATAACAACTCCATCACAAGCACTAAGGCAGTTCATGAATTCTATGCAATTTTTTCATGAAACTATGACACTCATGTACCCCCGCCAAATACTCAAGTTATTCTTACTTCCATGATTGCTGGAAAAAAGTTTAAATCTCAGAGGATACCTTGAATATCTTTTTCTCTGATACTAAGGTAACTGACACATGGAAGAAGGATTACCCTGAGTATTTTGACCTCCTAGACCCTGAGGCCTTCTACAAGCAATATGATACCACTCTCCCTAACATACATAAATTTTTGAAGAAGCCTCAGTTTCCTTATAGGAAGAAGTACTCCCTTCCCTCCTCTGCCTTAGATATAAAAAACTGCATTCACGCTCTGGTAGTCAACTGTAATATTCATCCAAAGAAAAATCAAATTAAAATTACAGAGAATATCGTAGTGATTATGTTTTGTATCCTGAAGAACATCAGAGTCAAGTGGTCTAGATATGTTCTCCACCACATGACCTGCTTTGACTCTGGGAAGAACACTCGAGGTACCTGTTGACTCCAGGTCAATTAGGTCAATGTTGACTCACGTCTAAATTGACTAAACCTGTGTTTTAATGATGACTAACCATTCCACGTATTTGTGTCTAATGTCTATACTTGAGTGATTTCAAATTAGGTATAGACACACTCTAAATGCCCTAACTTGCGCATATCAAATTGGAGAAAAGACAAGTCAAAGTCAATACTAGTGCATGTTTTTGTAATATGATGTAAATCCATTTAGAATCATGTTGTAAATCACTTGTAATGATTGTATGACTTGTAATTAAGCTTAGAAAAAATCAGGAGCACTTTGATTGAATGTTTAAGCATTCAAAATTCATTTTCCAAAATTCACATCAAGTTGTTCATCGGTCGAGTTCTGTGAGTTGCAAACTTGACCGATCCTGATTGGATCTTAAAAATGACTTTTGATCGGTCGAGTTTAGTCTTCACAGAACTCGACCGATGGAGTACCTGACCAATTCGATTTTCATTGGTTGGTCGAGTTTTCCCAGGACAAACTCGACCGATGGTCTGAATATTGTCTTTATCTTTTACTCTATCGGTCGAGTTACCCTTATAGAAACTTGACCGATTGCACTGTATCAAAAAGTGCAGAAAAATGCTTCTATCCGTTGTGGAGTTGCAAAAAGTAAAAATATATCTGTTGCAAGCCACAAATTGGCTAGTTTTCATTCTCAAGTGTTCCCAAAGGCTAAGAGGCATCCCCAGCTATAAATAGGACCCCTTTGGCTTCATTCCAAGGTTGAGCATTCAATGCAAAACTTTATGTGAGGTTCTTATTCTATAGTTGAGTGCTTCCAACAACCTCCTCTCTCTCTAAGATTAATCACTTGCTACATTCATTAGAGTGAGTAGGAAATTTGTAAGAGAGCTAGTCCTACATGTATATCTTGTGAGGCTCTCACTTCCACCACCTCCCTTTTTCTCAATTCAATCATGAAGATGAAGGTTCTCTCTCTTGGCTAAGAGAGGTGAAGAAGAACAAGGGAATGTGTACCTTGGTGAAGATCAAGGATGAAGACTTGGAGCAAGAGTGGGTAAGCCCTTGGTGAAGGCAGAAGACTCCTTGCTCAAGTGGGTAAGTCCTTGGTGGAAGCTTCTCCGAGTGAAGGTGAAGTCAAAGGCGAAAGATCCAAGAAGAGTGAGTAATCTCTACAAGGCTGAAGACTTGTGCAAGAGTAGGTAAGTCCTTAGAAGAAGGCGGAAGACTCCTTACAAAGTGGGTAAGTCCTTGGTAAGGTTGAAGATTCTTTGTATTGGATAGATAAGTCCTTTGGTGGTCATATATTGTATCTCTCATAATGAATATAATGAAGGTGCAAGGTTAAGAAATCCTAGAGGTTGACCTCTCTAGGTAGTGGACTGACTCACTTCTAGTTTGAAGTGTGGAACCACTCTAAAAAACTTGTCTATTGGTGTATGTTCGATCTCTCTCTCCCTTGCTATGCATGTTTTAGTTGCACACAATTTTCCTATTTAACGACCTTATCTTGTGATATATCTTGAAGATCTAATGAATTTTGTTTAAGTGCATTCAGCTATTCACCCCCTCTAGAGCATCCAATCACCCATCTAGGATCCAACAATTGGTATCAGAGAGGGCTTCTCCAAGCATACTTCAACAAGTAGAAGAAGATGAGTGACTACCAAGGAGGGAGATACTTGATCAGCCTACCAATATTTGATGGGAGCAATTTCCTCTATTGGAGAAGAAGACTTCAATTCTACATCCAAGGATCAAGTCTTGAGATGTGACAAATGGTGAGCAGCCTATACAAGCTACCAAAGACAAAGATTGAAGAATGAGATGATGCTACCCTAAAGAAAGCAACCTTGAATGCTAGAGCTATGCACATCCTCTATGCCTCCATGATCTCCACCGAGTTCAACCAGATTTCTTCTTATGAGACGGTCTATGAGGTATGGAGAAAGCTATGCATCACCTATGAGGGGACATATCAAGTGAAGGAAAGCAAAGTCTACATGATCAAAGGGCTTCTTGAGAACTTCAATATGGGAAAGGAGGAGAAGATATCCAACATGTACTCAAGGCTCAATACCATTGTGAATGGTCTTGCTGTTCTAGGACATCCTATGTCTAGTGGAGAGATTAACTCAAAGATCCTTAGAACTCTTCCCAAGAGGTGGAAACCCAATGTGACTTCCATTGAAGAAGCAATGTCTCTTAAGGATGTCCCTATTAAAGAGCTCATTGGAAATCTACAAGCACATGAAGCCACACTTGACAAGAGGGAGGAAGTAGAAAGATAAGAGAAGAAAGAGCTAAAGAGAATGAAGAAGGCTGAAATGAAGGCTCAAATTGAAGCTATCATGGAACAAGTCTCTCCATCCTCTCAAGTTAAAGAAGATGTCATGCACTCCAAGGATAAACTCTACAAAGGCAAGTCCTCCTCCATTTGGTGCTTTACATGTGGAAAGAAGGGTCACTACAAGGAAGATTACCCACAAGGCAAAAAGACACATCTTCACAAGAGAAGAGAAGACAAGTACAAGAAGAAGGAGAAATGACACTCAAGCTCAAGTGACTCCTCCAACTCAAGCTCAAGTGAAGATTCAAGTGAAGGATCAAGCTCAAACTCTAGTGATAAGGAGAATGCCATTTTGCTCTTATAGCATCAACACGTAAGGATTCACGTGAGGTAAATCTAAACTCTTTAGATAAAGAATATTTGATTGCTATTATTCATGATACTTGTGCCTCTCTTAAATCTTATAAAAGGAAAAAGAAAAAGCTTGCTAGAATTATTGATAATTTACATGTAGAACTAGATGATCTTGAACATGCTAATTCTTGCTTGCTTGATGACAAAAATGCTTGTCTTAGCCAAGTAGACTCTCTTAAACTTGAAAATGCTAGTTTGTTTGATAAGATTAGATTTCTAGAAGCTCAACCTATCATGCCTAGTTCTAATGAAGAGCATACTTTAATTGTTGATTCTCTCATGCATGATATTGATGTTCTTAAATATGAAAACAAGGACAAATTTTATTTTGCAAGAATTAGAATCTGAAAATGGTGTTTATCTTTCTAAGATTGCTTTGCTTGAAACAGAAAGTGCCTCCTTGCTTACTAAAATCAATGTGCATGAATCTTGTTCTAGTTCTACTAGTAGAGAGAATGATGTTGCTACTCTTCATATTGATAGAGATTCTTATTTAACTAAAGCTCTTTTCTTAGAAAATGATCTTTTGCATGCTAGAGATAATATCAATCATTTGGCTTCTACTATTACTTCTCTTATGCATGATAATGATGGTTTGAGATCTTCTATGTAAAGATTCTTGGTTGGTAAAAAGAATCTTAATGACATCCTACACCATACTACTAAACAAATTGGTAGACATGGTTTAGGGTATGATAGTAGTCAAAGGAACAACAAAGATAAAGGACTTCCAATATTCCATGGAAAATCCTCTAGTTCCAAGACTATGGGCACATGCAATTATTGCAATGAAATTGGTCATTATTCTACTTGTTGTCCTTTTAGGAAAGAACCCAAGAGCAATAGGACTTGGGTTGCTAAACTAACACCTCCGTATCTAAAAATATGATTGAGGACCATTTCATCTTTCTTCTTGTAGGTACTTGCAAATGGATTGATTTGATCCATTAATTTATAAATTGACTTCTCAATCCACATGAAAGAAGAAAGGTGAGATGTGTATGAGGTGAAAACAAGTAGAAAAGCAATGGTAAGCACAAAGGTAATGTTTTTTTTACTTATAACCAATAATGACTTGTTTTGTCAAGATGGTGTGCACTATACATATGGTTTTTGAGTTAAAAGTAGTATTTTGTGATTCTCTTCACACTCTTTCTCAAAAACTATTTCTAATGCTTCCATAGTGCATTACCAACTTGGTTAGACATGTTTGGATATGGTTTGTATTTTTAACATGCTTTTAAATATGTTTTTATGATATATATATATATGTGCTTTTTGACAACGACTCTGTTAGTCTAGTTTGTCCTGTTTGAAACTTGACTGATAGGCATCAATAGGTGTTGCCAGCAGCTGTCATCGGTCGAGTTGTCAATACACAGAACTCGACTGATAACATTGTGTACATAATACATAGTTGGCTTATTGGATGAGAATTTCCCTCTCAACTAGATTTTCTAAAAAAATAGCCTTATTCTTTGGCACTCCTTTGGTACCTTTATATATGCATATTGTCATGTTCTAAATTGCCTATCTTGCTTACAACCCTCTCCTATTAATTGTTCTAAATTGGTATATCTATATCTTGAAATTACTGGATTTGAGTTGTTTTGTAGGTTTTGATGATGATCTCTTTGGATCTCCTGGTTGTGTCTTAAATTGCTTCCGTTGTGCTCTAAGTTACTACATCTATATAGGTGTATATCTTGTATTGATACAACCTTGAGGTTCTTAGTGGTAATTACCTTTTGGTAATCATGCATATTTGTATGTGAGTTATATCCTTTCATGCTTCTAAAATTATTTATCTCTTTATTTGGATATATCTCTACATCTACTCATAGCTTGTTTTATCTTATGTATCTTTTGGTATCTCTTTCTATGATCTAGATCTTACTAGTAGTCCTAACTTGTGATATCATCTACTAGTAGTTCACATACATGTAGTTCTAACCTTGTTTATAATTGGTAACATTTGCTCATCTAGTGGTATTTCACTATATGCTATGCTTGTATCTTGTTTCAAACTTGCTCAAACTTGTTCCTTAAATTGCATATCTACCATCTTGAGTTGCTTACTTAACATTGTGATGCAGGGCACATAGATCTACATTATATGTAGAAATTGGAGTATTTTTGGATTTTATGCAGACTTTGCTCCAGTTTCAGTTTTTGCCGCAAGAGTAGTGTTTATTTATGCAGAAATGACCTTCTGAGCAAGGCTCATCGCTTTGCCATGAGCCCTGGTACTTTTTGGGAAAATTATGTCATCTTGAGGGTCAAAATTATATTTTATTATTTTTCTGCAGCACTTTATCTTGCATTTTGGGTTGTTCAAGTATATGCTTTAACTTGCTTTTCTTTCTATGCTTGGACAAGCCCCTATCTGTTCTCTTCTACTCTCCTTATATAACATTTTGTTATCTCCTTTCCTTTAACAAGTGGTGTTTCTTATTTCTTCATACCCCCACTTTTTGAAATATTGACAAAGAGGGAGAAAGGTATGTCTTCTTTTGACAAAACAAGGAGAAGGCATGTCTTACATGAAGAAGAGAAGTATGCTCATGTAAAGGGAGTAGGTAAAGGGGAGAAGACATATATGTGTAGAACATATATGAGTAGCAGACATAGTTTCTGTAAATGTTATGAAAACTAACAATGTAGGAGAAATAACATCAATTAAGGGGGAGTATGAGAACTCCATGTGCAACAATTGAGGGGGAGCATATGAGCCCAATCCTATTGAAACCCCTAGGTTTCTTCGAAGGTATGATTTTATTTAAAAGCATTCAATACATTTATGGAATGGTTTGTCGTCTTCAAAAAGGGGGAGCATGTTGACTTCAGGTCAATTACGTCAATGTTGACTCACTTCTAAATTGACTAAACTCATGTTTTGATGATGACTAACCATTCCACATATTTGTGTCTAATGTCTCTACTTGAGTGATTTCAGATTAGGTATAGACACACTCCAAATGCCCTAACTTGCGCACATCAAATTGGAAAAAAGACAAGTCAAAGTCAATACAAGTGCATGTTTTTGTAATATGATGTAAATCCATTTAGAATCATGTTGTAAATCACTTGTAATGATTGTATGACTTGTAATTAAGCTTAGAAAAAATCAGGAGTACTTAGATCGAATGTTTAAGCACTCAAAATCCATTTTCCAAAATTCACATCAGGTTGTTTATCGGTCGAGTTTTGTGAGTTGCAAACTCGACCGGTCCTGATTGAATCTTGAAAATGACTTTTGATCAGTCGAGTTTACACTTCACAGAACTCGACCGATGGAGTACCTGACCAATTTGATTTTCATTGGTCGGTCGAGTTTCTCCAGGACAAACTCAACCGATGGTCTGAATATCGTCTTTGTCTTTTACTCTATCGATCGAGCTACCCTTATAGAAACTCGGCCGATTGCACTGTACGAAAAAGTACAGAAAAGTGTTTCTAACCGTTGTGGAGTTGCAACAAGTGAAAATATATCTGTTGCAAGCCACAAAATGGCTAGTTTTTATTCTCAAATATTCCCAAAGGCTAAGAGGCATCCCCTGCTATAAATAGGACCCCTTGGGCTTCATTCCAAGGTTGAGTGAGCATTCAATGCAAAACTCTATGTGAGGTTCCTAATCTATAGTTGAGTGCTTCCTACAACCTCCTCTCTCTCTCTAAGCTTAATCACTTGCTACATTGATTAGAGTGAGTAGGAAATCTGTAAGCGAGCTAGTCCTACATGTATATCTTGTGAGGCTTTCACTTCCACCACCTCCCTTTTTCTCAATTCAATCATGAAGATGAAGGTTCTCTCTCTTGGCTAAGAGAGGTGAAGAAGAACAAGGGAAGGTGTCCCTCGGTGAAGATCAAGGATGAAGACTTGGAGCAAGAGTGGGTAAGCCCTTGGTGAAGGCAGAAGACTCTTTGCTCAAGTGGGTAAGTCCTTGGTGGAAGCTTCTCCGAGTGAAGGTGAAGTCAAAGGCGGAAGATCTAAGAAGAGTGGGTAATTCCTACAAGGCTGAAGACTTGTGCAAGAGTAGGTAAGTCCTTGGAAGAAGGCAGAAGACTCCTTGCAAAGTGGGTAAGTCCTTGGTAAGGTTGAAGACTCTTTGTATTGGATAGGAAAGTCCTTTGGTAATCATGTATTGTATCTCTCATAATGAATATAATGAAGGTGCAAGGTTAATAAATCCTAGAAGTTGACCTCTCTAGGTAGTGGACTGACTCACTTCTAGTTTGAAGTGTGGAACAACTCTGAACAGTTTTTCTATTGGTGTATGTTCAATCTCTCTCTCCCTTGCTATGCATGTTTTAGTTGCACACAAATTTCCTATTTAGCGACCTTATCTTGTGATATATCTTGAAGGTCTAATGAATTTTGTTTAAGTGCATTCAGCTCTATTCACCCCCCTCTAGAGCATCCAATCACCCATCTAGGATCCAACAGTACCCACCCACCCTACCCAACCCATATCTGTGGTCTATATCAATTTGTCACTAGGAAGTCTCTTTTTCATGATCTTCATTACAAACTTGCTAGAAAAGGAGTCTGTATAAGTGAGATCACAATTCAGAAAAGCTTGCCTCCATCGTCTTCTACCACACCTAGAGCCTCCACCTCTACTCAGGCACATCCACCTCCTTAGCCATCCCGAACTGCCACACCTCATTTAATGTATCAAATGAAACTCTCATGGGTTGCATGATGCATCAACAGGCGTATAACCTTCAAGTTCAGGAGCATATGCATCAAGATCTCTGTGCTATCATGTCTACCATGAACATATCTATTAGCCCTACCCAGGAGGTGATTATGCATCATATACATACAATCACTTTTATCCAGTCCCTCCACCTCCCGCTTCTGCCGCTACACCCTATGTTGCTGGTGGTTCTACTCTTGGAGTGCTATCTCTCCATGCTGGTCTTATAGCTACCTTGTTTGCAGGACTTGACACCTCTGCTTCTACCTTTCCTCAACCCAAGAGTTGCATGACCTTGGTATGTCTTGGGCTGAGCCGAATGCCATGTGGCCCGATCGTGGTTTCTATCCTTCTACTGATGAGGAGATGCCCGACCAAGTCAATGAGGAAGTTGTTGTTGTTGATGAGGAGGCATCCGAGGATGATGGCGAGGATGGTTCAGATGGTAGCTTTGTTGGTGCATTTGGTGATGAAGAAGGTGAAGTTGGTGTCTTTGTTGTACCTTCAGATGGAGATGATGACTACGAGCCTGAAGCTTCTGATGATAATGACGTTGACGATGATGATGTGGACATAGATAGCCTAGATGTTTAGATGTTTTAATTTGTAGTCTGTAGATGTTGATCATATATATCTTTCTAGACTATTTTGTACTAAAACCATCTAAGCACATTATCTGAGATGTACTATTTCTATATTCATGTTGTTTTCATCATTTTGGCTTGTAGTTGTCTAAAGGACATGCCTTTAGTGTCGTAATCTTAATCATATGTACCCTTACTCTTTAGTTGACTATATATCATGAGTTTGTGGTATGTTACCCATATTTTGATTATGACATTGATTGCTTCTCTCTCGTCTCTGTTTGATGTGCTATGAGGTTGCATGTTTTAACTTGTAGATTGAATGTTTTGGTTGTGCCTAGAGAAGATATGTTTTTGTGCTCTTCTACCCCCTTACTTTTTGATAATGACAAAAGGGGGAGATAAGTTCAATATTTTGAAGCTCAACCATATTACTTTTATTGCCTATATGATCCTTTTCTTGTCTAAATATATGTTTTATCATTGCTTTGTGTAAAAAAGCTAACTAAGCAGGTAAGAGTGAGCATAGATTGAGGGGGAGCAATTCACATTGCTAACATTATGAATCCCCTTGCAATTCACAAGGCTAAGGTATAACTTTACATATCATTTTCAATATGTTGAGGAATAGTTTGTCATTGTAAAAAAGGGGGAGTTGACTTGAGAGTTATACATTGTCCATATTTTGATAATGACTTAACCATTACATTCATATGTACTGTATGAAAAACACAAAAAAGTGATTTCAACTGTTGGAGAGCTGTTAGAAACAAAAATACATCTGTTGCAAGTTGTAAAATAGCTATTTTTTTGTTCTTAAGTGATCCCACACTCCAAGGAACACCCCCATCTATAAATAAGACCTCTTAGAGTTCATTTCAAGGTTGCTCATTCATGCTATCTTTGATCCTTTCTATAGTTGAGTGTGATACAACACTTTGAGCTCCTTTCCCTCTCTCATTTACAAAGCATTTCATGATTATGAGTTAGGTATGTTGTAAGAGAGCTACCTCCATGTTATTTTGCAAAGCTCTCATTCCTTCCATCTTCCCAATCCCCTCTCTCAAAGAGTAAAGGTTGAAGTGATCTTCTCCGAGTGAAGGAGGAGTTGTTCTTCTTCTTCAAGGTTGAAGGTGTGAAGATCTTCTCCAGGTGAAGGAGAAGGACAAGGTGGAAGATTCAAGAAGAGTGGGAAATTTCTTCAAGGCCAAAGACTTGATGCAAGTGTGAGTATGTCCATGGTGAAGGCTGAAGACATCTTGACCAAGTGGGTAAGTCTTTGTGTAGGTGAAAGACTCATGTCTTGAATAGATAAGTCCTTGGATGTATGGTGGTCTTCTTGAATCTCTTATAATGAAATATAAGTATACATGGGTTACAAAGTACTAGAGGTTGACCTCTCTAGGTAGTGGATTGACAGTCTCCTAGTTTGGAGATTTGAACCACTCTAACCACTTTGTCCAAGTATTTTTTTTAATCTCTCTCATCCTTACTATGCTTGCTTAGATAGGACTTCATATTCTTCTTAAGCATTTGGTTTCAATTGATATAATTTGAAGTTTTAACTATTCTTGTGAGAATTTTAAAGCTCTATTCATCCCCTCTAAAACCCTAGATCCAACAAAAACTCCACAAAGCATCAAAAGAATGTCACCGACTTCGAATGATGTCGAGGACATTGTGAAACTTTGATTGGAACTGAGCCAACTTCGTCCACATATGGAGAAATGTCAACAATTTTGACAAAATGTCAAAGATATCATGGAGTGAAGATGTTTACGTTGACTCAACATCGCCATCTGCTGACATTTACAAAATCAGTGAAATTAGGCATAATGTCAACGACATTTAGTACCATGGTTGCAATTAAAAATCCTAACTCAAATCCTAGTCTGATTCCAAAGAGTAATCCTTGTTGACATAGGAGTCATATTTTTTCCTTTTGAATGTAGCTTCCACTAGAATTGGAGACACAAAACCAACTTCTATTGAGGTTGCGTTTGTTGTGTCGTCCTAGTGGCGGCACAACAACTAAATCTGAGTGGATATTTTAACCTATATTTGTTATGCAGACTACAAGGTAAATAAATCGTCACACATATAAGTTGATCGAGAAATTTCTTGATAACCTGTCACACCAAATCCTTGCGGCTGGAAACGAAATTATTTGTTGGGGATGCCAATTTTCTACAATATCCTTCTAACTGATTGTTCAATACATACAACATTATTTATGTGTAGGCATAATAGACTTTGTCTACATAAACACATCCTACATACACATGTACCGAAGGCTAACGTCTTGTCTATAAGTTTACTTGTAAATAAGATTAAGATATTACTGGTTAATTTACCATTGTAAATAAGGTTGTATACCAAACACAGCCTAAGTTCAAATCCAAACAAGATATGGGCCGAAACCTTCCTTACACCAACATGAGGTGGTTCGAACTTGAATCCCTTCATAGAGGACTGTAGGAATTTGCCAGCAGTGCTACTCTTTGCCGACAATGACTCAATATCTATGATGCCACAATTAGACTCGATCTGTAGCGATCTGTAGCTTTATGTGTAGTAATATGTATCTTCGTATTAATGTGTACTTCAAAATATAGCAGTTATGAAGCAACAATTAAATAACGGTCCGATAACTATTTCATCTGTGTGTTTTTTCATATACATAATAGTACACATGAATTCCGAAAGAATACACATTACTTTTATTACATTGTATCCTTACTAGAAGTTCTGAAAAAGTCAATGTTATAAAGTACACTATACACAAATATACGCAGCAGCAAAAAAAAACACAGAACAATACTGAACAATACATATCTTAACTGACCATTATTGACAATTACTTGACCGTTAAAAAAATGCTTAATGGACAATGTGGAACATTATCGGGCTGTTCCGAGTCTGACAGGTGTGGTACAGTTTTTGTTGTGTAACTTTTCCACTATACAATTGCTATGCTAGGTAAATCATTAAGCACACTTGATCTAATTGGCACAAACTAAACAAAAAACATGCCAAACTTAACTTGTATCAGAAATCATGCCCAAGTTCGTGCTGCAAGGATAGACAGCACGTAACAGAACATCCTCACCTTCTGACCTGAATTTCGCTCAGCTTTATTCTCAACTTCATCTTGCTAGCTTGGACTATGACCTCTCCTTTGGGTGCATCCACTTTCAAAACTATAACATTTTTCCCAAGAGAAGCAACGTATACCATGTCCCCAATTTTAGGCACCTCTCCTGCAAAAGTGAAAGGAGAACGTGCGGTTAAATTTATCTATTTATTAAATTACAACTGTAGCCAGTAACGGAACATCTTACCAGTGGAAGAACCTTTTATAATTGTACCAGTGCTTCCAAGTGAAGCACCAGGAGTTGGAGTTGAAGAGCCGTTTTCAGCTGGAGGCAAGCTGGTGCTACTGTCATCTCTTTCAACCGCAGAAGAACTGTCCTGCCCTCTTCCTTTCTCTGCTGCTTGGGTGGTGCGGAGTTCCCGCACTTGCCGGAGAATATTACGCAGAGAGGAACGAGTTAAAGCAGCAGAATCAAAGATTGCCTGTGTTTTTCTGGCTTTTAGTTTCAAAGAGTGCTGGTTTATTCTGCTCCTTGTCGCCAATAGATTTTCATGTAGTTTTTTTGCAAGCCTGGTATTCACAACTCATTACAAAAGTTTGTCAAAAGCTAACTATTTTGTGATCATATCATTACCAAACAATATGTGCGTGGTATTAAGCATCAATTCAGAAAACGTTGATGAATATATGGATGGGTCTGCATTTCGTCAGGTTAACCTAAATGACACTTTTAGCTAAGAGCAGTACCCTTTCTACTAGCTTTAAGAAGGGATGAAAGCAAACTCACATTTCAGTAACCACTTTTGACGAGAAGCTAGGCTCACTCTGTTTATGTTCAACTGGGTCTGTATACACAGAATTGTAACTGAATGCTACCTGTGATAAAGTAAAAGAAGGCTATGCGATGTCTCTGATAAGAGGAACCCCCCTTCTTTATATAGGAGAAGGGGGGGAGCATACAGACTTTAGACTAAACCCTAATGGGCCAAGACACACTTGGGCCCATATACAAATAGACTCAATTAACATAACTAAATTAATTATGGACTACACTAAAGAGCAACTACAATAAGGTTTCTCAGACTAGGGTCTTTGAGTTGATGTCACACATTAGCTACTTGCAGAAGGGGGCCAAGAATCTTGGGGAGTATCTATCAGAATTCAAACTAATATGTGATTCACTGAAAGCTACTAGTCAGTCTGGATGATCAGGAGCCAGGAAAAAGTAATTACATGTTAAACGAAATCTGACAACAACATTTGAGGCTTCATTCTCTACAAAAGCAATATCTGAATCTATCCCTAAAGCAATGGCTCTGGCAACAATGTGTTCCTACTTCCTAGGCTGGTTCTTCAGTTCCTGATGATGACCTAGTTTGTCAGTTTTAAATGGCCTACCTCAAGAGTATGATCCTGTTGGGAATTGTGTTAACAAGAAGGGCTGAGCGATAGCTTACAGAATACAAGGCTTTCACTGTTTTGAAGCTCCTATTCTAAAACTGTTTTTCTTCTGAAAGACTATGAATTGAGAAAGATGACTCACACATCTCTACTCTTAATCATAATCTTGCTTTCGTTGGTGAAAGATATCCATGTCAGTATATATGTGAAGAAGAGCAAAAAAAAAAAAAATATTACAGTATCGGAGAGAGCATGCTTCTTGTGATTGCACGCGCATTCTTGGCAGCTATCAAGCAGATAAATCTGGTTTTTCTACTTATGAGAGAGAGTTTAACCCTAACACTCACAACAACAGTGGTTCAAACAGTAGGAATGCAGCTTAGTGCCAAATCTGTGCCAAAGGAGGACATGAGGTGCTCAAGTGTGGGCCTTGATTCAATACAAATTATCAGGCACAAAAGACACCACACATTCTAGCTGAAGAATCTAAGGTCTTGGCTGCCATTAACTTACTGATTCTATCTTATTTAATAGGAATGTGGACACGACTGCCACAAATCGTACGACATCTGAGCCCGGTCTGCTTACACTTGTTATAATGGGTCAGTTTACATATTGGTTGGAAATGGTGCTAGTTCTTATTACTCATCCTGCTCCCCTTGAGCAAGTTCTCATTGTACCTGACATAAAAGAATAAGGTTTTGGTATTCAAATTAACAAATAATTTTTCCCTTATATATATTCATGAAGGTATGTGATGCAGGACAACTCCCACTCCCAGATCCAAAAGTCAGATAGCATATCTGATAAGTTTTTTTCATTATGTCTTCGTGTTTTAGGATTTATTACATAAATGTTTTAGTTTATGGACATACATGTAATATAAGGACTTACTTGTAAATTCTTAATTAATTCTTTTTAATTCTTATTTTAGTTTGCTCTTAAGCACATATAAGCTGACTAGGGGTTCCCGTGTGTTTAAATGATATAAATTAGTTTTATTTTGCAACGTGGTTTGCATCAAGTGGTATCAAAGCCTGATATCTAAACCCTAGGTCCAAATCCCACAATCCCCTAGAAACAGCCAAAACCTTAGGCGCGGCCCACCCCACCTATCCTCCATATGAGATCGAAATCCTAGGTCTAGATCCCAGGACCCCAAGAAATGGCCAAAACCCCAGGTGTTGCCCAACACCCTTATCCTCTAACCCTTGGTCTAGAACTCTAGAAGCCATCACCACCGCCTATTGGATCCAAACCCTAAGTTAGATCCAATCCTATCCACACAAATTAGGGGAAAAAGTCTAAATTGTTGTTCACTGCTATATTGTTCATCTCTTTCCTGAGGACCTTTTTTTTCATCTTCCAATCTTCTTCCTTCGAAATTGTATTTTTCTCCATCCACCAATTCCAACAAAAAAAAATAAAAAGGGGAAAAATAATGTTCATAGTGAACAAAATGTGCGGTATTGTATGTGAAGAATAAACTACAAATATTGTTCATAGTGCCTCCAAATATTTTTTTGATGAATTCCTTCTTCCTTGTGCATCTACCGCAATATCTAGAGCCTTCAACAGCCTCACATGGATTTTCAGATTGCACTTCAGACATTGTGCAATCTGCCCATCCCCAGGTATCCAAATTAGGAAAATTTTCTTCTAACTCATTGTCAGGGGGGCTGAGACTGAGCCACACTTCTACTATAGCCAGGAACTTCACTGACTTGCACCATGGTGCACAATGAGGAGATCAATGTCAGGCTTGCAAAAAGTTAGATGAACGCTTGACACGCAATGCCAAGTGGTTTGACCGCCTAAAAACTCTAATTCTAAACATGCGGAAAGAGATGTGTGTACCTTTTGAACCCATGCAAGGGTGACATGTACCACGACGACCACAACCAGAAGACAACCTCTTCACATAGCCAAGGATGCCAATCAAATTACCCTGGCTAGAGCCGATACCAGAGGAAGCAACTGATGGATGTGCCACTCTAGCTTCTTCACCATTAATCACGTCGTCGCTAACTAAGCATGACACATCTATCCAAGTATTTCACGATCCATTACTCGTAGATGCAACTTAGGACTTGAAGGTGGTCATTAGATTGATTGTTTACAACTAAAGCATGATGTATGTAAAACCATCCTTTTGCATGCGAACTTGGCATAAGCTTGCATGATCAACTTTTAGTTTTGATCTCGGGATGAGATCATTCATAGTGGAAGCCACTGATGTAGGACAAGTCCCACTCCCAGATCTAAAAGCTAGATAGCTATCCATTTACTTCTTTTATTAGGTCTTCATGTTTTAGGATTTATTACGCAAATGTCTCAGTTTTCTGACCTGCGTGGAATATTAGGGAATTGCTTGTAATTTCTTGATTTATTTAGTTTGTAATTTGGTCATAAGAAGAAATAAGCCGATTAGGGTTTCCTATGAGTTGTATATATAAGCCTATGTCTAGGGGTATTGTCTGACAGAGTTGGATGATATGAATTAGTTTTGTTTTGCAATGTGGTTTGCATAGGTATATTTCCGCATAAAGTATCTTTAGATGGACCCATATTCTAGCTAGAGGTTATTGCAAAGGAGGCGTGTACCCAATGTTTTAAAAAATGGGAAGCGGGAGGCGTGCAAAGAACACCTTGTAACTGCCTAAGCGCCATGCGGGCACTTTTTAAACAAGTGGGTGCTTAAATTTTTATATATTTTAATACAAAATTACATGTTTATATAAAAAATATATTTCTGAGGAACTTTTATACATATCTAATCAGAAAATCAGTAATTGCCTAAGTATTAATCAATACTTTACTACTAATCAATATTTCTAATCACTAAAATCAGCAAGCAGATCAGTAAGTGTAAATAACAAACTATGAATTAATGAGTAAACTCTTTACTACTAATCAGCGATACTAATTGGTAAAACAAACAAGCATACCAGTAAATCAGTATTTAACTAGCATTTATCGATACATATTACTAATCAATATTTCTAATCATTAAATTCAGCAAGCAAATAAGTAATTGTAAATAACCAACTATGAATTAATGATTTAATACTTTACTACTAAACTAGTAATCAGTATTGCACCAAAAAAGTAATACTAACCAGTAGTACCAATCACTAATTAATGAAAGCAGCAGGAAATTAGTAAAACGAATCATCCATTAGAAGTATAATAGAGTGATAAGATATTTTCTTGGATACATAACAGCAGTACCCTATTATTACAGCTTACATACAATGTATGCATTCTATATTAGGACTAGGTAAGAACATTTAATGTATACAAGTTTCATATATTATAGTCAAATACTACTTGGATCATATAATTAATTAATGTTACATGCTTACAGCAGTACTTAAAAAAAGGGGGTGAAGCGGGCAAAAAGCGGCCCATTTTCTTCAAATTGCTTAAGCGGCTGCTTAGGGGCTGAATTAAGCGGATGAGGGTGGTGGCCGCTTAAGCTGCTGCACTGATTTTTATTACAGCGTGTGTACCTGATGGAGAGCATTGGGCCTTCTGCTTCCCTATCTTGAAGATAGAAAGTTACTGCCTCAACAATATGGCACAAGCTAGGAAGCATGAACACAACACTAGACACATACATGCATGGATGCGGACACGGAATAAACCAATTTCTAAACATATAGGACATGAAACAAGATAAAAAATATATACATGCTAGTCATAAGACATGATACATATATATGCAGCATACATGTATTATTCTCATAATTCTATTGAAATATAACCTAGGAAGCATGGACACTTCCCGGAGGCCGCCACACCACGAACACGTGGACATGTGGTGGACACCTCTCAGACGTGTCCAAGTCTCCCATTTTTTTTATCAGGAGTTGGACACGTCCTGGACACGGCTTGGACACAACAACACATCACAAATTAAGAAGGGGAAATATCCTATTGCACATAAACTTCCTCTCCACCCCTGATGCACATGTCTTCCCCTCGTTACATCACCACCTACGTAATTACTCCTCTTCATCCACCTAAAGACTTTGGCCTCTCCTCTCTCTCCACTCGTTGCCAACCTCTCATCTTCCTCTTCTTCGGTTTCCAATATCTATGTTTTATTTGTCCACCACCACCACCACCAACAACCTCCTCTTTCCCTTCCTTTTTTTCCCAAATCTGAATGTACATCAATGTTAACAACATACCTCCTCTTTTTTCTTTGTTGTCTACCACCATTACTATCTTTTAACTGTCCAAATTACATGTGCAATTTTTTTTCTATGGGTCCATACTTGTAGTGCTTAACTTGTTATTGTTTGTGAATAAAATTTATATTACTATTATTGTGTTTACAATGTGGACTTGCTTGATCGTATGCCTTTGATGGCTTAATTTCATGATGTGTGCAATGTGTGTTTGAGTGAACATATGAAAGTGAATACAACTTGGATGAAATGATCTTTAAGTTTGAATGTGCTTGTTCTTTTTTGTGTTATATATAAAAACATTATATGTATGTATATGTCTATGTATATTATTCGTCGTGTCCAACGACGTGTCCGTGTCCTATATTTTTTGAAAATTCCCGTGTCCCGTGTCCGTGTCCGTGTCCGTGTCCATGCTTCCTAGAATATAACTTATAGTGCTGGTCTAGTTTAACTTCATAACATGAGTTATGTAATTGTATCGTTTTTTGCACAAATGCCCAACCTTTACTGTCTAGGATTAATTGTACGAGGGTAGTACGGCTTTCAACTTGTGCTAAAATGTCCATATAGATGTACATCCTAGCTCTGTAATGAAATTGATGGAGCTATTCTTATAATATTTTGACCTAGTAATAAATCTAGAAGACATTAATTTGAAATAGTAGTGAAAAAGAATATATGAAACGCTCGTGGGGGTGATCTTACTCCAACAATATGTCCTTAGTTCGTATTGCAGGTTGCAACTCACAAAAATCAAGGCATTTATTTATTATCAAGTAAATTGTATGTATTAAGAATGGTGTTTGACTTCGACTTCGTGTCTACTTCGCCAAGTTTGGAAGTGGAAGTTTGTAGAAACCTCGAGGTAAGTTCAGATATAAACTTCAATGCCGTTTTTTGAAGAAAATGATGAAAATTTGAAGGAAACTTTGATTGATAACTTCTAATTATACCTCTATCTTATATACGTTAATTTAACAAAAAAACATGATTCACGACTATGTAACCCGAAGTAGGTTGATAATACAATTTATTTCTTGAAGGGTCAAATGTGCAATACACATGTTAATATATCTCTTCATATATTGTTATTTGTAATTTCTATATATTGTTGGACCTCTATGTAATTTCTCTAGTTCTATTAATAAAAGGGTGAGTGGTCTTGAACCCCCACACAAGCTGCATTGCAAGCAGCCTTGCAACTTACGTTCACATGGTACCAGAGCAAGGTTGCTCGTAGGGTTCCATCTAGGGCGCTGCCTTCCCTCACTCTCTCTCTCTCTCTCCCCTTCGCGTCGCCGCTGTCGGGCAGCAACACTGCAGGGTCGTACCGCGGAGCCCCGCTGGAAGCAGCCGCCGCCGCCGATCTTGCGGCCGCAACAGCCACCGGCCACAACAGCAACATAGCCGCCAGCTTTGGGCAGACCCACCGCCCGTCAGCAGCCTTCGATTCCTCCAGTTGATTCCGAAGGTAGAGTCTACGTAAGACGGCTCGTTAAAACTCATAACGGAGGCTCCATCCATACGCAACAAATTCCTAATCACATCTCCTCCATGTGTGATTAGAGAATTTTTCGATTGGGGGCTGTGGATGCATCAAAATCACATCTAATCTTCCGACATGACGTGTATCTCTCCGTCACTCTACTCTTCTGTGGCATGTATCTCTCCGTCACTCTATCCGTTAAATCATGGAGGACACCAAGGCATCAACTACCTACAACGAGATGTCACCTATCCCCTCCATCAAGCTAAACGGGAAAAATTATCTCTTGTGGATGAATGATGTCCATATAGTGTTAAAATCCCGAGATAAAGCACGACATGTTGATTTTGTTTCTCCTGCTTCTACTGATAAAGGCTATGCTGAATGGAAACGTCATAAACTCATAATAGTCTAGTGAAGACCTAGCTATGGGGGAGCATGGAACCTGCTATTGCTGTTAGGTTCATGTTCTATACTACTGCCAAAGACATATGGAATGTTGAGGAAAAGAATGCTCTTTGTCAGTTTATGATATATGATCGACTCTTTGCTGAACGACAGGGAGATAAGCCTTTAGAAGAATGAAGAGTGATCCAAGGTATTGCTCAGTAGCTGAGCTTCTATCATCCAGTGACTGTCTAAGAACAAGTCAAAGATAGAGATGACTTGATTACTGCAAAGTTTCTATCGGGTCTGAATTCGTCTTGCAATTTGGCCCGCAGTGTTATCCTTGCTTCTGACAAACTTCCCAGCCTGGAAGAAGCCTACTCGAGAATTCTACAATCAAATTTTGAACCAGTTGATTCTACAACATTCTCGCCTTCTGGAGATTCTCATGCATTTGTAGCCATTGCAGTTGGAGGAGGCTGTACAGGTATGGGACGAAGACGTGGATCACGTCCCAAGTGCTCCTTCTGTGACAAACCTGGACACACTGTTGAGAAGTGCTAGAAGAAGCATGGAAGACCTGCTGCACCACCTGTGAGGGCAACAAACTATGCAAGTACTGCTGAGTCTTCTGAGCCATTTGCATCAAGTTTTGGTTCTTCTGGCATCACACTCGCAAAGGAAGAATATGATATATTTATTCTGACTACACAACATATGTGTGTGGGATCTTCTTCTTCCTCTGCAAATCTGACTTCTACCACTGGTAATCAGGCTACCACTCTACTAGCTTTTGGTTCAACTTCTTCATGGGTGGTTGATTCTGGAGCATCACAACATATGACCGGTATGAGGAGATTACTTCACTCCATTGACTCACATATTCCTCACAAATCTGTTACCATAACAGATGGTTTAGTGAGGAGAGTGTTAGTAAGTGGATCCGTTTCTCTAACTCCTAAAATTAATCTTAAATTGGTTCACTATGTGTCTGCATTTCCTTTTAATCTTCTCTCTGTTGCAAAATTAGTTGATATTGTGAACTGTACAGTGACGTTTGGGCCTTCTTGCTTTGTATTACAGGATCTCAAAAGTATGAGGACGATTGGTGGGGGGCTAGGAAAGGTGATCTCTACCTCTTCCAAAGTTACAGTCTGCCTCACCAAGTATATGCTCCTGCTCCCGCTATCCTTTTGAACGGTTCTCCCTTACTGTGGCACTACAGATATGGACCTCCGTTGTTGGAGAGCTTGAATTAGTTAGAACCTGAGTTATCCCAAGTGTCTTCATTAGAGTGTCAGTCCTGTCATCTGGGAAAACATCATAGACTGTCTTATCCCAGTCGTGTCAATAAACGGGCATCTTGTCCCTTTGAGTTAGTCCACAGTGATGTTTGGGGTCTTATAAAGACAAATAGCTATAATGGTTTTTGCTATTTTATTTCCTTTATGGATGATTTTTCTCGCATGACATGGATTTATTTATTAGAGTCAAGAGTCCGTGTTACCATTTTCAAGCATTTTCATCAAGAAATAAAAGTTCAATTTGATTGCAATATTAAAATTCTTCAATCTGATAATGCCTAGGAATATGTTTAAACTACTATGGCTGATTTTTGTAGCTCTGTTGGGATGATTCATCGTACGTCTTGTCCTCACACTCCTCAACAAAATGAAGTAGCTGAGCGTAAAAATCATCATCTTCTTGATATTACCAGGATATTATGTTTCAATCCAATGTACCTAAGAGATTCTGGTTTGATGCTTTATTTACTGCATTTTTCCTGATCAACAGGCAACCCTCTTCGGTGCTTCAAGGACATACTCCTTTTTTTGTCTTACGTCCAAAAGATCAACCTTTCCTTGTTCCTCTCAGAGTGTTTGTGTGTACTTCATTTGTCCACAATTTTGATCCTAAGGCTGATACATTATCCCCTAGGTCTATTAGGACTCTCTTTCTTGGGTACTCCAACACTAGCAAAGGATACAAGTGTTATTGTCCCAGTCTCCGCCGTATATTTGTGTCTCGGGATGTAACTTTCCATGAATCCACACCATATTTCTCTAGTGTTCCCAATAAGGGGGAGCAATTGTGTGAAAGTGAGAGAGTGCCACCATCAGACATCAGTGAGAGAGTGCCACCATCAGACATCCGTGAGAGAGTGCCACCTATCATTCCTGACTATACAGTCATTCACGAAGAGCAGCCAACAAGTGATTCATTAATTCAACAATATCAACATGTTTATAGCAGACAAGGCAGGCAGGATCTAGAGGAAGTAGCGACTTCAGTCTCCGAGCCTTCCCCATCTTCCTCTACTCAAGAGATTTCTGAAGAACGATCTGACCTTGATGTTCCCATTGTTGTTCGCAAAGGTACTCGTTTATGTACTATTCGACATCCTATTGCAAATGTGTGTTGTTTGTCGAAATTATCCAAGCAGTCACGTCCATTTGCTCTTGGGATTGATTATGTGGTTATTCTAAGAACTCATGTTGATGCTATGAAGGATACTGGATGGAAACAGGCGATGCATATGGAAATGTCTGCTCTTCTTCAAAACAACATCGGGGATCTTATTGACTTACCTCTAGGGAAAATGTTGTGGGTTGCAGATGGGTATTCACAGTAAAACATAATCCATATGGTTCAGTTGAGAGGTTGAAGGCTAGACTGGTGGCAAAGGGTTATACTCAGACCTATGGAGTTGATTTCTTTGAGACCTTTTCACCAATGGCTTATCTGAATCCAGTGCGGATTCTTATTCCTCTGGCTACTACCTTTGACTGGCCTCTATTTCAGCTTGATGTCAAGAATGCCTTTCTCCATGGTGATCTACAAGAAGAGGTATACATGGAGCAACCTCTTGGTTTTATTGCTCAGGGGGGGTGTCAGAAGGTGTGTAGACTGAAGAAAGCCATCTACGGGTTGAAACAATCTCCTAGAGCATGGTTTGACAAGTTCAGTGATGTTGTGCTAAAGATGGGCTTCTCTCGTTCTGTGACTGATCATTCCTTATTTTATTCTAGCTCTTTATCCATCATTATTGATGTATATGTTGATGATATAGTTATCACTGGCAGCGATTCTACAAGCGTATCACGTGTGGAGGAAGGATTGCAGGGACACTTTCATACAAAGGATTCGGGAAAACTGAGATATTTTTTGGGTGTTAGAATTGTCCCACACCGCTGAGCTCTGTGAAAGATCCTGGGCTTATAAGGTGTGTGGTCCCTTCACCCATTGCCAATTGGTTTTGGGTAGAATACCACACATTCTAATATGGTATCAGAGCGGACCCCACGAGACAAGTGTGAGGACCACATCCTACCTAAAAAAAAGAACAAGTGCAAGCATACAAAAGTGGCTGCACTTGAGGGGGGATGTTAGAATTGTCCCACACCGCTGAGCTCTGTGAAAGATCCTGGGCTTATAAGGTGTGTGGTCCCTTCACCCATTGCCAATTGGTTTTGGGTAGAATACCACACATTCTAATATTGGGCATTGAAGTACTTAGATCTCGTGCATCTTTTGTTGGAGTTGTGGTGAGTCAGCATATGAGCTCACCACAACAATCACACTGGATGGCAGTTTGTCGTATTCTGAGATATCTGAAGGGTGCACCCGGTAAGGGGACACCTACTATAGACCCAAGACTCATGTGTCTACTCTTGTTCTTATTAGTTATGCAGATGCAGACTGGGCTGGTAATCTGAATGACAGGAGGTCTACTTCTGGGTATTGCACATTTCTAAAAAATCACCTTATCACTTGGAAAAGTAAAAAGCAAAATGTTGTGGCTAGATCAAGTACGGAAGTTGAGTATCGAGCAATGGCTCATGCATGTTACGAATTGCAGTGGGTTCAATCTGTACTTTTTGAGTTAAAGATTTCTGTTTCGTCTCCCATAGAGCTCAAATGTGACAATCATGTTGCTATCTACATTGCCAAGGGTCCAATCTTCCATGAGCGCACTAAGCATATAGAGGTTGAATGCCACTTCATCAGAGATCAGATCAAGAATGGCAAGGTGGTGACTCCGCATGTCAAATCTGAAGATCAACTTGCAGATGTCCTCACAAAGCCATTGAGTCCAACAACATTTCAGAGCTTTTGCAACAAGTTGGGCATACACGATGTGTACACTCCAGCTTGAGGGGTAGTGTTAATATATCTCTTTATATTATGTTATTTGTAATTTCTATATATTGTTGGTGTTGGGTTTTAGGGGAGGCAGAGAAGGCAGCGGAAACAAAAAATTTTCTCCCCAAACCCATACCGAGGAAACGCGTCAACGTCTATATAATAGGAAAGGATGGTTTGTGGAATCATACCTTGTCCCGAGGCTTGCTCGGCGACAATACCTCGCGCCTTGCGCGATCTTCACCTCCGGTCTTGGATGGTGTCTGTGCAGCTCCTGGTCGCACCGGGACTGACGACTCCTCCTCTCACCGGGACTGTCGGGATTGACAGTTGTCCTCCTGAGCGGCAGAAACCTCCCGCCTCTGTAGTAGTCCACACGGACCACCTGGAACTCCACACTCCTTGTCCCACAAGGAAGTGGAAGGAGTCGCACCCTCCTGTTGACGTACTAGTCGTCAACACACTCTCCTGCCTCCAGTTGCAACTGCAGTTGTCCTTCCCTTACTGCACCTCCCTTTTGCGGGAAGCACTTGCTCGGGCTCTCTCTCGGTTACCAAAACCAGAGAGAACGACAACTTTGCAGAGCAACTGGTTGCACTGAGTTGTACTTTGAGAAGCCCCCAATACCCCTATATATATAGGAGGGTAATGGGACAAGGTTCTCCATCCCGAGCAATGCGGGACTAAAAGCAGAAGTAGAAGGGTTCGAGATTTTCCACAAAAACCAACCAACTCGCAACCTGAACCGGTCGGTTGGAACACCAACCGATCGGTTGGGACCCATGAGCCGATCGATTCACTTCTGAACCGGTCGGTTCGTGGTCCTGATCAGTTCCCGATTGACTTTCCTTCTTTTGTTTCTAATTGGTATCGAATACCAATCCATGTTCCAATCAAATTGGGCAAGTGAAACGCAAGGAAAATTCTCACCGACCTGACTTTCCCAACTTGCTCGGTTGCACCAGTTGAACCGATCGTTTCAACACTTGAACCGATCGTTTCACTCTGACCATGAGCCGATCGACTCAACACTTGAGCCGACCGGTTCAGCAACCTCAGTCGACCGGTTCAACACTTGAGCCGATCGGTTGGGAGTGCAGGTTGTGCAGAATCAGTCAATTGCGATTTCAATCAATCTGATACTCCAATCAATGTGTCCAACACCTTGAACCATATGATATTGAGCTATTGACTGATTGAGTGTTTAATTGAACTACCAAACTCCTTTAGTAATCAATTTAAACATTGCTTGTGGACAAAACTCCTCTTCCAGGTTAAATCCTATGTGTGACCCTGCAGGTCCATTTCACGTCGGCAGTGAAAGTCCATAACACTTATAACTTCACAAGCAAAGAGCGGTGCCTAGTCACACATCAGTGCTACCCAAGTGAAAGTAAAAAGTTGGAGAACAACTTTCAATCCTACAATTCGTGAATGGTGTTACAGTGAATGTATAATTCCTTTGTCTCTGATATCCCGAATGAACTCGAGGCATGGAACAGTCATCCTGTCAACGTTCATTCACTTTCTTGATCTCAGAGTAGATTGAACGAGATATGTATGACATCAATATCACATACTGATTCACACATGCGTGCGCACGCCTATCTCAATCCTACTCATGAAGTGGCCTTGGATATCAAACTCTCTCAGGAGGGACAAATCCCATATCTATCACTCACCCCTCAAAAGCCCCACGTGTCAAAGCCACCCAATCATCACCTTTATAACAACCCATGTTTCAGGACTGCGTTTGATGATGTCAAAGTGTGCCCAACGACATGTGTTGAGTGTAGTGATTTCAGGTCAAAGAATCACACTCACCACCATCACTGTGAGTACTGACTGTGACTACCATGTCATGGTTCCATGTGTCAAACTCACGGTGGGTCTGTCCGGTACACTTGTTCTCTAACAAGTACCAATGTGTTTGGTTTGATATCTCTATATCATGACTAATGAGATTCTGTCATCAACCAACACCACAATCTAGTCTTGTGTGTCATTGCTGTCTATCTACCTTCCACAAAGACATCCGACTAGGGACATAACAAGAATGTACAAACTCTTAGCATCCGTATGATCTCATCGTCCAGGTCCTCAACTTGAAAGCATACGTCATTGAGTACTGTCATTCTCTAGACATTCAATCTGTGTATCACTATCTCATATGACTGAACCAGAAAGAATTGGAAGCTTGCCTTTGATGTTTATCAAATCAATCTTAATGTATCCCACCAATCATCCCATGATTGGCTCTCAGGGCATACATACCAACAGACTCCCACTTGCACTGCGAGCCAATCACCCTTGAATCATATTCATAGTGATCTTCAAACATGTCCCACATGTTACTATGCTCTAGTGTCAACATAGTGAGTAATGGCAACACCTTGCCAAAGTCAGTTTAAATTCCATGTCTTTCATCTCTTCGTTGTACGTCACACGTATGAGATGGAGTTGCCGTAATATGCGATCTAGTATTCCTTTGCTAACCTTTAGCCACATTGCATGATCAAGGATTCCAGACTTGTCATCAATGTCATACATACAAGATGATGAATGCATTTTGTTCTTGCCATGTCCATACATGCAAGACAATGGGATGATTACATACATGATAGATCCATATCTATTCTTAGTGTTCCCATTCTTCATAAGAATTGGACACTTGGCCTTGGGATACTAACTCCATGTAGCATGGACAAGTTTTTCTCCCACTGAATCTGTGCATACTGAACACTTCAGTACAGATTGCCAATGTATGCTCTCTCTTTTCAGGTTAAGAGATTCTTCGAGAACTATCTCTATAGATCTCTATTCCTATCACATAGGAAATATCTCTATCTTCCTTGAAGACAATTTCCACTTTTGGATTTCCATTCTAGAACATTTCCATTTCACATCAACATGTGGAATGCGAACACGCTCCCACTAAATCACAGATCCCTTCTTTATCTTTGACATATCAGTCAAACCCTTTGACTATATCATCAAAGTAAAGATCCAATTCTGAGTTGCTTGTACTCAATCAATCATATTGATTGGTCCATTGTAACTTATAGACTTCATTTGCATTATTGGATTCATAAACCTTATAGGCTGTGTCACGTACACATCCTTGTTTTATTCCTCATAGGAATGCGGTTTTAGTATCCATATGCCAAATGTCTTAGTCATTAAGTTGCAATCAACAAGCATCATCCTTCTCAAAATGTTATCCATGTATCTTAACACTTAAGATTCATTTGCACTTATGGATTTCATCCAATGAGTGCTACCATCAAGGTCATACCTTATGGTTCACAAGGATGTCATTTAGGATGTAAGGGTCATAAACCATAACTCAAAATTCGGTTCCTCATATTCATCTAGATAGTTGACTCATCACATGACCAACTCATCACATAGATAATTGAGGTGTAACTGTTAAGGATATAAGAACTCACAACCCTTGTGATTCTTAATTCCTTTTATTAGTGTCGGGTATTCTTTTATTTAAGAAGAATTCAGTTATTCGATAATCATTCTCTAACTCTTTAGAGTATGATTCCTTCTTGATTTAGACATCACCATGCCTTAATCATGAGTTCACTATGATACACTATCATAATCACTCATAAGGATCTCAAACATTTGGTCCAAGTATTTCATTCATTGATCTCATCAAGAATTAACACTTTACCAAATTTGTACTTCATCTATGATGATCTTGAACACTTCAAGATATTCATATTGGTATTTCTCTAAACACCATTTGAAGTATTAGCATTTACTCCAATAGGTATGTAAATACATCACATGTATTATACCTAATAGGACAATCATTCTCCCACTACTATTAGTGAAGATTGATTAATCATGTACAAGAGATTCATGTCTCTTACTGGTTCTCTAACCAAAAGAGTCTAGATTTATCCATCATATGGAAACTAGAAAAGAATTTCTCATGATTGATGCTAATTTGATTGTTTGAGTTATCAATAACTTTAGGTATCATTTTATCTTATGCATACCATGTATCACAAGATAAGCAAGGCATTGCCACAAAGATCATATCTTTAAGATTGAAACATCAACTTTATTAATTGTCATCATTGTCATACAATATGCAAAAATAAAGTGTTTCTATCTATTGGCAATATATGAAATAGCAGTTCTCAACTCTATTTCGTGCCCTTTAGGCTGAAATGAACTGAAAGGTACTCCTTTTCCATGGCAACAACACTTGCTCCAATGATGGGTACTTCTTTCCTGGTCCTTTCACAAAGGCCATCACTTCTTTGCGGATCTTGCATATCATATATGACATATCCATATCTTGGTATTATATACCTCAGATAAAGAAGTGGTTCATTTCATGATACCTTAGGTGGAGATCTCCATCCCCTCCTTTATCTTCTTTTGTTCTTCCAGATATAGAGGGCAATCCCTCATACACCCTTTCCCCATGTGCCTCGAGGCTGAAGACGGCTTGGATTACTGGCTAGCATCAACACACTTCTTTGCTTTGCCCTTATCCTTGCCCTTAAGAATTACCTTTTCTTTGATCACATCAAAGATTTATGGTTTGTCTTTCTTCATCTTTGCCTCTACTAACCTCAACATGTCCACAACTTGTCAACATTTGTCAAAGTTGTCCATGTCATAGTTCATCATGAACTGTATGATTCTTGCAACATTTGCAATATCATACTAATAGCCAACTCTTGGCTCAGAGCAAATCCTTCTTAGTCAGGTCTTTCCACATACCCAATCACATTGAGTGTGTGAATACCTTACTGGATCTCCTTTTTGTCATGATATACTAGGACAGTGTCTTAGACACATCATATGTCTCATGTTGTCTCTGTAACTCATAGTTCAGAGAAGACAACATCAAGCACTCCTCATCAATGTCATCCTCAGTATGCTTCCATAAGCATACTTTCAGCCATTGATGTGGTGGGATTGAGTTTATCTGGTCTTGGTATAACTAGGACTTGGAGCTTTCGCTCTTTGAGAACACTTCTCATCATCCTAACCAGTCGTGGAATTATTCCCATTTAATTTGTTGGTCTCAAAGACCGATCGCAAATAAAGTGATTTGTTGATTAACCATTTATTTTAACAAAAGGAAATATATGCAATTTTAGTCCAAAACTCTTTTTGACTTGTTTGATTGATTTGAAAGTTGACGATAAAATTAGGCCTTTAATTAATTATCGCTCCCACTATTTTACTTCAAATTGATAGCCCTCACCATCAATTCGGAAGATTGCAGCGTACAACCTTCTAGTGGGCAAGATCCTGAAATCCTCTAAGTCATGAGTCAGCTTTGGCTGATCGCCCACAACATAGATCTCTCAGGTAGGCAACTTTTGCCAATTGCATCATATGCAACTCTTGATAAGATGTCATATACAACTCCTTGCAATGATCATCTCCATGCCTCAAGGCGCTAGATCCTATCTAGGTCACCTTGTTAAGTCCGACCCAAAGCAAACACGATGAATATGCACCCTGCTTTGGCAGACCCACACATTCATCCTTCACGCTTCCACGAGATAGACGGTGCACCACGCTTGGGTGTGCCCACACTTGGTCGATTAAGCTTTTCACGTGTGTCGCATTTGGAAGGCATCTAAAACTTAATATTTTAATGAGGGATTTGGTTTTATATACATATACATATCCAATCACCACAATACATAGTACGTATCATATACATGCTATATCCCACAGAAAACATGCACAAAACGATAAAAAGCGATGATTATGGCCATCCTAATGTGATTCCTCGAGCCAAGAGGAATCACGGTCATCTAGGTCAACATCACATGCAACCTGTACAAGATGAACATCTGTGCCTTGCCATCCGAGTTGATCAACTCATCACATGAATGATCTGTACTCTCCAGCCGGTCGTCTGGGTGCCACCAGCCGATCGGTTGGCTCCTCCAACCGATCGGTTCGCCTGGTCGTCGTGCATCTCGTCATGTCCGCCACCCGCTCGTCTCGCTCCTCGAACCGGTCATCAACCGATCGGTTCACTCCTTGAACCGACCGTCTGGAACGTCAACCGATCGGTTCACGCCTTGAACCGATCGTTTCAGCTGTTGTCTTGATGTCCGCCGGTCTTCGACATAATAGGAAATAAAATCTATCCTATTATTACATTGCTTAAAAGAAGAAACCCCGAGTTACATTCGGGGGGGAGCAAAGGTAGGAAAGAATCTCGAATTATTTCGAGTTACATCAGGAATAAGAGAGGGAAGATCGGTGCGCAGACCGAGATGCAAGCAACCACAAACAATCACACACAGATAGGGGTTTATAGGCCATAATCACGCTACACACATCCACCACAAAACTCGTTTAAGGGCGACGCGTATCGAGTGCATTAATAATACATATCATATATGTAATTTGGGATTTGTAGATTTAGGATTGGACATGCATAAAGCCGATATTATTCGCATCGTATGCAATAAATAAAGGCGACAAACCAAAATCGATCATATCGATATTCCTAAAATATAGAGCAGTTGGCGTGGCTGTGATACCACTGTTGGGTTTCAGGGAAGGCAGAGAAGGCAGTGGAAACAAAAAAATTTCTCCCCAAACCCATACCGAGGAAACGCGTCAACGTCTATATAATAGGAAAGGATGGTTTGTGGAATCATACCTTGTCCCGAGGCTTGCTCGGCGACAATACCTCGCGCCTTGCGCGGTCTTCACCTCCGGTCTTGGACGGTGTCTGTGCAGCTCCTGGTCGCACCGGGACTGACGACTCCTCTCACCGGGACTGTCGGGATTGACAGTTGTCCTCCTGAGCGGCAAAAATCTCCCGTCTCTGTAGTAGTCCACACGGACCACCTGGAACTCCACACTCCTTGTCCCACAAGGAAGTGGAAGGAATCGCACCCTCCTGTTGACGTACTAGTCGCCTACACACTCTCCTGCCTCCAGTTGCAACTGCAGTTGTCCTTCACTTGCTGCACCTCCCTTTTGCGGGAAACACTTGCTCGGGCTCTCTCTCGGTTACCAAAACCAGAGAGAACGACAACTTTGCAGAGCAACTGGTTGCACTGAGTTGTACTTTGAGAAGCCCCCAATACCCCTATATATATAGGAGGGTAATGGGACAGGGTTCTCCATCTCGGGCAATGCGGGACTAAAAGCAGAAGTAGAAGGGTTCGAGATTTTCCACAAAAAGCAACCAACTTGCAACCTGAACCGATTGGTTCACAAGTGAACCGGTCGGTTGGGGACCTGAACCGGTCGGTTGGAACACCAACCGATCGGTTGGAACACCAACCGATCGGTTGGGACCCATTAGCCGATCGGTTCACTTCTGAACCGGTCGGTTCGTGGTCCTGATCAGTTCCCGATTGACTTTCCTTCTTTTGTTTCTAATTGGTATCGAATACCAATCCTTGTTCCAATCAAATTGGGCAAGTGAAACGCAAGGAAAATTCTCACCGACCTGACTTTCCCAACTTGCTCGATTGCACCAGTTGAACCGATCGTTTCAACACTTGAACCGATCGTTTCACTCTGACCATGAGCTGATCGACTCAACACTTGAGCCGACCGGTTCAGCAACCTCAGCCGATCGGTTCAACACTTGAGTCGATCGGTTGGGAGTGCAGGTTGTGCAGAATCAGTCAATTGCGATTTCAATCAATCCGATACTCCAATCAATGCGTCCAACACCTTGAACCATATGATATTGAGCTATCGATTGATTGAGTGTTTAATTGAACTACCAAACTCCTTTAGTAATAAATCGAAACATTGCTTGTGGACAAAACTCCTCTTCCAGGTTAAATCCTATGTGTGTGACCCTACAGGTCCATTTCACGTTGGCAGTGAAAGTCCATAACACTTATGACTTCACAAGCAAAGAGCGGTGCCTAGTCACACATCAGTGCTACCCAAGTGAAAGTAAAAAGTTGGAGAACAACTTTCAATCCTACAATCCGTGAATGGTGTTACAGTGAATGTATAATTCCTTTGTCTGATATCCCGAATGAACTCGAGGCATGGAACAGTCATCCTGTCAACGTTCATTCACTTTCTTAATCTCAGAGTAGATTGAACGAGATATGTATGACATCAATATCACATACTGATTCACACATGCGTGCGCACGCCTATCTCAATCCTACTCATCAAGTGGCCTTGGATATCAAACTCCCTCATGGGGGGGAAATCCCATATCTATCACTCACCCCTCAAAAGCCCCATGTGTCAAAGCCACCCAATCATCACCTTTATAACAACCCATGTTTCAGGACTGCGTTTGATGATGTCAAAGTGTGCCCAACGACATGTGTTGAGTGTAGTGATTTCAGGTCAAAGAATCACACTCACCACCATCACTGTGAGTACTGACTGTGACTACCATGTCATGGTTCCATGTGTCAAACTCACAGTGGGTCTGTCCGGTACACTTGTTTTCTCTAACAAGTACCTATGTGTTTGGTTTGATATCTCTATATCATGACTAATGAGATTCTGTCATCAACCAACACCACAATCTAGTCTTGTATGTCATTGATGTCTATCTACCTTCCACAATGACATCCGACTAGGGACATAACAAGAATGTACAAACTCTTAGCATCCGTATGATCTCATCGTCCAGGTCCTCAACCTGAAAGCATACGTCATTGAGTACTGTCATTCTCTAGACATTCAATTTGTTCTATCACTATCTCATATGACTGAACCAGAAAGAATTGAAAGCTTGCCTTTGATGTTTATCAAATCAATCTTAATGTATCCCACCAATCATCCCATGATTGGCTCTCAGGGCATACATACCAACAGTTGGATCTCTATGTAATTTCTCCAGTTCTATTAATAAAAGGGTGAGTGGTCTTGAACCCTCACACAAGCTGCATTGCAAGCAGCCTTGCAACTTACGTTCACAACACATATACAAATATTGTTCGCCATACATGTTCTATACAATATTTAATCAAACAACATTTATAACATTCTCTCTAGGAAAGAGTGGCAACAACAAACATAGGAGTTGATATTAGAAGTTGTGAAGAGGGTTGGAGGTGAAACTTATGCCTTATATGGCCCGTAGGCCCTAATTAGGATTAATGTTCTAGGCCGTCTCAACTTCACCCCAACTTCGCCCCAACTTTGCCCAACTTCAAGGGAAACTTCAGACAACTTAGGAGATGTTGGGACGAAAAAACACAAAAAAGTCAACTTCGTCCACAACAGTGAAACTTCGCCCCAAAGTTTGGACGAGGCTGAAGAATTTGGTATTTGACTTCGCCTATGCTTGAAATTTCAAAGTTATGTTGCATGCTTAAAAGCACATTTCAATTTTTTCACTCTCTACAAAAGCAGGATTTGCCTTGACATTAAAGGACATGGTTTAGGAGTGTCCAACTTGTTTGAAGGTGTGTACTAGAAGTGGCAGACTGTCAGTATACAATGCATGTCAAACACGAATGAGGGAGCTTACAAGAAGTTTTTGTGCTTCCGAGGACGCAAGAGTCTTGGACATTTAAATAATGAGATTGTCTGACATTTAAAGAATAAAAGTTGATTCACACCAATAATAACAATCTGGAGCTATGAGCGAGCTCTCACATAAGAGCAAAAGACTTCCTTCCATTACTAGTAATATTAAGAGTTGTAGTCCTTTTTTGTTAGTTCATTGAGGCCTTTGGGGAAAAGTCCCCTATATCCTCTAAAAAAGGTTTTGTTTACTATGTTTATCTGTTGATAGTTGTACCAGTTATTCCTGGTTGTAACCAATGAAAAATAAAAGTGAATTCTTCTGCTAATATGTTTACTTTACTAAAATGTTTTCCATTTAATTCAATAAAGAGACAAAAGTTTTCACATCCCTTTGTTAACAAATAATGAAAGAATCCATACCAACGGAGAGCACTCTGCATCAAATTTCAAAGTACACCCTTGAACAAAAAAGATCAGTTGAAAGAAACCATATACATGGTTAAATTAGGGTTGATAGTGTGATTTGATGCTCATGACCTACAAGTATCACTCAGAATTTTTCTTACTTAATAATATGTTGCTATCCAAGTTTCTGATTTACACTCTGTAAGAAGAAATGGAGGAAGAAGACGGGAACACCGATCACATGTCGGCTGCAAGATGCAGCAAATGTGAGTAGGGCTTGAGCCTACACACTTGTATATATATATTAGGGTAAGTACATGAGGTACAATGAGAGAAAAAGAATAAAAACTAAATTTCATAAGCAAAATAGATCTGCCGCTGGCTTGCCGTTCCGCCGCTGTGCCGGTGTCGATACCATCGACTTGAGTGTCGATGGTATCGACGGAATATTGTCTTGCACCTGAACCAATCTCGATACTATCGACATGTGTGTCGATAGTATCGACCGGGATGCAGCTTGCTTCAACTTGAACCTGAACTGATCTCGATACTATCGACAGAATGTCGATAGTATCGACCGGGATGCAGGTTGCTTCACACTCCCCCTCAAGTTGGAGAGTACACATCGTGTATGCCCAGCTTCCCGCAGAGTCTCTGAAAGATTGCTGAACCCAAAGGCTTCGTCAGAATATCTGCTAGTTGATCTTCAGACCTGACATATGGAGTCACAATAGTGTCGTCTTTTATTTGATCACGAATAAAATGGCAATCAACCTCTATGTGTTTTGTATGCTCATGAAAGATAGGATTTCTGGCAATGTGCATAGCAGATTGATTGTCACACTTGAGCTCCATAGAAGGTAGAAGAGAAATTTGCAATTCATATAAAACAGATTTGACCCATTTTAATTCACAGCATGCATGGACCATAGCACGGTATTCAGCCTCAGTGCTAGATCTAGCAACCACATGTTTCTTCTTACTTTTCCATGTGACAAGATGATTACCTAGAAAGGTACAATAGCCTGATGTGGATCTCCTATCAGTATGATCACCAGCCCAGTCAGCATCTGAATATCCTGTGAGAGACAGGGTAGATGGAGGTGCCTTTGGTCTAGAATATGTGATACCTTTACCGGGAGCATTTTTCAGATACCTCAGAATTCTGCAGACTGCTGTCCAGTGTGATTGTCGCGGAGAATGCATATACTGGCTTACCACGCCCACAACAAATGAAATATCAGGTCGGGTGACTGTTAGATATATTAACTTACCCACTATTCTCCTATAATATTCTGGATCTTTGTACTCAGCATCATCAACCACCTCTTTGATGTGATAATCCATTGGTGTAGATACCGGTTTAGATTCAGCTGACATTTCAAGTTGCATAGCCTGTGTCCAGCCACTGTTCTTCATAGCATCATAATGATTTCTTGGTATAGTCACATAATCAATCCCAATAGCGAATGCACGAGCCTGCTTAGACAGATGAGACAGGCAACATACATTTGTAATAGGATGTTTAATAGTACAGGACCTAGTACCTTTCCGAACAGCAATAGGAAGGTTGAGATCTGATGTCTCTGTAGGATTCTCTTGAGTAGAAGGCGATGATGAGGGCTCAGGGAATGGTGCCGCTACTTCTTCTGGATCTTGCCTGCCTCGCCTATGGTATACATGTGTATAATGCTCAATGGCGGGTCTATCTCCTGCTTGTTCATCCGGAATAGAAGTAAAATCCGGAATGATAGGTGGCACTCCCTCACTCGGCACCGATGGTGCCAGTCTCTCATTTTGTATTTTTGGTGGCTCTCCCTCTCTCAACTGCTCCCCCTTGCTCATAGCATTAGAGAAATATGGAGTGGTCTCATGGAAAGTGACATCCCTAGACACAAACATGCGGCGAAGACTAGGACAGTAACACTTGTATCCTTTGCTCGTAGTAGAGTAACCCAGGAACAGTGTTTTAATGGACCTAGGAGACAACTTGTCGGTCTTAGGGTCGAAGTTATGGACAAAGGAAGTGCAACCAAAAACTCTAAGAGGAATAGGATAGGGAGAGTCCTTGGGACGCAATACAGAAAAAGGAGTCTGTCCTTGAAGAACAGAGGAAGGTTGCCTATTAATCAAGAAACAAGCAATTAAAAGAGCTTCAGACCAAAACTTCTTGGGCACATTAGATTGAAACATAATAGATCGAGCAATATCAAGAAGATGGCGATTCTTCCTCTCTGCCACCCCATTTTACTGAGGGTGTGAGGACAAGATGTACGGTGAATCATACCAACCGAGCTACAAAATCAGACATAGCCTTTTGAACATACTCCAAAGCATTATCAGACTGAAGGATTTTTATATTGCAATCAAACTGGACTTTAATTTCAGTATGAAAATGTTTCACAATAGACAACACGGACTCTCTACTTTTAAGAAGGTAGATCCATGTCATGCGTGAGAAATCATCGACAAAGGAGATAAAATAACGAAAACCATTATAACTCTGGTCTTTTACAGGACCCCACACATCACTATGCACTAACTCAAAGGGACAAGAAGCCCGCTTATTGACTCGACTAGGATAGGATAACCTATGGTGCTTTCCCAGTTGACATGACTGACACTCTAAGGAAGATAATTGGGACAACTCTGGTTCCAACTTCTGCAGGTTCTCCAAAGAAGGATGTCCATATCTGCAATGCCATAGTAAGGGGGAACCACTCAACAGGATAGATGGAGCAGGAGCAGGCATTTGGCGAGGTAGACTGTCACCGTTGAAAAGGTAGATATCACCTTTCCTAGGCCCCCCACCAATCGTCTTCATACTCTTGAGATCCTGTAATATAAAACAAGAAGGTCCAAATATTACCCAACATTTTAGAGTGTCAATCAGTTTTGCAACAGAAAGAAGATTAAAAGGAAATTCAGGCACAAAGTGAACTGATTTAAGATCAAACTCGGGTGTTAGGGAGACAGATCCACTAGCTAAAACTCTTTTCACTGAACCATCTTCCAGTGTAACAGATTGGTGAGGAATAGATGAGTCAATAGTGTGGAGCAATCTCCTCATCCCAGTCATATGCTGAGAGGCGCCAGAATCAACCACCCAAGATGAGGATGAGCCAGATGCTATGAGAGATGTAGCCTGATTACCAGATGTAGATGCCAGATTTGCCGATGAAGAAGATGATGATGACCCCATACTCATGTGCTGTGTCGCCTGAATGAACCGATCATATTCTTCTTGAGTGAGAGTGATGTCGGTGCCAGAGGTAGTACCCACAGTTGTAGAGGATGAGGATCATGTAGTGGTGGCACAATGTGCTGCCCCCACAGGTGGTGCAGCAAGTCTTCCATGTTTCTTCCAACACTTCTCCACTTTATGTCCCGGTTTGTCACAAAAGGTACATTTCGGACGTGTCCCACGCCCTCTACCCATACCGGGACGTCCTCCTCGTACCGCAGCAGCAACAGTCGCATGAGATTCTCCAGAAGGTATATCAGGAACAAAGGAAGCAGACTCAAACAGAGATTGCTGGATCCTTGAATAAGCCTCCACAAGACTGGGTAGTTTATCAGTAGCCAAGATAACGCTCCGAGCGGAGCTACAAGTCGAGTTAAGCCCAGATAAGAATTTGGCTGTAACCATATCATCTCTATCCTTTATCTGTTCTGCAACAGTCACAGGATGATAATAACTTAGCTCTTGAGCAAGAGCCTGAATCGCCCCAAAATATTCCTCAAGAGATCGGTCACCCTGTTTTTCAGCAAACAGACTGTGAAAGACAAAGCAGTTTTGGGAAGCGTAGGGTTGCACAATGTGTGCACCCTCATATATATAACACTGAAACATTTACAGAGAGGTCCACATATAATATGGAAATAACAAAACAACTAACAGAATATATAAAACAGGAATATATATTAACACTCCCCCTCAAGTTGGAGCATAGATATCAATCATGCCCAACTTGTCCGTCAGTGTGCAGAATTGCTTCTTCGCCAGCAGCTTGGTGAAGATGTCAGCAACTTGGTCTTCAGAACGAGTGAAGGGAGTGCATATCTTACCAGTCAGAATGGATTCCCGAATAAAATGACAATCTACTTCAATGTGTTTAGTGCGCTCATGATAAACTGGATTATTCGCAATGAAGATAGCAGCTTTATTATCACAGTGAATAGGTATAGCAGAAGAAGAATCAACCCCGAACTCCTTTAACAGAGAGCGCACCCACAACAATTCACAGGCAGTATGGGCCATGGCCCTATATTCAGCTTCAGCACTGGACCTGGCCACAACATTTTGTTTTTTACTCCTCCAGGTAACAAGATTACCTCCAACATACGTACAATACCCAGAAGTAGATTTTCTGTCAACTTTGTTGCCTGCATAATCAGAATCAGAGTACCCTTCAAGAGAACAGTGTCCATGCTTCCTGTAGTGAAGTCCCTTGCCAGGAGACTTCTTCAAATATCGTAGAATCTGACAAAGAGCATCCCAGTGACACTGTCTGGGTTTATCAAGGTACCTACTAAGAAGACCCACTGCAGTAGAAATGTCAGCTCTGGTGACAGTCAAATAAATGAGTTTACCAATCAGCCTCCTGTACTTTTTATGATCAACAAAGAGAGGAGAAGAGTCATCATCCCAATTTACATTATGATCTAGAGGAATATCAGCAGGTCTCGCACCCAGCATACCAGTCTCCTGCAGTATGTCTAGGACATATTTTCGCTGAGACAACATAAGAGCATTAGAATTTCTAGAAACTTCTATGCCCAGAAAATATCTAAGCTTGCCCAAATCTTTGGTAGCAAAGTGTTTGCCTAGATGAGATTTAGTAGCCTGAATACCAAGAGAATCACTGCCAGATATGATAATATCATCAACATAGACAATCAGAATAATAATACCAGCTGAAGTCTTCTTGGTGAAAACAGAATGATCCACCTGAGAACGCAGAAACCCAAAATCAATCATAATTTTGCTCAATTTATCAAACCAGGCACAGGGACTCTGCTTCAGCCCATAAATAGACTTCTTTAACCTGCAAACTTTGTGAGACTCCCCCTGAGCAACAAACCTAGGAGGTTGCTCCATATAGACTTCTTCTTGTAAATCACCATACAAGAAGGCATTTTTCACATCTAGTTGCAACAGTGGCCAGTCAAGGTTAACAGCAACAGACAGAAGAATTCTGACAGAATTAAGACGAGCAACAGGAGAGAAAGTCTCAAAATAGTCAATACCATACGTTTGGGTGTAGCCTTTAGCAACTAACCGTGCCTTCAACCTTTCAACAGTGTCGTCAGGTTGATATTTCACAGCATACACCCAACTGCAACCTACACGTTTACACTGAGGAGGTGGATCCACCAGCTCCCAAATATCTCGTTCAGCAAGGGCCAACATCTCCTTCATAGTAGACAACCATCCAGTACTTTGTAGAGCATCCTGGATATTCTTTGGAACAGCAACAGCAGATAAGGCATATACAAAATTGCTAGAATGAACATTCAGATGATCAGTAGAAACAAACTGAGCAATATTGTGTGATGTGCAGGAACGAGTACCCTTTCTAAGAGCAATGGGTAAATCAAGATCAGAATGTACCTCAGGTGTAGTAGAACCTTCTGGAGGTGAAGATTGGTTTTCATGGGGGGTTTCTTGAGTAGAAGGTGCTCTGTTCCTGCGTTGATAAACTATAAGAGGAGGCTTATCAGCCTCAGTAGTGACTTTGTCAGTAGTATCAGGCACACAATCAGAAGTAACAGGTAGAGGTGAGGCAATAAGATCAGACTGTAAACTGTCACCACGAGTCGAATAATAAGGAGTATCCTCAAAGAAAACTACATCACTGCTAGTATACCATTTTCTTGCAGTAGGACTGTAACACCTGTATCCCTTCTGGGTACGAGAATATCCCAAAAAAATGCACTTCTCAGCACGAGGAGACAGTTTATCAGAAGTAGGTCCAACTAACCGTACAAAACAGGTACATCCAAAGATCCGAGGAGGCACAGTAAATAGCTGAATATCGGGTTGAAGAACTTGAATAGGTATTTTGTTTCCAATCACAGATGATGGCATTCGATTTATCAGAAAACAAGCAGTCAATATAGCCTCAGGCCAAAACGAGCGAGGAACATGTGCATGCATCATAATAGTTCTAGCAACCTCTAACACATGTCTATTTTAACGCTCAGCCACACCATTTTGCTGAGGTGTATAAGCACAGGAGGTCTGATGTATTGTACCCACAGATTTACAAAAAACATCCACATCTTTTTTAACAAATTCCAGTGCATTATCAGTACGAAAAATTTTGACAGGCATACCATATTGTGTTTTTATTTCAGCAAAAAAGAACTTGATAACAGACAAAACTTCGGACCTACTTTTCATCATAAACAACCAAGTAGTCCTTGAAAAATCATCAATAAAAAGAATAAAATACTTATGACCAGATAGACTTGGCACATGACAGGGTCCCCATACATCAGAATGCACTATATCAAATATATTTTTACTGCTAATCTGACTGCGTCTAGGATAAACAGCTCCAGTCTGCTTTCCAAGTTGACATGACTCGCACTGAAAACTACATATGCCAAGATCAGACACTAAATGTCGAAGCTTTTCAGATGATGGATGGCCCAGCCGGTAGTGCCACTGTAATGCAGAAACTGAGGTAGATAATGCAGGAGTCACAGATGCTTTAGCTGCTTTTGGCAAATGATCCAGATAGAAGAGTCCATCAGCACCTTCATACCCCCCACCAATCTTCATCCTCGTGCGAAGGTCCTGAAAAACACATGAACCAGGAATAAAAGTCAGACTGCACTGTAGGCTTCGCAATATCTTGTTGACAGACAACAGATTCAAAGGAAATCTAGGCACATATAAGGCAGATTTCAGCAGAAAGTCAGAAACAATATCCCCTACTCCAGACACCGCAGACTTGGAACCATCAGCCAACATAACAGATGAGGGTCTAGCAGGTTTAAATAATTTGTGAAACAGAGATCGATTTCCAGAAATATGTGAAGAGGCACCGGAGTCGATGACCCACTTAGTATTACCAGGAGTAGAAGAGGAGCTCAGGAAGGCAGTGTCATAACCAGAATAAGTGGCGGCATGAGCTCCACTAGTCGAAGCTTGAGACGACGCACCAGCTCGCTCAAGAAGAAGACGCTCCACCTCAGCACGGATGTAGTCAGCAGTCGCACCCGAGGAGGCAGAGTAGTGGAGTCAGCAGGCTGCACCTCAGTAGGCTGAGTCGTTCCTTCTGATGCAGTAGTAGTGGAGTCAGCAGCTGCATTGGCCCACGTCGGCTTACCATATTTCTCCCAGCATTTTTCTTCAATATAGTTGGACCGGCCACAGAAGGTACAAAGGCGCTGTCCTGACTGAGGGCGTGCACCAGCAGTAGGGGCAGTAGAAGAGGCTCCACGACCAGGAGCAGCCCGTCCTCGTCCTCCACCCAGGGGAGGACGACTATCAGTAAAGCGACCACGGCCACGACCACGGCCACGACCAGAAGCTGTAGCAAGAGCCGAAGAGTCCCCAACATCAGTAGTTAGAGACGAGGAAGACGAAGGCAAACGCTGAAGGCGTTTGTAGGCACTCTGTAGTGACGGCAGAGGGTCACTGGCTAAGATCTGGTCCACAACTCCAACGTAGGACTCGGGCAATCCACATAGAAACTGGACCAACTGAAGCTCCTGGCGCTGACGCTGCATGGTAGCCAGGTCCGTGGAGAGAGGGTGATAGGATTCCAGTTCACCCCATAATCCAGTGAAGTCAGAGAAGTAATTCACAATGTCCGTCCCCGTGAACTGTAGACGGCCCAGCTGCTTGGTGATGTCAAACACCTTCTTGGGGTTCTGACTATGCGAGTAAGTACCGGCGAGTTGATCCCACATCTGCTTCGCCGTAGGTAGGTGAAGAAGTGTGACGCTAATCTTCTCAATGCTGCTGTTGAGAATCCAGGTCATCACAGTGGAGTCGTCACGAACCCAGTCGTCATACGCCTTCACAGCTTTAGCATCAACGTCCTCTGCGGGTGCTGGCGGACCAGCACGGGTTAGATGTGAGTACTTGCCCTGGGATCTGGCATAGATCGTCATGGAGCAGACCCAATGCGGATAGTTGCGCCCATCAAGCTTCACAGTGGTAACCTGACGGCGGAAGTCATTATGCGAGGACGCCATGGGAGCAGTAGGCACAGCAGGAACAGGCACGATCAGGCAGGAGACGGTCTACGCCGTCAGACAGGGACACCAGGCACAAAAAACACGGAGAAGACCTCTCACATACGGTCTACGCCGAAGCGCAGAACAGAACCTGGTGGCACAACGGCCTACACGGGCAGGCAGGCAAGAGACCGGAAAAAACACGGTCTACGTCACACCAACTTCAAGCCACCGGATCGCTGTAGGACTTCACGGAGCCAACGTACCGGCGGCTAGGACCGCGGAGGCGCACCGGCCCCCTGCGGCGGAGAGGGCGCCCGGCCCCGGCGGCGAGCCCGACGGCTGCTGCCGGCCGGCTGCTGCTGCCCGGCGCGGCGCGGCGCCCGGCGGCGGCTGCCCAGCGGCCGGCGGCTGCTGGGCGGCGCGGGCGGGAGAGGGGGGGGGGGGGCGGCCGGAGAAGAGAGAGAAGGGTGGGAGGGTGGCGGCTGGATCTACTGCTCTGGTACCATGTGAAAGACAAAGCAGTTTTGGGAAGCGTAGGGTTGCACAATGTGTGCACCCTCATATTTATAACATTGAAACATTTACAGAGAGGTCCACATATAATATGGAAATAACAAAACAACTAACAGAATATATAAAACAGGAATATATATTAACACAGACGATCATAGATCATAAACTGACGAAGAGCATTCTTCTCTTGAGAGTAATGTTGCTTCACTGCGTCCCATATTTCCTTGGTCGTAGAGTAGAACATGAACCGTGCGGCGATTGCGGATTCCATACTATTCCACAGCCAAGTCTTCACAAGACTGTCATGTCGCTTCCATTCAGCATATCCTTCGTCAGTAGATGCCTTGGGACCCGAGTCAACATGCCTTGCTCTGTCACGAGCCTCCAAGACGGTGTGGATGGCGTTCATCCATAGAAGATAATTTTTCCCGTTGAGTTTGATGGAGGCGATAGGTGACACCTCGTTGTAGATCATAGGTGTCTTGATATCCTCCATTGTAGAACGGAATATATTGACGGATTGATACACGTCAAAGAAGATGTGGTGACGGAGAGATACACGTCACACACAGAAGAAAAACAAGAAGAAATGCGTTACTGACGCATTCACAGCCTCCAAATGATATTCCTAATCACACATGGAGGAGGTGTGACTATGATGATGATTGAGACGAAACTAGTCCTCCGGTGGTGTTTTTAGATGATCGTTGGATCACCTGGAGATCCTCAACCGCTTTGTGATAGTGGCTACGATAGAATTAGATATCTACCGCAGACCCAGATTAGCCAACGGTGGTTCTTCGCAGCAGGAGGATTATGCCAAGCCGACGGGTGGGAAGCAGCCGGCCATCAAGGAGAGAGAGACCTGGAGAGATCCTCCGGAGAGAGAAAGGAGAAGCCCTAGATCGATCTCCGCTCTGATACCATGTAAGAAGAAATGAAGGAGGAAGAAGACGGGAACACCGATCACATGTCGGCTGCAAGATGCAGCAAACGTGAGTAGGGCTTGAGCCTACACACTTGTATATATATATTAGGGTAAGTACATGAGGTACAATGAGAGAAAAAGAATAAAAACTAAATTTCATAAGAAAAATAGATCTGTCGCTGGCTTGTCGTTCTGCCGTTGTGTCGGTGTCGATACCATCGACTTGAGTGTCGATGGTATCGACGGAATATTGTCTTGCGCCTGAACCAATCTCGATACTATCGACATGTGTGTCGATAGTATCGACCGGGATGCAGGTTGCTTCACACACTCTTCAATTACCTTTTCACAAGCAATCTGATTTCTCGGCTATAAGGGTATTTGGCTGTTTTGTTGTCAACATCTTATAGATTAAGCAAAACATAGGCTCCAATTAAGATCTCCGCCATGTTAATATGTGGGCTACAATGGATAGTTCAAGGGTTACAAATGCTTAAATAATATTATATTACTACTGGTCAAGTGTTTACTTCATGACATGTGATAGTGAGACGATGTTGCCTTTCCAAGATTCCATTCATGCCAATGTTGCAATGTGTGAGCTTGAATCCTGTCCGACTTTCTTGGCTCTATTTCCACTTCATAGGTTGATCTTGGCTCACATGATATTTGAAATGCTATTTCTTACTGTTGACTCAAAGTCAATTAGGTCAATGTTGACTCACGTCTAAATTGACTAAACTCATGTTTTGATGATGACTAATCATTCCACATATTGGTGTCTAATGTCTCTACTTGAGTGATTTCAGATTAGGTATAGACACACTCCAAATGCCCTAACTTGCGCATCTCAAATTAGAGAAAAGACAAGTCAAAGTCAATACAAGTGCATGTTTTTGTAATGTGATGTAAATCCATTAGAATCATGTTGTAAATCATTTGTAATGATTGTATGACTTGTAATTAAGCTTAGAAAAAATCAGGAGCACTTAGATCGAATGTTTAAGCACTCAAAAGCCATTTTCCAAAATTCACATCAGGCAGTTCATCGGTCGAGTTATGTGAGTTGCAAACTCGACCGATCCTGATTGGATCTTGAAAATGACTTTTGATCGGTCGAGTTTACACTACACAGAACTCGACCGATGGAGTAACTGACCAATTCAAATTTTCATTGGTCGGTCGAGTTTCCCCCGGAAAAACTCGACCGATGGTCCGAATATCGACTTTGTCTTTTACTCTATCGGTCGAGTTACCCTTATAGAAACTCGACCGATTGCACTGTACAGAAAAGTGCAGAAAAGTGTTTCTAGCCGTTGTGGAGTTGCAACAAGTGAAAATATATCCGTTGCAAGCTACAAAATGGCTAGTTTTCGTTCTCAAGTGTTCCCCAAGGCTAAGAGACATCCCCAACTATAAATAGCACCCCTTGGGCTTCATTCTAAGGTTGAGCATTCACTATGAAGGTCCGTATTCTATAGTTGAGTGATCCTACAACCTCCTTTCTCTCCCTAAGCTTAATCACTTGCTACATCCATTAGAGTGAGTAGGAAATCTATAAGAGAGCTAGTCCTACATGCATATCTTGTGAGGCTCTCACTTCCCCCATCTCCCTATCTCTCATTTCAATCATGAAGATGAAAGTTCTTTCTCTTGGCTAAGAGAGGTGAAGAAGAACAAGGGAAGGCGTCCCTTGTTGCAGATCAAGGCTGAAGACTTGGAGCAAGAGTGGGTAAGCCCTTGGTGAAGGCAGAAGACTCCTTGCTCAAGTGGGTAAGTCCTTGGTGGAAGCTTCTCCGAGTGAAGGTGAAGTCAAAGGCGGAAGATCCAAGAAGAGTGGGTAATCCCTGCAAGGCTGAAGACTTGTGCAAGTGTAGGTAAGTCCTTGGAAGAAGGCAGAAGACTCCTTGCAAAGTGGGTAAGTCCTTGGTAAGGTTGAAGACTCTTTGTATTGGATAGGTAAGTCCTTTGGTGGTCATGTATTGTATCTCTTATAATGAATATAACGAAGATGCAAGGTTAAGAAATCCTAGAGGTTGACCTCTCTAGGTAGTGGACTGACTCACTTCTAATTTGAAGTGTGGAACCACTCTAAAACAACTTGTCAATTGGTGTATGTTCAATCTCTCTCTCCCTTGCTATGCATGTTTTAGTTGCACACAATTTTCCTATTTAGCAACCTTATCTTGTGATATATCTTGAAGGTTTAATGAATTTTGTTTAAGTGCATTCAGCTCTATTCACCCCCCCTCTAGAGCATCTAATCACCCATCTAGGATCCAACACTTACTACTGGCAGTTTACCTATTAACCCCTCTTATGTGCCATCTCATAACTTCCATCAGGACTTTGTTTTGCAGACAGAAAGTCCACTCAAGTTCAGAAGCTTCCCAGTTCTCATAAGACTTCCTCCCTGAATGCCTTGTCATCTGATTCACAGACTACTGATGCTTCATCTCTATAAGTGACATCGTCAGCTAGTGGGCATACTAATGTGCCTGTTTTGTATGCCGGTAGGCCAGGAAACGTCACTGCTGATTTGCTCCGACATAACTATGAGCTCCAACAGAACTATGTAGCAGAAGGTTCTAGGTTCTACTACTTCTTCTAAAATCACCTCTCTGCACTTTTTTCATAATTATATGGTGCTACTGATATTATTCCTAATGATAGTCATCCCATGCTCAACCGGAATAAGGCTGGGATTCTTAAACCAAATCTCAATGTGTCTATCTCGCGAAAGGGGTTTCTTCCCACCATGCTTATTCCAGTAGTGCCTATCCTTTTCTTCCCATCGTGTTGTTCCGTGTCACCGTGTTTCATTCTGGTAGTGATCTTTGTTCTACATCAAAACCGTGTTTACATTCCCGTTGTTTGACTTGCATGTATAATGGAAAAAGATAAAATTCCTACTGTTATCTATAACAATGATCATGCTACCATCTCAGTCATCAAAATTCATGGGGACAACTATTTGTTATGGAATTTACACCTTCCTTTAGTCAAAGACCAAGATCAACTACATAATTACCAAGGCTGCAAAGGATACTGACACGTGGTGCCAAGAAAATAACTTTGTTGTTTACAGGCTATGGAACAACATGAAGCATGCCATTGCTGCCGAGTTCATGATTTACCAGAATGCCAAGGACATCTAGAACACTGCAAAGAAGTTCTATACACAACAATCCAACGGTCTTTGTGTCTACAACTTACGAGACAAGTTGTTCTCTACAAATCAAGGAGACAAGACCTTAGGATTGTCCAATCTCTGTCGCATCTGCTTGACTTCTTCTCACTTGTGTTTGCGCCGTCTCAAACCAAAGAATATGATGATTTGATCATTGCTAAGTTTTTCCATGGTCTACACCCCAAGTTCACTCCAGTTTGCAATATCATCCTCATTATTGGCAAGCTTTCTTCTCTGGATGATGCATAGGACCACATGCCTTAATCAAATGTCCTGCCAATTGATATACAACTTATTGAGGAACATGCGTCTATTGCGAGTGCAATTCATAATCGGGGCCGTGGCCAAGCACATCACCCCAACTGCACCTTTTGAAACAAATAGGGACACACGGAAGACAAAATGTCATCAGAAACATGGCAAAGGCCGCAAGCACGACGGCGAACATCTCACTCAAACACCAACACCTAATGTTAATTTTGTGTTTTCTTAACAATTAAAGAGTATGAACAACTTATTTAAACACCTTTGAAAAGTTATCCACTATGTAGACAATATCTTAGTCTACTAATTTTGCTACCTTGAAACCAAGTAGTGTTAGCTCCTCAATGCTTGAGATTCATTATGACTAGATTGTAGACTCTGGAACCCACCGATATGCAACATATTACTTCATCTTTTGACACCTTTATTATCCATCGTCTATAACCCTAGCAGATGGGTCTATCAAAACTGTTAAACACTATGGTATCGTTCCTTTAACACTGACTCTACAACTTAAATATGCTCATGGTGTAACTTTCTGTTCAACCTATTATTTGTTTTTAAACTAGTTGACTCGATAAGCTACTTTGTAACTTTTGGCTCTACTGGATTTGTTTTGTAGGATTCTCGGATTTCGACGAAGATTGGGCAGGGTTCACGGATTGGTGATTTTTAATACGCCTTTGCTGCTAAACGACGACCATCTGCCCTCCTAGAAAAGTCAACTCAACAACTTCACCATCAATATGGCCATCCCTTTCTACTCGATCTCATGAATCATGTAATTCTTGCCAATTAAGCAAGCATTACTATTTATATTTTCCTCCTCACACCATGAGCTATGCTTTGATTGATTTGATTCATGGTAACGTTTGTGGTCCCTTTCGTACCACAAGTTATAATGGTGATCGATACTTTCTAAACTTTGTCGATGATTAATCAAATATGACAAGGATATATTTATCAAAAACACATGGGAGGTGTTTCCAATTATTTGTACTTTTCATTGTTTGGTTACAGTTCAATTTCAAACCAACATCAAATGCTTCAGACATACAAAGCACTAGAATATGTCAATCATTGGTTTTTGCATTTCTGTCAGTATGTTGGTATGATTCATCAATGATCTTATGCTCATACTCCACAACAAAATAGGCTCTGACTTCCCCCATCTTCTTGATATTACCTATACCCTTGCCTCCATGCACATCTACGTAATGTTTTTGGTCAAAAGCAGTTCTAGATTTATGTTTTGTTATTGACGGACAACCATCATATGTTCTTCACAGAAAAACCCCCATTTTCCATGGTTAATTCTAATAAAGGAACCATTCCACATTCCTCTCCACATTTTTGGGTGCACAATGATTGTTCACAATTTTCATACTAAGGTTGATAAACTCGATCCCTGAGTTGTTAGAACGATTTTCTTAGGGTATATCTCAATTCAAAAAGGTTACAAATGTTATGATCCTTCTCATACACGTATGTTTGTATCTATTGATGTCACTTTTGATGAATATCAACTATTTTATTCTGGAATGTCGACTCCTTGAAACACTACTACTACTACTCCTGTAGTGTATTGAGATGCTCCATACTACTTTGTCTTCAAATTCTTCACCTATCCAACAATGCCCTCTAGTGTATCAACGAAGGAGAACTTGGGATCCCTCACTCTGTGCCTCACCACCATCATCATCTAAGCCTCGATCCCAGCCATGTTGGTTCAGCTACATGGATCCTTCTTTTTCAATTAGCTCTAGTATGGGTCATATTCAGATCAAGATACAAAGATTCAAAATTTTTCTTTATAAGCTTCTCCCAGGTAAATATAAGCCCGCCTCTTCTTCTTTTAATTGTGCTTCACTCAATAGTGTTGCTTCAAATAGGTGTGCTAGTTAGTGTATGTTGCACGTGTCCATACCATCTCAGACGTCTTTTGCGCCACTCGTCCTCAATACTTGCTACGCCCACTTTTTTCCTGATACAGTCATTTATCAAGCAATCTTTTCTTTTCTTCGCACACATCCATCTCAGCATACGCATTCAGGCCACATTCATCTTTTTGAGACCTTGCTTCTTCACCGCTCAACATTCACTCCTATATAATAGCATGGTTGGTCGCATAGCCGTTTGATAAAGCTTACATTCTAATATGAGAGGGATCCTTCGGTCACATACTACTCTAGCCGCACTCCATTTTAACCATCTTGTTGTAATCCTGCAACAAAATCATCATTGCAATCATCATCCATTTTAATAATAGAAGGTTAGAAATAGAACCCAAGTAAGAAAACTTATCACATTTTGGTACATCCACTCCATTCAACTTGGCCCCACCATCACAATTCTAGATTGGCTGAAATAGCAATGCATATACTCAGTTTTTCTTCTAGTGATCATACCATTAGACTCCAATGCATATCTCCAAAGTTCAACTTTATCATTCAATTTTTCTTTAGTATTATCAATCAACACAGTATCATCAACAGATAACATGCACTAAGGAGTATCATCCCAAACATGCTTGTCAACACATCCATAACAAGAACGAATTGATATGGAATGAGTGTCAGTCCTTAATGTACCCCATCTGGATAGAATTTAATGGTGTCACTCCTCTAGGAGTCTTAACACTTATAGTTGAGCTATCATACATGTCTTTAATCCAGACAATGTAAAGGATTGGCTCACCCTTTTTATCTAAATTCCTCCACAACAATTCGTTGGGAACTAGACCGTAAGCCTTTTCCAAATCAATGGAAACCATATGAAGATCTCATTTCTTTTCTCTGTACTTCTCCATAAGCCTCCTTATCAGAAAAATAGCATATGTTTTTTATCTTCCAGGCATGAAACTGTCAAATAACAAAAGAAAGCAAATCGTTGTATTAGATAGGAGAAGCCCTGCTCCTATAAATAGGAGAACAGGGAAGCATACAAACTTAACTAAACCCTAACGGGCCAAGACACAGTGAGGCCCACATTACAAGGACAATATAAATAACTAATAAACGAACTCTCTAACACTCCCCCTCAAGCTGAAGTTGGGAGAATCCCAAATCAGCTTGCAGATAGAGAGTCAAACTAGAAAACAAATAGACAGAAATAAAAGGAAAAACCAAGCTCATACAAGAAATTGCTCCCCCTCAATATTCTAATAAAGCACACAAATACTCATACACTCCCCCTCAAGTAGATACTCCAAGCAAGCAGACAAGCAGGTCACAGAAGCTTCTCGATCATCTGGAGCAGAAATAAGCAGCAACACAATCATCTGGAGCAAAAGATATAATAGTTGATAGGCACCAAGGTCTTCATCAATGTCGTCGTCGTAGTAGCCAGAGAGTGTTGGGTCACATGCAGAAAAGTCCAGAGAGTGTTGGATCACAGGCAGTAGAGATCAACGTACAAATAAAGTGCGGACGGGTCAACGTGCAAAATAAAGCACGGACGAGCCAGATAGTGCTGGTACGCAGTAGTAGAGAGTCGACATGCAAACAAGGCACGAACATGCCAGAGAGAGCTGGCGCACAGTAGTAGAGAGTCGACGACGTAGGCAGATAGAAGGCCAGTATCGCAGAGTAGCAAGCAAATACATAACTCCAGTAGACGAAGCTCCATGTAAAGTCAGCAACAAATGTCTTCATCATCTTCCCTCTTCATAAAGCATCCATCACAGTAGCAGACGTCATAAATCCAGAGAGTGCTGGTCCACACAGTAGAAAGTCAACGTGCAAATAAAGCACGGACAGCAAAAAGTGCAAAAGCACAAAGCAGCAGGTAAAGTGTGTTAATCATAGCACAAGTAGCAAAGATGACGTCCAAGTATGCAACTTCATAGCAGCAGTCGAGGTAGATGATGATTGAACAATAATAGCAACAGAAAGCACTAAATAGCAGCAGAAAAATCCATATATCAGCAGTTAATGTGGCATGAGGCAGCATAACATAATTCTTCTCTTTTTTTTTCAACTCTCCTCCATCTCATCTCTTCCCTCTACTCTTTCTCCTCTATTCTCCCCCTCACGCCAAGCATGGAAAGAAAAGGAGTGGTTGGCGTGGACAGTAAAAAACAATGGTAGAGGCAAAAAATTTCTATAGGCAAATAGGTGGAGGCAACCGATTACATAAATCAAGGTAGAAAATGATCCGGACAAATACACTGCCTTTGGACAGCAACTGTAGACCAGAAAAGGGTCGTGCTACAGTACTCCGCCGGTGACAACGGCTGGGAAGAATTACCAATGCTCCCTCTTTGGAGTACCTTTGCCCTTGACCTTCTTGGGCAACGTAGCAGGGTCCAGGGCGCCCCCTTTTGATCAGATTTAAGGGGGGGAAACAGTCCTCTGCACCTTGTTTGTTGAAGCCGTAATCTGCTGCAATAAGAGGTTGTTGACAGCAGCCCATACTCTTGCTGATTTGAAGAAGAAAGAGGGACATAGCAGCTAATCGCAAGCACCATATGGCAGCTACAACCAAGGGAAAGGTCATCCCAGAAGGGCATGACCTAATATAAACCGGTGTGGGAGCAGCAGCCACTACAATGGCCGCCGTGCTACAATACGACACTGTAGCGGCGAATGATAAACTTCAAGTTGTTGTTGTTCCACATGATTGTAGACCTCAAGAAAACTTCCTTGGAGGGATTGATGGCTCTCCTCGGGTTTCCCCTATGACTTTGATGTGGAAGACAATTGCAGAAGCTCGAAGAGGACCGAACTGATTTAGAATGATGGGAATTCCCTGCGGGCAGCAAGCACCGCCAAGGGCGGCGGCGCTTCTACTCTTCTTGCTCTCTCTTACGTAGGGTTTTGGTCCCTAGGACGGTTGCTCTGATACCATGTCAAATAATAAAAGAAAGCAAATTGTTGTATTAGATAGGAGAAGCCCTGCTCCTATAAATAGGAGAACAGGGAAGCATACAGACTTAACTAAACCCTAACGGGCCAAGACACATTGAGGCCCATATTACAAGGACAATATAAATAACTAATAAACGGACTCTCTAACACCAAAAGTTGTTCGATGCCTATGCTCTCTGCCTCACCATCCTCGTTAATTTCACCATAAACCTAACAACCAATGTCTATAAGAAAAGGTACTTGTTCATGCTCTATTTGACATCCATTTCTAACACATGTTGTCTTGCCAAACTTTCTCCTTCTCCCAAGCCATTACCTCATCGTTGGATACTACCATGATTGCTATGTCATCTAGGATGCAAAGTAGAAATAGCTAATGAGATGGTTTCTCTTCGAGACCAGAAAACTTGGGACGTGGTGGATCCATCATTCAATAAGAACATGGTAGGTGCATGTGGTATTCTCCGTCAAACATTGCTCTGACGTCTTTGTTGAACACCTCAAAGCCTGATTTGTGGCCAAGGGTTATATAAAGACCTTTGGATGGATTTCTTTCAGACCCTTTCTCCAATCACTAGAACTGTATTGGTTCAAATTTTGATTTCTCTCACTGCTCATCTGGATATTTTATCACTGGTATATTAAAAACACCTTCTATCATTGGGATCTTGTTGAGGAAGTCTTCATGCAGCAACCTACTAGTTTTGTTGTTGAGGGAGGATTCCTCTACAAAAGTCTATCACCTATGATGTTCCATTTATGGCCTCAAACAACCTTCTCAAGCTTGGTTTATTAAAATGAGCATGGTTCTTGAAATCTTGGCTTTAAAAGATCATCAAGTGATCACTCCTTGTTTCATAGTAGGTTCCCAAAAGGATATGTCATTCTTGCAGTCAAATTATGTTGAGCATATCGTCATCCTTGACAGTGACACTCATGGCATCATTGATCTTAGGAAGGCACTTCAATCTCTCTTCCATACAAAGGATTTTGGGGATACTCTGATATTTCCTAGGAAGTGAAGTTCTTTTATCCAAGACAGGGATAAATCTATCACAAAGGAAGTATATCTCACAATGCATGATGAATGTTAAATCTGTCAACTCCTATGGATTACAATATAAAATTTCAAAGCAAGGGGGAGCTATTTTCATATTTCATTCTTACAATACAAAAGTTCTAGGTAAACTTATCTTCCATGCATGAAACAAAATTAGTTGTTGGATGCCTATGCTCTCTGCCTTACCATGATCGTTAATTCCACCATAATCCTCACAACCAATGTCTATAAGGAAAGGTACTTGTTCATGCTCTATTTGACATCTATTTATAACACATGTTGTCTCGCCAAACTTTCTCCTTCTCCTGAACCATTACCTCATCATTGGATACTAACGTGATTGCCAAGCATTATGAATTTATGAG